>JAGIQG010000007.1:19904147-20348549 GCA_024679065.1 Sphyrna mokarran | reverse complement strand
ACAGCTTTTACCCCTCCCTTGGTTTTCTTGGAATCCTCCTTAGAGATGGCCTTTGTGCCTTGATTTTTATTCTTGTTCCTCTTAACTGTACCCAGCCCGTCCCTACTACTAGATCCTGGGGTCCCCGCAGGTCTGCATTCCCTATTCATTGTATCCTCATTTTCCCTCACTAGACACATGTCCTCCAAGCGCAGCTCCAGCTGTCGCAACTTTGCTCTTAAACGTTGCAGTTCTAAACATTTTGCGCATATGTGGGCCTTCGGGAGACATGATGCCTCCAAGAAGGTCCACATATGGCAGCGTACGCAGTGGACGCGTTTGGCCAAGTATCGTGGCATTTTGTATACCCCTTTAAAGGTGTTGGGAAGAGTGTTGATTAGGTAGGAATCACGTTACTCACCGTGTCCAAGCCTGCGCTCGTCCAAGCCCAGTGAGCTTAAGCCCTTGTTGCTCTCACTCTAATTCCCGTCTCACTCCGCTGCCCGCTCCCGACGCTGCCCGCTGTCTTATCTTGGCCTTCCTTTTATACTCACGCGCTTCCTTCCCTGCAGCCCCCCGCGCCTATCTCCCGCTACGGAGCGCCGAAATAAACACTCTACCAACTAAAGTGCGAGACAGAAATTGCAAGTCAGGAATCTCACCAGCCACTCTCCAAAAACTCTGCTCCGGAGAACAGTAAGGTGTACCCACTCGTGAGCACCTGATTTATACTCCCTGTGTCATTAGTTCCAACATAAAACACTATTTCTTTTCTATCTTGCTTTGTTTTTTATGTTGGTAGGATTTGATTTTTTTCTAATCCTGAGACTTGAAGACTTTTTTTTTTATTTGATTGTAGATGGGTGTTAGACCCTCTTCTCAATTTTAATTCCATATTGTTTTATCTTGTACTAAATTTTTGTGTGCAAGCATCTGTCATGCCTATACTATTGCAGATTATTGCAGGAGAAAAATGTAATGTCAATCACGTGAAGAAATAATATATTATCGCTCACATAGCACAAACTAATCAGATCCAAAATAAAATCTGTAACAGTTCCTTACCCACATTATCCTTTCTCTTAGTCAGACGTAGAAATTTATTAGATTTAACTGCTAAGTGGTGGATGACATAGATTTGAGAGCTTTTGCCAAAGAGGCTGTCACAGGTTGTTGTGACACATCACTACAGCCATAATATGCAGATGTTGGGTGAATTGTATATTCACACTTATTGATGAGTGCGCTACTTTGCCTTGGATGCTATTAACCTTGTAGTTACTGCTGCACTCTTCCATCAGCCACACTCCTGACATGTGGAGAAGCTTTGGGAATTCTAGAAGAACCACTCATGGAATCATAGAATCCCTACACTACAGAAGGAGGCCATTCAGCCCATCGGGTCTGTACCGACTACAGTCCCAGTCAGGCCCTATTCCTATAACCTCACACGTTTATCTGCTAGTCCCCCTGACTCTAGAATACATTTAGCATGGCCAATTAATCTAATCTGCACATCTTTGGACTGTAGGAGGACACCAGAAGAAACCCACGCAGAAACTTGATGCATTTATTGGATCCACATCTGATGATTCGGCTGTCATTGGAGATGGCCATGCTCTTGCCACTTTGATTCCAGTTGGTGAAGAGTTTGTCCCTGGTTCCCATTGATTCCAATTTTGATAGGGCTTCTTGATACTACACTTGATCAAGTTCTGCAATGTAATTTTATTAGGAATATGCTTACATTTCTCTATCTTTCCTCAGTTCTGATTGAGGGTCATTGACCCTCTTTGACATGGGCAACAAATGCAATCCCGTGAGAATTTTTCTTTTAAAAGTTGCTAGAAAATGCTTTTGCAGCATTTTCTGGTTTTATTTCAAGTTTCCAACTTCTGCCAAATCTTATTTTTCTACAAAATAAAATATTCTACCATCCTTGTTGGCATTGTGTGAAACATTTTCACTTCAAACAAAGATGTATTAGTGTCTTTGAAATGTGTAATAATAGGTGGAATTATCCAGGTCACATTGATGCATGCTTCTATAAATTGTATACTTGGATTCTGTTTATATAAATGATGTTTGAGTGCAGGTAATGTTGCAATATATTCTGTTCACAGTTTTTCTGCTGTTCTTCCAGATAAAATTAACTTTGTAAACTGTGTTCATAGGTTCTCCATCATGAGTTGCTAGCTATCCGAGAGGCATGTATTAAATTAGAAAAGGACTACCAGCCTGGCATCACTTTTATTGTGGTTCAAAAGCGACATCATACCAGACTCTTCTGTACTGATAAGAATGAAAGGGTAGGGATGATTTACAAAATTTGATCCTTTAGAAATCTGTTTGTTTCTGTATTTTGATAACTGGATTCATAGTATTTAAAGTTTTTTTTATTTATTAGTCACAAGTAGATTTGCATTAACACTGCAGTAAAGTTACTGTGAAAATCCTCTAGTCTACACTCCGGCACCTGCTTGAATACACAGGGAGAATTTATCATGAGCAATATGCCTAATCTGCACATCTTTTAGGCTGTGGGAGGAAATAGGAGCACCCGGAGGAAATCCATGCAGATGCAGGAAGAATGTGCAAATTCCACACAGACAGTGACCCAAGCTGCAAATTGAATTTGGGTCCATGGCACTGTGAGGCAGCAGTGCTAATCATTGTGCCACCATCATATGCAGTAACCAATAAGAAAAGCTCCAGTAAAAACTTGGACTGGTTTGACTCTGGTTCGATAAATGCTTTTTTTGTGCTTTTAAAAAACAGTAGCAGGGTCTGCACCACAACTGAATCTGTAATCGTGAGCATCTGCCAGTAATCTTCAAGTGGTGTGTGATTCTTTTTCTATTTTAGGTATAATGGTATATTTTTTGGATGTTGTATTTGTTTAAACTATTGATAGTTGGCACAAAATGATATTGTGCCAAATCTTTGTATGAAGTGTTTTGTTTGAAGTGATAACCAATCCTGAACTTCCAGACTTGTTAGCTGAGGGGGATGTAAATTTATGATCCCAAATGCAGCGAAAGACCTTCTAAAAATTTCAGTTAGCCATTTACAGGACTTAATTTACAAGGCTCTATCTGGGAGCTTTTGGTGAGAAGATAATAGCAAATAATGTATAACAAAGAACAAACCAGCATGGGAAACCGGCCCTTCGGCCCAACGAGCCTGCGCCGCCACCCAAAGCATATATACTTAAGCATTAACAAATATGCACTAAATGAATGGTTCCATTTGTGGCAGCTTCCAAAATTTAATAAGGCAAAACCGTACCCAAAGTGCTGCATTAGTATCCCTCTATATGGGGGAGACATAACTTAAGGTTGAGCTGGGGTCTACAAGACCAATGACCTTATGCTCTGTCGGACCTATTGCAACATCCTTTAGTAGAAAGCAAACAATCCCTTGGTGGGCTCTTGAAAGAAGGAATGCTATCCCTGTCACTTGACCTTGTATCAGCAATCCATAAATTTCTCTGGAAAGATAAAACTAAACCGTAATTGCATATGGCTTCTTGCCTGTAATTCCTGTTAACTCCCAAATTTTATTTTCTTTATGTACAGGTTGGAAAAAGTGGCAATATTCCAGCAGGCACAACAGTGGATACAAAAATAACACATCCGTCTGAGTTTGATTTTTACCTGTGTAGCCATGCTGGCATTCAGGTGAGTTTTGAAAGAAAGCCTCACAATAGAATAACAAACAAAAACTCCCTGCATCCAAAATTCTGCTGTTTGTATCCTAACACATTGCAAGTTCCATTCATCCTCGCTTCTGTGTTTGCCTTTGTTCTTGCATTTCCACATGTGTCTGTTGGTCACTCTTCTGAAACTGAAATCTTTGACTATGTTAAAAGCGCTATGTCAGCATGGATTGTTATAACAACGTCTTGCACTTAATGATGCCTTTTATATAAAATAAGCAAGGTGCCACAGTGCATCAGTGAAAACATTGCTGAACCAAGAAAGACAGTGTTAGGTGGGATTTGAAGTATGATTACAGGAGTGGGTTTAGTCAGGAAGTGGTGGAGTCAATGAACTTTGAGCTGTGGTGGAGGAGCAGCTGTGTTTCCCCACAAAAAAAATGATGAACAAGTCCCTCTAGGATATTTATTGAGCAGAAATTTTGGCCGGGACTTCAAAACTCTGCTAGTCGTAAAATGCTACTAGATCGTAAACATCAACCTTTACTGGCAGTTGGGACCTCAATCTGACACCAGATGTAAAGGATGGGGTGTTTCCAATAATGTAGAGTCCGTACCTTATTGAATATCAGAAGAGGTGCTTATAATCCTGTGTGGTTCTTTGTGAATTTTGATCAGATGATAAGGGAAGACTAAACATTTACTCAACCTGTCCAAAAGTAAATTGCTTTATAGTTTGACCAGCCATTGAAACTTTGCTGTGATTTTGGACAAGCCTTGATCCAACCTATTCTAAACTTGCAACTAAAGGAGGACTGTAAGATCAGGGATGTGAAATGGGGAAGAGAACGAAATATGCATGACTTCCTTTATCCCAGTCTTTTGTCTAGATACTAAAACATTCACTCCTATAAAAGCTGTCTGTGCAGTTAGTTAATCCATGTGATAGCAAATTTTTATGAACAACTCCTATCAAACTAACTTTTTGTGTAATGTATCAGAATGCCAGATATGCATGATATTTCAGGATAGGAACTAATTTAATCTTCTTTAACTTTGTTGGAGGACAGCAAAACGTAGAAAAAAATTGCACAGCAGATTATATGTTCTATGTATTATATTTTTGTACTGCTTAAAGAAGTTGTTGGAAAATAATTTTGTCTGTAAGTATGAGTTAATAATTAAAAATACTTTCTAGGGAACAAGCAGACCATCTCACTACCATGTTCTATGGGATGATAACCGCTTCAATGCAGATGAACTTCAGATTCTCACATATCAACTTTGCCACACGTATGTCCGATGTACACGGTCAGTATCCATCCCAGCCCCAGCCTATTATGCTCATTTGGTGGCTTTCCGTGCAAGATACCATTTGGTGGATAAGGAACATGACAGGTAAGAGGACGCCTTGTTTGATTTTTCTGTGAATTTTGTGCTTCAGAGGCTGAACTTTAGTATTGAAAGACTGGATTTCAGGGAAAGACTGGAAAAACGTAAATGTTTTAGCTTGGAAATGGCTTTAGAGACAAAGTGGTTGCATGAATGGAAAAGGTAAATCTGGAATGCTACTTTAGATTAAATTCAGAAAAGATGACACATAGGTTCAAACTCTTTCAATTTAGGATGGAACTGGAGAAGTTCTTCAGTGATTCTTTTTTGGCAATCACTTGCTAACAAATATGATCCTCTAAGAAACTCTCTTCTATTGCTCATGGGTTCTGTGGCTGATGAGCCAGATCCTAAGAGCTACATCTCCAACAACACACTTGGCAGGTGTTTCCTGGAGGTGAATTCAGTCCTTGGACGCCAGGTCACTGTATTCGTCTCTAGGTCTCTTTTTCTGGATCACTTGCTGTTGGATGTCCTTGAAAAATGTGTCCCTTTGATCATTGTCTATTTAATATTCCCTCATCAATTTTGAACCCTTCTAGAGACAAAGTTTCCTTGTTTGTCACCATGTCTTGGGTAGCATCTAATTCCTTGGTGAAGACAAACTATTAATTCTCAGCCTCCATGTATAAATTCCTTTTTAGATCCCTAATCAGCCTTACTTCTCCTTTTACCTCCATGTCATTATTTATATGCCTTTGGAAGACTTTGAGATTTCCCTTTGTTAGCTGCCAGTATTTTCTCGTAATCCTTCCTTGCTTCTTTAATGTGTTTTTTCCCTCCTCACTGAACCGACTGTATTCCTCTTGGTTCACAATTGTATTTTCTGCCTGACACCTGTCATAAGCACACTTCTTTCTTATCTTAATTTCTATCTCCTTTTTCATCCAGGGAGTTCTGGATTTGTTTATCTTATCTTTCCCTTCTAAGGAAATATACCATGACTGGTATATATCTGAATTTTCTGTTTTGAAGGTAGCCCATTTTTCAGCTACCATCTTTCTTGCCAACCTTTTATTCCAGTCTGACTGGCTCAGCTCCGTTTTTGCCCCTTTTGAGTCGTTCCACCTGTTAATTATTTTTATATTGGATTACCTTTTTTCCTTTTCTATCATCATTCTAAATTTTACAATACAATACAGTCTCCTAAATTTTCCCCCACTGATATTTGATCTACTTGGTCCATGCCATTTTCAAGAGTCAGGTCCAAAAGTGCATCCTTTCTTGTCGGATTGGACGTATGCTGTTTAGAAAATTCTCCTGAACACAATCTAGGAAGTTTTACCCCTCTCTGCCCTTTACCACTGATCCAGATTATATTTGGGTAACTAAAGTCTCCCATTTTAACTCCTCCACAATGTTTGCACCTTTCTGTAATTTCCCTGAAGACTTAGCCTTCTACGTTTTTCTCACTAGTTGGAAGTGTATAGATTGAACACTGTAATTGCGCCTCTTTGTTCCTTAGCTATTTCCAAATTGATTCTGTCCTTGAATCCTCTGGAACATTCTCTTTCTCCAGCACTGCAATGCTATCCCTAACCAATACCCTTGTCTATTTTTTCTGAATTTTCTTTTTGTACCCAGGAATATGTCACACTTAGTCTTTTTAAGCTCTTCCTTGAGTTATGTGTCTGCTTTTGCCACAATGCAATCTGTACATAAAACACCCAAATCTTATTTACTATATTTGCGTATTCACACTCTGTAATGTAATCGTGATTTAAACATAATTACTTTCTCCCTTACTCTGATTTCACTTATTAATTTATTATGCCCTATACTTGTGCTTTCTGTCCCTCCTGCTGTTTTGTGCATCTTGCTAACATTTTGGTTCCTAGGCACTTGCTGATTTAGTTTGGTCATCATGACAGCACTAACAAAACAATCCACGAAGAACTCAATCCCAACTCATTTCATAGAGTCATAGAATGCCTGCAGTGCAGAACGAGACCAGAAGGCTCACTGAATCTGCATTGACTACAGTCCCACGCAGGCCCTACTCCCACAACCCCACACGTTTACCCTGCTAATTCCCTTCACACTTGGGTCAATTTAGCATGGTTAATCAATCCAAATGAATCCACACATCTTTGGGAGAAAACCGGAGTACCCAGAGGAAATCCGTGGAGACGGGAGAACGTGCAACTCCACACGTTGACTCAAGGCCTAAATTGAACCTGGGCCCCTGGCGCTGTGAGGCAGCAGTGCTAACCCTATGCCAACATGCTGCCCTGGTTTCAGGTGCAACCTGCTCAGCTTATGTAGATGCCATCTCCCCAAGCATTTGTACTATATGTTCTTGGTGATATACCAGTTTTGAATGTTTCATATTTCATAACGTTAAATACTACATTTAATGTTGTCATGCCATACTGAAGAAAAAGAGCTGAAGCTACCAAACTCCTGAAATATTGCATCTGAAAATGATATCTGAAACTAGTTCTTCATTTGGAGGATAGTGAATCTTGGAATTCCTGTCACCAGAGGAATGCAGAGGCTTAGTCATGGAGTATGTTAAAGAGAGACAACAATAGATTTTAGATATTAAACACACAGAAAAATATAGGGATAGTGTGGAAAAATGGCCTTTACAAAGATGATTAACCATGATTTTGCTGAGTAGCAGAGCAGCCCTGAGAGGCCAAATCCTAATTGTTTTACTTTCCTGTGTTCTGACTAACATATTAAAGCAAATATAAAGTATAACTTTTACCTAGTAGTTATTTTTATTTATAACTCACAACTATTATCTTTGTCAGAAGACAAGATCTATGATCATAGCATCAACAGATGAGATAGAAATTGGCAATTGAAGTAGAAAAACAGTCCAATAAATTGCATTGAAGTAAATGTAGGAATTTTCTGGTAGTCTTGTTTTGTAACCCTAACTCATTAAGTTTGAGAATTTTAATACCAAGTGTTTTTTTAACTGAGATTCCTACGATTCATTAAATACTCCCTTCTCCTACTATTACTTCCAAAATCCATCACTTTGCACTTGAGAGTTAAATACCATTTGCCACTGTTTTTCCCATCTGAGTAATCCATCTATATCTTCCTGTAACTCATGACCACCACCTCCAGTACTAACCACCCTACCATTTTTGGTGTCATTTGCAAAATTATCATTCCTCCCCAACACTATAATTGATATCATTTATGTTTTTGATTTATTTGATTTATTATTTTCACATGTATTAGAATATAGTAAAAAGTATTGTTTCTTGCAAGCTATACAGACAGCATTCTGTGCATAGAAAAGGAAAGGAGAATGCAATGTTATAGTCACAGTGAGGATGTAGAGAAAGATCAACTTAGAGGTAGATCCATTTATAAGTCTAATAGTAGCAGGGGAAAAAACAGTTCTTGAATCAGTTGGTATGTGATCTTAGGCTTTTGCAGTTTTTTCCTGAGGGAAGAAGGTGGAAGAGAAAATCTCCTGGGTGTGGGACCCTCGATTATGCTGGCTTTTCTGAGGCAGCAGTAAGTGTAGAAAGAGTCAATGGATGGGAGGCTGGTTTGCATGATTGATTGAGCTTTGTTCACAACTCTTTGTAGTTTCTTGCGGTCTTAGGCAGAGCAGGAGCCATACCAAGCTATAATACAAAGAAAGAATGCTTTCTATGGTGCATCTGTAAAAGTCAGTGAGAGTCATAGCAAGCATGCCAAATTTCCATAGCCACCTGAAAAAGGAGAGGTATTGATGCATTTAAGGAGAAGTTAGAGAAAATGTGATGGAGGAAGGAAGAGAACGTAATCATGGATTGATGAGGTTGGTTGTCAGATTTGTACAGAGCATAAATGCTGGCATAAAAAATACGTTATGCAGTTATGCCTGTTGTTGTGCTGTAGGTTTTATGTGATGCATTAGCCTGACAAGTTTAGCAGCTTGCATTTGTTTCTTACAACTAATCTTGATCTTTTTCTTTTTTCAGTGCTGAAGGGAGTCACACATCTGGTCAGAGCAATGGTCGGGATCAACAAGCTCTGGCTAAAGCTGTACAGGTTCACCAGGACACACTGCGCACTATGTATTTTGCTTGACAGGTCTCCTCAGTTGGAATTTCTGAACAGAGCTGGGCTAAGACCAGATCAGCTGCATGTCCCAGGCAGTGTAGTGACAAATGAGCAGTTAATGTGTTTCTGTTGCTGTGTATGTTGCAATACCCTGCAGGCCTCTTTCAGCTATGAGGTGAAATATGACCTGGTTGCTAATGTGCGAATCAAGTCACCTGTAATGTTTTTCTTGAAGAATGAAAAGATGGAATATTGGGAGGCCTGTGGTAATCGTCTTAGTGTGTATAGTCACTAATGGAAGTTGGATAACTGCAATCTTATTCTATATTAGATAAAACTAGACTTAAGCCTGGTGTAGATAGAAAGAGAAAGTAGTATATATTTTGCGGAAGCATTATAATATACATTAGCAACTGCATATTTGATGGGGATTTGCTTAGGATTGTAAAGTTATGGAGGAATTTAGAGGATGATATGAGTCTTTAAAGACATCCCGTCTGTTGGCTTCAAATGGCAGAATTTTGAAACTCAATTGAACATCAACAGCATTCCTTTTATTATATCTGGAGTTTTATCCAGTGAATTCAGCGAAGACTACTGTAATACAGTACTGTGAAGCATGGCCATCTTGTGAGTCAGTAAAGAGAGGAAAAAGTCTTTTAACACTGAAAGTAAGTCTATGAAGCGCTAGCATTTTTTTCTTTATAGAGCAGGCAATATATTGTGTAGGTTTGACTTTCTCAGCAGCTCAGAGAACGCAATCTATGATTTCCAACAAAGAATGCAGTCTCTTTTTAAGATG
Source organism: Sphyrna mokarran (assembly GCA_024679065.1). Lineage (NCBI taxonomy): Eukaryota > Metazoa > Chordata > Chondrichthyes > Carcharhiniformes > Carcharhinidae > Sphyrna > Sphyrna mokarran. The sequence continues at coordinate 20,338,701 of JAGIQG010000007.1, read as the reverse complement.
TGTTTAGTAGAAAAATATTGGTGTGTGTTTGAAGTAATTAATCTTTGGAGACAATCTATAAAACATAACTAGAACAGATGGGCACTACTATTTTATATATTGAGCTCTTGATATTTTTGTAATGTGCTGCAATTGTTTAGTTCTCAGATCTTGATACAATCCATCAGTGATGCAAATGAAATATTTTTCTGCTGTGATTGTCTAGTCTGCCACTGCTGTGGCTTGCCGCTATGTAGGCTGTAAGGATTACCATGACAATTACTTCGCCAATTTGAGTTCAATTATTACAGGGCAGTCAGATGAGAACTATCGAAATTGAAACTTTTGAGAATGAAGTAATTTTAAACTACCTCGTGGTTATTCTCGTATCAGCAAAAATAGAATGAGCACATGCCGCTGTCACATTGGCAAAGCAGTTCAAAGATGGTGCTAGGTTTTTGCCACGAGGCAGGCATTTTTATTAATGGTAGTCATCTAATTGATGTAAACTGTTTCCTGGATTTAAATCCACCCCCAGATTGAAGCCAAACCTTTTTATGGTTACATACAATATCTTTTCAATGGCCTATGCGCACTTATTAAGTGACTCAAAGCGTTGTATAAAATATCCAGTTTTATATACCTCAACCCTTCAGCAAATTTTTAAATCTCAAAGAAGGTGCAACCAGCATAAATTTCAGTGTTAACAACTTATTTATGTGGCCATGAATAAAAACCATATTGTACATAGGTCTTTAAGATAAATCTTTGCTTTTGAAGTTATGTATTAAACATGATGTAGATACAGGCAACTGTATTGTAGAAGAGTTTTATAAACTGTTTTCGACTATTTCTGTATCTGGCTGCATGGTACTTTGTACAGGAATGGTGACAATGCTGCAAATCATATTACAAAAGTGGGCATATTTTGCCAAACAAGTTCTGAATTTTTAAAAAATCTTCTATTTATGAAATATGTACTTGGAAGGACTGATGAACTGTGCTTCTAAAAATGCAGCGAGTTACAACACATTGTCCTCATGCTTCTCATTGAATCCTGCATTTTTTTTAACTTAAGTAGAAGAGTTTGAGAAATGGATGTAGTGAAGGGCACACTAAGTGTATCAGTCTTTGGGACTGAACTAGTCCGATTGAGGCTTCTGAGTAGTTGTAGAAAATCCGTACATGTGCAGGAATGTCTTTGCAACATTCACTAAGTCACAACACTAAGGCATTCAGCTTTCCAACGCAGGAGACCCATGTTTAAGCCTGAATCTTGACTGCCGTAAGTACTTGGGTTTCCGTGTAGTGCACCCATTAGCTATTAAATGGGGATTTTCTGAAGAAAGAAAAGGGCAAGTTTTTTGGGAAGGGAAACATTACAGAAAGGTTAAACACACCTGACTGGTGTGTTGACCAAGGAAGAGTTCTTGATGTCCATGAAATCTCCTTGATGGAGTACAGCACAGTTTCAAATGTGCAGAGCTATTAATCTCGCAATTAAAATAAATGATCATTTAGTATGTAGGAACAGCATGATGAGTACTCAGGGCTTTAAAGACTACACTTGGATTTTTTTATTGTAAAAGTTTTTTTTCTGAATTGGGGCAAATGTGTATTATCAAAACTTAATGGTGGAAATAAGGAATTAATTCACTGGAATTCAGGTAGAGGGGTGAGCTGATGTTGGAACCTAACCCCTTTTAAGCATACTAAACCAGCATGATGATCTGATGAAACGATAGTTTATATCATTTTACTTGTTTTTAAAGTGTACAATTGAACTTCAAGTTTATAGGGCTGGACAGAAGTTCTTAACCAAAGGCTTAAACCTGTTACTTGAGCTACTCCATTAATTGTTGATAGAGCTGCCATGTTGAAGGAAAAGTTTTATTGACAAAATTTCATTGTAGAATTCTGTTGTATTCCCAATGGTTTCACCCCTTCCTGAACTGTTTACTTTTAAAACATTGACTAATGCACTTATTTGGTGACATCTTGCATCCAACTCGGCTAATTTTGTAATATAATTTTTTAAAAAGTAAATTGGCAAGTAGATTTGGGGAGCTTTAGAGATTACATTTCCTTGGTTATTTTTTCTTAGTTAGTATCCCTGTGTTGGTCATTGACTATATTGGGCTTTTTTTTTAAGAACTGGACAATCCCTAGATATGTATCTCTGTTCCAGTTTCTGGGGCGGATTTGATTATTGAAGTGTCCTTAGCTATTAAGCAATCTCTAACCAGCACTATAAAACGTTTACATCTTGCTTCAAAGTTCTGGGTGCTATAGTGAACTGGCCCTTGTATTCTCTGTTCCTGCGCTATACATCGACAGTCATAGTGACATTAAATCAGAGACAATGAATCAGTAATAGAATAAAAGTGCTGTGATCAGTGGATGGCAGCAGCTCTTTGTGAAAATTTATTGCAGTCACTGCCATTTGAGACATAACTGGTGCTGCAATTGGCTGATTAAATCTGCCTTATTATAAGTTACTGCCATTGGTGGCCAACATTCAATTGGGATAGTTCTAATAATCTGCAAAAATTGTAGATAAGGAGCTAGATTGTAAAACAGTTTAGTATATTAAGCATGCAGCAGAATTCATCATGGGAATTAAATCACGTTAGTGTTTTTTATTGTAAATGTCATTTGTGCATAATTGAGAAACATTTGTGCTTGTAAATAATTTTGTAAACTTCAATGTAAACAACTCTAGTAAACTAAAAGGTAATAACGTAAACAAATGGAATCAGTTGGTTGCAGAATTTTCTTTTTTTTTAGTTGTGCTTCATGTAAACCACCTGCCATCTCTTGGCAGTGACACTGAAGAAACATAGAGACCTCGGAAATATAAAAAATGAGCATCTGAAAGATAGTTAAGTTGCTATTTTCGCATGCATTACATACTGTCTCTCTTGTGAGAGTCTTTATATTAAGGATAATATCAGCCTGTGTGGCCTTTCTTGGGGGAAAAAAAAATCACCTTTTAGTTCTCAAAATTCATGAGCCCAGCAGGTTGGGCCCTGTTTGTTTTGTAAATGATACCTTTGTAAATTGCGATTATAGCTTCAGTGGCACCAATGCATGGCGTAGTAATTTAAAATATCAATCAAGCAATGTGTAAAACATACTTATACTGCACTTTCCACAAGCCTTTACCATTTGTCACAGTGGTGCTAAAAATAAGCTGGATCCTTTATGTGGCTGAGAAAATAACTGTGCTTTTGTCCAGTCATATCTACCAAAAGAATATGTACTAGTTTTTAGAAGTACTTAATGTTGGAAGCCAAGTAGATGTATTCTTTCTTTTTTTCATAAATTTTAAGATGGCCTACAGTCAAAACCCAGTGTTGACAATGAAAACAGCCAAGGGTGTTAGCAATATGGGCTGGTTATTTAAAAATTGCATAAGGTATTTTTCGTAATTTCCAAGGTTTAAACTTTGAGGTTAACGTAATGTTGCAACAGTTATAATTGTAAGTGGAAAATTAACAGCAGCTAAATTACAATCCTATAAATTTGATTTTCATTTATCTGATCCTATACTTTTGTACCATTTTAATGCTTCAGTGAAAAAAATCTATTTAATCTGGGATATTTTCCAAGAAGGCAAATCTTCTGACTGTTATCTGTGAAAATAAGCTTCAGTGATCATTTGGGCTCAGCTGAATTGTATACTGTGCTCTGGAGAGAGAATGGTAATAGATCATTCGCTAAATGGAGAGAAGTGGAAAAAATCCACTTCGACTATACAGGGGAAAGTTCACTTGAACTTCCCATGGCTTGTACTGTGTAAAATGTAAACAACTTTCTGTTGTATTACCAATATTAATGCACATTATTGTGACTTCTTCTTTGACCTTGCTGTGATTTCTATTCATTATAGCTGAATAATTTTATATTGGGTTTTTACTGGTTGTCATTTGTGAGAAACTGGTGGTCTTGCAGATAGGTCTCGATCTTGTGCTTTCTGCTCTGTTCAGAACCACAGTGCTGCCAGTTTTTTTTGGTTTGTGAATTTTAACATCAAATTATTGATCTAACATTTCCACCTCTTAAAGCTTTAAAATCCGTAGGTCGATGCAAGACAAATCGGATTGTATAGTAGCAGAGATGTCAGCTAAAATCTCCACTCTGCTGTTCAGAAAATATTATCTTTTTATTTAAGAGACTGAGCAGTCAAACCATAGTAAGCAGCTTGTCCATAATGTGTCAGTGGGACGTTTAAAAGTCGGAGGGGGGGGGGGGGGTTTCTGATGCAAGAAGCATACTTTCCATCAAGCTGTCATGCAAAAAAAAGGTGCTTTGGAAATAATTGAAATTCAGAAATAATCTGAAGTGTGTCAACTGTCTTCTGTTTGCCTCTGATTAGAATAAACCTCCCAAAACATTGTTTAAATATTGGAAAACAAAATGTAAGGCCATTTAAAGTAGTAATAATGTTTCACAGACTCTTCCATTTGCTGAAGTGATTGCTTCAGTTCCTGAAGTAAAATTATGATTTGTGATATTTTTTGATTTATTTCTTCTGTGAGGGAACAGAAAGTGAAATTGGTGCCAAGGTGGCTGTGCAACATTATATACACTTCGATTGGTCTCCCTTTATTTATTTGGCCTGTACTTTTTATAGAAATGTGAATCAGGATTCTGTATTTAACACTTGGTAAATGGCTTTAATATATGTTATCCTGACACTGCACAAGAAGGGAACAAGAGAAAACTTGCATTTTTCATCTGTGTCAAGGTCACCATGACCCATTCCTTCTGCCTCAAAAGCAGATAGGCCATTTTCAGACAAGTGTTTTCTCATCGACTGGGGGAATGATTCTTATTTTTAAGTTTGGGGAAGAGGCACTAGCAGCTGGGCAGTACCAGCCCTCACTCACTGTTCCTCTGTTTCCCAACCCTGCCCTCCTGTTCTGTTCTGCCCTGCCCCACCTCACACCAACCCTATCCCACCCCAATCTGGACCTACCTCAATATGTTAGTTGGTTGCTGCAACAACTATAATTAAGAAATCATGTATTTCCCTGGTTCAAAGTATCATAGAGAAGACCAAAATGAGCATTTCTAAAACATACATTTTAGTTGGTTTGGAATTAATTTTGAAATGGTGCAAAGTTAGGCAAACAATTCTATTTTCCTCTGAAGTTGATTATAGTGCTTTATTTTGTTCTTTGTGCCTTGTGTAATCATCCCATTGCATGTCAAAAATCTGCTGACGGGCTTAAATAGCAGTGTATGATCATATTGTACATAAACTGCTTAAATGAACAAAATAGGTTGAAAACTTAATATATTTTGAAAAATTGTAAAGCATCATTATTTATGCTGCATAGAATGATCAGTATTGTTGCACTTTCTCAGCAGTCGCTTATGCCATATGACGGCTGTTAACAGAAAAACTGCGGAAAAACGAGGTGATCTGGACAATGGTTTTGAAGAGAGAAAAAAAATGCTACTTGTAAATCCTTAAGGCAAAAGAGGATTTAAAATATTTTCAAGTACCTCAAAAGCCTGACATATGCTGCATTGAAAAAGTTTTGAGTATTCTTTTGCTGTTTTTGTTTTTTGTTATTTTTGAATTGCACAAACTCGTCTACCTTCTGTAACTACTGCATATTAAGCTGTTGGCTTGTTTCCTTTTTTTTGGGCACTGGTAGAATTGGGCACAAAAGTGGACTTCCAGTAAATTTTTCCTCATGCTTTCATGTTTTAATATAGGGTAGTTTTTGATCCTGAATGCAAATCGTTTTTTAAACCTTTTTAACCAGCACAAATAAGGTTTGTTACCTAACCTAGTGTTTGTGGTCCATTTACGCTTAAACGAGCAGTTTACACTCCTGGGGCAATGAGGATTTGCATTGCTTGCAGTTTGTTTTACTAATGCTGTGTAAATATTTAACTGTAGGTTAAATTTGTTCATTCCTTTTTCAGTCAATATTTTTTAATGACCTGAATAACTATGCTGTAAACTCTTGACCAGATATGATGTATAAGTATCATATATGAATTTGTGAATTTAAGATATCAATTTTTTTGACTAGCAGTATGGTATGATCATTTTCTTATCAAATAAACTTCTGTATCTTTAACTAGTTGCTTACAAGTGGTGGTAAATTAGTTTCCTTGTGTATGTTCTCTCATTACCCCAGATCTTAATTTCAGTCATTAGAGTTATAGCTTTATATTCCCGCTAAAGAAAAATGTGTCCTGTTTGAAATTCCTCCATATGTAGTGTGGGATGAACTCAAATGAAAAATAGACCCATGCCCTTTCACTATCCTGCAATCCATCTTGTTCTTGTACTTTGATTTCTGCTTTGCATATTAAATTGATTTGCATGTGCCAGAGTGTAAAACTCCCCCACATATGCATACCTTGTAATGGGGTTTTTAATCTGGTGAGACGGGAAACCCAATTTGATACAATCACTATGCTTTTAGAGGATATCACACCAGTTGAATTTTCTGCATTTAGTCAGATTTATCAAACGTGTGATAAATTGTGTGAACGTCTCACGCTTATTCCAAAATAGTCTGAATTTGTACCATTATTAATGGCAGTTATATAACATTTAAATGTGTCTTAAACACTAGCTATCTATGTAGGATCAAGTGTTTGGTCTTGACTTTAGAGAAGAGGATAGACTTGGAACTAATTTGATCCAAGTTTTTTAAAATAATGAAGGAACCAGATTGTTTTCATTTTGATCTCCTGACAACAAATTTCCTCCAGAAATTTTATTTGGCTTCAAGTTTCCTAAAAAGATATTGGAGATGCTCCAGCAGATTTAGTAGCGAAGATATATCGTCTTAAGACCTCATTGTAGTTTGCTTATTATGTTGATTAGCATCCGTCTATCAGAAAGAGGAGCTGATGTGAATGCAGCTCCAAGATTTGGTGAAGTTACAGGAGATCATCTATTGGATCACTTTTCATGGTCGATTAAGCAGATTCAGAAAGACAAAGTTTGCCACCTGCTACCCATGAAGTCCCTTTCTAATTGTGTGATGTTCTCTGCTGAGGCCTTGTTTGCAGGGCTGGCAATTGCAGAATCAGTTTCCACCGTTTCTTTGTGTAGAGCATTCCAGTCTCAGCATCTCCATGAAAATAATTCTCATCTATCCTCTAGATTTTTAAAAACTGTAACCTCTGGTTATTGACTCTCAAGTGGAGATGCTGGCGTTGAACTGGGGTAAGCACAGTAAGAAGTCTAATAACATCAGGTTAAAGTCCCAACAGCTTTATTTGGTAGTGTAAGCTTTTGGAATGTCACTCCTTCCTCAGGTGAGTTACTTGAAGAAAGAGCAACACTCAAAGCTTGTGCTACCAAATAAAGCTGTTGGTCTTTAACCTGATGTTGAGACTTCTTACTGTATTGACTCTTGTACCAGAGGAAATAGTTTTTCTTTTCACTATTAAAACTTCTGACCGTCTTGAAAACCTCTATTTAGGTCACTTAATCATCTGTCTATATCTATTCTGAAGTATGGTGCCCAGAATTGTTGAGAACATTTGAACTGAAGCCTAACTAGCAACAAAATGATCTTGCATCATGTTTTATGTCTCTGATTATAGACCCAAATAACCAACATGCCTTTTTAACCATCTTATCAACTTGCTCTGCCGCCTTTCTGAATTTATGTATGTGAATGTCAAGATGTTTCTGCTCATCCACACATTTCATTATTATGCATTGCATGCCACGTCTTGGTATTGAAATCCCTATTTGTTTCTCCCCAATTCGCCATCCTTCCTGTTACTGAGGTCCACAATTATCTTCATCATGGTTTCCATTGACAAATTTCATATTATCTGTAAGCTTCATAAGTTTGTACAAAAAAAAGTACAGCACAGGAAAAGGCCCTTTAGCCTTCCAATCCTGTGCCCTAACTAAACTAAGGAAAAACCTTCTGCTCTTAGTTTGTAACTTCTATTTCCCTTCCTGTTCATATACCTGTCCAGATGCCTTTTAAATGTTGCTAATGTGTCTGCATCCACCAGCCTCTCTGGCAGCGCATTCCAGCCACCCACCACTTACTGCGTTGAAAACCTTTCCCACACATCTCCCTTCAACTTTTCTCCTCACCTTCAACCTGTGCCCCCTTGTAAGTGACACTTCCACCCTTGGAAAAAGCCTCTGACTGACTATCCACCTTGTCGATGCTTCATAATTTTGTAGACCTCTATCAGGTTTCCCCTCGGCCTCTATCTTTAAAGTGGAAACAATTCTAGTTTATTGAACCTCTCATAGCCAACACCCTCAAGACCAGGCACCATCCAGGTGAACCACCTTTGCACTCTCTTCAAAGCTTCCACATCCTTCTGATAATGTAGTGACCACAAGTGCGCGCAATATTCCAAATGCGGCCAAACCAAGATTTTATATAGGTGTAACATGATTTCCCGAATCTTGTACTCAGTGTCACAGCTGATGAAGGCTAGCATGCCATGTGTTTTTAATCACCTTGGTCACCTGTGTGGCCACTTTTCAGGAACTGTGGACGTGTACACCCAGACCCCTCTATGTAATGTTCATAAAGGTTCTGCAATTCACAGTTTAATTCACACCTAAATTTGATCCTCCAAAATGCATCACCTTGCATTTCTCCAGATTAAATTCTATCTGCCATTTCTGTGCCCAAGTCTCCAATCTATATTCTGTTGTATTCTTTGACAATCCCTGGCATTGTCAGCAACTCCACCAATCTCCACAAGCTGACTAATCAAACCATCCATGTTTTCCTCCTGATCATTTATACGTTACAATCAGATGTCCCAGGACTGAGACTGTTTCTTTGCTTCTAAAAATTGAACAGAGTAAAAGAACCCCAAAACCTGAGGAGCATCATTGCATACTACCTTCTGCTCTTTAAAAAAAATCCATCAATATCACCTTCTGCTTCCTGTCATTCAAACCCCAATTATGTACCCATATATCCTCTTCCCTCTTAATTAATTTTCTCAAGCCTCCTGTGTGGCATTTTCACATTCTTTCCTATATATAATGTATAAATATGTCATACATGTGTCTTCACTGCACAATCATGATCAACATTCCCTGTTATGAAGATGGATTCACCATTTATCCTTGTTCCGACAAGACAAAAATGCATTAAAGCCACAGGATATTTAGCAATTCCAGAAAATCTATTAGACAGTAAAATTATATTGTACAGTGACTTTACAGCTCCTTCAATTATTTTTTTTGAATGAGTTTTGATTATAGTCAATGTCACAGTCTCCACTCTGACTTTGATCTTTCATGGCATGTGAAGAAGCTCTTGGCTTCTCAACATGTAGCTTTACCCTCTAGGGTTTTCTATTGCTTCTGTGTAGTAAGGTTTTATAAAAACACTTGGAGAAATTCAAATGCCCAGTGGTTTGATGGACAGAAATTGAAAAAGATTTAATGTTTTTAAGCAACGATGAACTTGACTTTGTAGAACAAAATTAAACAAATGCAGCCTTGTTAAGACATAGAATATATTCACTTCTTTTGGAATTTATCAGGTACACCACATCTCTTTTGGAATTCACTGTACTTTTTCCTTGATGTTCTAGTGGTTCTCTAGGGGCATGAAATAGATCCTTCCATTAATTTTTGGCCAAGCAATTCTCCAACTTTTCTTCAAAACATCAACTCACCTCAAGCTTAGACTTCTGCATGCTCCAAACTAACTGCTTGTTTTTACTGAGGGATACTGTAAACAACTTCTAGCTCCAAGCCATGCATACACACTAGCCTCTATTCCCTCAAGAACTTTGTCTCCTAAATAAACTTGAGATCCTACCTATATTCTGTGTGGTGAACAATAAAGTTAGTATTTTTGCTGCTTAAGGTGCCGGCCTCACAAACATTGACTCTAAGCTGCAACTGTCTCTCTTCCTAAACTAAACTGCCACATCTTTGTGAATAAATTGGAAACACTCTAATCACCTCCAGCCTGCCTCCATAGCATACCTGGGACGATCCAAACAGGAATATATATTATTAGCTTTTATCTTTGAAAACAAACCTTTGATTCTGAGACCTATGTGAATAAATTACTGATGAAGTCAGGGCAATTCTCTGATTTACCAGTTTCACCAAGAAATTGCCCTTGTTTATAAAGTTAAAGCAGTTAGCTGCTTTAACTGAAAACTACACAATTAATTTAAACTCCTGACGATCGCTGTAGACAATTTTGAATCTAGTAAGAATCAAAAGAAAGTAGCCTATTTAGTTTTTACACTTATATCTGAAGTTTTGATAATGCTAATTTCAAGGATTTGGTATTGATTTGCAGTAATATTAATTTTTTTATCTTAGCCACATTTTGAACAGTACAGTTTGACTTTCTGCAAGTCAGACAATTAACGGTTGAGGCAGTTTAGGAACAGGCAGGCACTGAACAGTGCTTAAAAGATCTGGGTTCAAGCAAATGTATTTGTTATAATTATTCAAGGCTTTGTTAGCTTGAGCTGAATAAGCAAAGCGTTAGACCTCAGTAGCTTGAACTTAACAAAGAACAGACAAGAACAGGCTCTTCGATCCTCCACACCTGCGCTGATCACGTCCTATCTAGACCAGCCACCTGTATTCCTCTATTTTCCAAGTGTTAATGCGGTGCCTTGTATATAAATGGGAATTGTGCATTTTGAATAGATCAAGGAGCCTAAAACCTATTAACCATTTCTATAAGACCTTTAGTTTAAAAAGACATTCCTGACATTTAGTATCCATGGGAAAAGGTTAATATGTGTTATGTGAGTTGTATTTATTATTGAAAAGCGGATGTGATGGGTTTGCAGAATTTGAAAAGATATAATTTTTGAAAGGATGTAATTTGTTCACCATACAATATAGGCTCTGGGATCTCAGGAAAATAAGATGTGGACATTTGTGTCAACCTTGCATAGCTCTGATTACAGATGTAGGACTTGCCCCTAACCAATGAAAAGAGCCCAATTGGACTATTCCCTAAAAAGGGGCAAGGAACAGTCAGTCAGGGATAACATTTAGAAATGTAGTCTTCTACATTTCACCATTGCTTCTGTGGTGTGGTTCTGCAGCGTAGTTCATCTATGGGAAGAGAAGAAATGCATTGCCTGTGTTGGCAGCAGATGAGGAATCCTAAGCCTTGAGGGATAAAGAAACTTCCATATTGTCTTCATTGATTTTAAATACATGTGACATCTTGCGTAATAAATTTTACTTGATTTACAAATACTGCTTGCTCCTACTTATTTGGTCAGGCATGGGTGAGGACCCAACTGTTCTCACTTAAGAATTCAAAACCTTAGTATTTGAATTATAATGTTACCCCTGAAATCTACGCATCTCTGACCATTAGAGTAAATATGGGTTTTGTTTATTTATTAGTGTCTCAAGTAGGCTTACACTAGCGCTGCAAAAACATCACTGTGATAATCCCCTAATTGCCACATCCAATGCCTGTTCGGGTACGCTGAAGGAGAATTTAATATGGTCAATGCCTCTTACCAGCATGTCTTTTGGAGGAAACCAGAGCACCTGGAGGAAACCTATGCAGACATGGGAAGAGTGTGCAGACTCCACACAGGCAGTGACTGAAGCCAGGAATCAAACCTCAGGTATCTGGCACTACAAGGCAGCAGTGCTGCTTCTAAGGTTATCCTTAGAACTGCAAATATGTTCGTGAGTTTACCAGTCCCAAACCCAGGTTTTCTCACTTACCCTACATTTAACACTTTAATTTCTTAAACTAAAATGTATACCTCTAAAATATAGAACATAGAACATTACAGCACAGAACAGGCCCTTCGGCCTTCGATGTTGCGCTGACCAATATAAAAAGCAATGCCCCTCCAAACTAAACCATTCCCTTCTCTTCCATATACTTATCAACTAACCTCTTAAACGCCACCAAACTTGGCGCATCTACCACTGCTGCAGGCAGGGCATTCCACTCCCGAACCACCCTTTGGGTAAAGAACCTACCCCTGATATCCGTCCTATAACTATCACCCCTTAATTTAAAGCTGTGTCCCCTCGTGCTAGCTTTCTCCATCCTAGGAAAAAGGCTATCACGGTCCACCCTATCTAAACCTCTAATCATCTTATATGTTTCAATAAGGTCTCCTCTTAGCCGCCTTCCTTCTAACGAAAACAACCTCAAATCCCTCAGCCTCTCTTCATAAGACCTGCCCTCCATACCAGGCAACATCCTGGTAAACCTCCTCTGTACCCTCTCCAATGCCTCCACATCTTTCTATAATGTGGGGACCAGAACTGCACACAATACTCCAAGTGTGGCCGCACTAGAGTTTTGTACAGTTGCAACATGACGTTGCGGCTCCGAAATTCAATCCCTCTACCAATAAAAGCCAAGACTCCATATGCCTTCCTAACAACCTTCTCGACCTGACTGCCTACTTTCAGGATCTATGCACATACACACCAAGATCCCTCTGTTCATCTAGACTACTAAGAATCCTACCATTGGCCCTATACTCTACACATTTATTATTTCTGCCATAGTGCATTACCTCACACTTTTCCACATTAAACTCCATTTGCCACCTCTCGGCCCAGCTCTGCAACTTGTCTAAGTCCCTCTGCAAACTATAACACCCCTCTTCAATATCTACCACTCCACCGACTTTAGTGTCATCTGCAAATTTACTAATCCATCCTTCAATAACCTCATCCAGATCATTTATAAAAATTACAAACAGCAGGGGCCTCAAAACAGACCCCTGAGGTACACCACTTGTCACCGAACTCCAAGATGAATATTTCCCATCAACCACCACCCTCTGTCTTCTATCTGCTATCCAATTCCTAACCCAATTAGCTAAATCACCCTCTATCCCATACATCTGCATTTTCTGCAGAAGTCTTCCATGGGCCACCTTATCAAACGCCTTACTAAAGTCCATATATACCACATCAACCGCCTTAACCCCATCCACCTCCTTAGTCACTTTTTCAAAAAACTCAATGAGGTTAGTAAGGCACGACCTACCCTTCACAAAACCATGCTGACTATCTCCAATCAATTCATTACTCTCTACATAACTATAAATCCTATCTCTAATTATTCTCTCCAATACTTTGCCCACAACAGAAGTAAGACTCACTGGCCTATAATTCCCTGGAAGGTCTCTCTTCCCCTTCTTGAACAACGGGACCACATTCGCTATCCTCCAGTCCTCCGGAACCAAACCCGTAACCAACGACGACCTGAAGATCAGAGCCAGAGGCTCTGCAATCTCCTCTCTTGCCTCCAGAGAATCCTAGGGTAAATCCCGTCCGGCCCAGGGGACTTATCCAACTTCAAACCCTCGAGAATATCTAGCACATCCTCCCTATCTACTTCGATACCTTCCAGTTTGCTACCCTGTACCTCAGTGTTCTCCATAACTACATTTACATCACCCTGCGTGAATAACTACATTTACATCATTTACATGCGATGGGTCGTGAGCAGGCTGCTCTTGGATTTTTCGAGAGTCTCATAATGCTTCACGTCGTTAGTGTATGCTTGACCTGGACCATTTTATGAACAACGTGACGGCTCAATGACTATTGCTGTGCTGTACAGATACATAGATTTGAGCCTGTGTCTGTGCGAGTTTGCGCATTCTCCCCGTGCTTGCGTGTATTTTCTGAGTGCTCTGATTTCCTCTCACATCCCAAAGAGTGCTCTTAAGCTGACTGGCAGAACAAATTCTCCCTAAATTGTCTTACAAATTTGGTTCCCATGCATAGATCTATAAACATAGATGGGATCATAGGTAGAAGTGGGAACATTGAGGTGGGCTTGTTGGGCCGAAGGGCCTGTTTCCTGTGCTGTTTTGTTCTTTGATAAGATGTCCCTTAAATGTCACTATCTATCTGCTTCCTTTACCTCCCCTGCCAATGAGTTTCAGGCACCCACCACTCAATGTGTAAAAAAATCTGCCTCATACATCTTTAAACCTTGCCTTTTTGCATCTTAAACCTATGCCCCCTAGTAATTGACTCTTCCACCCTGGGAAAAAGCTTCTGACTATCCACTCTGTCCATGCCTCATAATCTTGTAGACTTCTATCAGGTTACACCTCAATCACTATCACTCCAGTGAGAACAAACCAAGTTTCTCCAACTCCTCATTGTTAATTGGATTTATACCAGACAACATCTTGGGAAATCTTAGAACATAGAACATTACAGCGCAGAACAGGCCCTTTGGCCTTCGATGTTGCGCCGACCGATTAAGAAAAAGCAATGACCCTCTAACCTAAACCATTCCCTTTTCATCCATAAACTTATCTACTAACTTCTTAAAATTTGGTTCCCATGCATAGATCTATAAACATAGATGGGATCATGGGTAGAAGTGGGAACATCGAGGTGTTCCCACTTCTACCCATGATCCCATCTATGTTTATAGGTCTATGCATGGGAACTAAATTTGTAAGAGGTTAGTAGATAAGTTTATGCATGGGAACCAAATTTGAGCCTGCTCCACAGGCTCATTGTTCCTGTGGAGCAGCACAGAGAGGCAGCGATTTGGGCGAGTGTAAAGTTCGAGTTTAAAGTAATTTTTAACATTTTCTTTTTGGTTAAAGTAGCGAGCGGTGGTAGTTTTTTGCTGTTTTTTTTTAAACTAACGAAACTGGAAGTCGTCATTAGGAGGCTGCTGGTAGTTGTAGTTTTTCTCTCTGACTATAAATTGGGTAAAGTTTTACAACACCAATTTTAAATCCAACCAATTTATTTGATAGTAAATCCGCGAGCTTTCGACTTTACAGCCTTCGTCAGGCAAATGCAGTGTTCTGATCAGAACACCTGAGATAGAGGGGTCAGTTTTTGTACAAAGTGTGTAGGAAGGTTTTTTGACTCAGTATGTAGATAGGCCAACCAGTGGTGAGGCTACATTGGATTTGGTGCTGGGCAATGAGCCAGACCAGGTGTTAGACTTGGAAGTTCGTGAACATTTTGGTGATAGTGACCACAATTCGGTTACATTCACCTTAGTGATGGATAGGGATAGGCATGAAGCTGGGGGCAGTAGTTATAGCTGGGGGAATGGTAATTATGAGGCCACAAGGAGGGAATTAGGATGCATATGTTGGACTAGGAAACTACAGGGACTAGGAACATCTGAAATGTGGATCTTATTCAAGGAGCAGCTACTGTGAGTCCTTGCTAAGTATGTCCCTGTCAGGCAAGGGGGAAATGGTCGAGTAAGGGAACCATGGAATACTAAAAAAGTTAATTCGCTGGTTAAAAGGAAAAAGGAGGCTTATGTCAGGATGAGGCTTGAAGGCTCAGTTAGTGTACTGGATAGCTATAGATTAGCCAGGAGGGAGCTAAAGAGTGAGTTGAGGAGAGCTAAGAGGGGACACGAGAAGACTTTGACTGATAGGATTAAGGAGAATCCTAAAGCTTTCTTTAGATATGTTAAGAATAGAAGATTGGTTAGGGCAAGATTAGGGCCAGTCAGAGACAGCAGTGGGAAGTTGTGTGTGGAACCTGAAGAGATTGGAAAGGCACTGAACAAATATTTCTCTTCGTATTCACGCAGGGCGATGTAAATGTAGTTGTGGAAAACACTGGGATACAGGGTTGCAAACTGGAAAGTATCGAAGTAGATAAGGAGGATGTGCTAGATATTCTTGAGGGTTTGAAGTTAGATAAACAACAAAGAACAAAGAACAACACAGCACAGGAAACAGGCCCTTTGGCCGCCATCCTAACGTCTTAATGACATATAGAGACCAATATAGGGACAATTTGTTACCCAATCAGCCAAAGAGCACATTTTTGGGATGTGGGAGGAAACCGGAGCACCCGGAGAAAACCCACGCAACCATGGGGAGAACACGCAAACTCCCGCAGACACAGGCCCAAATCCATGTGTCTGCACAGCAACAGCGATAGTCTCTGAGCTGTCATGTTGCCCATCTGATGGTCCAGTTTAAGCATACACTAACGACATGAAGCACTAGGCCACTCCTGAAGTAACATCCAGGAGCAGCCCTCGCACGACCTGCCGAATGCATGCACCTTGTTCGTCAACAAGGTGGACCGAACAGCCTATGGAAACAATTAAAGTATTTAAACAGTCCTCCTATATCCCTCTATCTGCAGACCGCTCATGTGGCTGTCCAAGAGACCCTTAAACAACCCTAGCGTGCCTGCTCCCACCACCTTACTCGGTAGTGCATTCCACACCCCCACTACCCTTTGTGTGAAAAAATGCCCTCTAATATTAGTCTTATACATAGCCCCCTCACCCTAAGGCCGTGACCCCTCGTTCTATCCGTTTCTAATGGTGGAAAAAGCTTACCACCATTTACTCTATCTATACCCCTCATAATCTTATATACCTCTAATAGATCCCCTCTCAGCCGACGTCTTTCAAGGGAAAACAACCCCAGTGTGTTCAATCTTTCCTCGTAAGACAGCCCTTCCATACCAGGCAGCATCCTGGTAAATCTCCTCTGCACTCTCTCCAGGGACTCCACATCCTTCGGGGTACGGCAACCAGAACTGGACGCAGTACTCCAGGTGAGGCCTAACCAATGTTCTATACACTTGCAACATCAAACTCCTACTCTTGTATTCTATACCCCTTCCTATGAAGGCTAACATACCATACGCTTTCTTTATCACTGTTTCCACCTGTACTGACACCTTCAGAGACTTGTGAACCTGCACCCTCAGGTCTCTCTGCGTCTCTATACTCCGGATAGTTTTACCTTTTATCCTATAACTCCCCTCTACATTATTCTGGCCAAAATGCATCACCTCACATTTATCCGGATTAAATTCCATTTGCCATCTATCTGCCCAATCTACCAGCCTATCTATGTCCTGTTGTATTGCCTGGCAATACCTGGGCGTTTAAGAGGTTAGTAGATAAGTTTATGGACGAAAAGGGAATGGTTTAGGTTGGAGGGTCATTGCTTTTTCCTACTTGGTCAGCGCAACATCGAGGGCCGAAGGGCCTGTTCTGAGCTGTACCATTCTATGTTCTTAAACATCACCAAACTTGGCACATCTACAACTGCAGCAGCAGGCAGGGCCTTCCATACCCTTACCACCCTCTGGGTAAAGAACCTACCTCTGACATCCGTCCTATAACTACCATCCCTTAATTTAAAGCTATGTCCCCTCGTGCTAGCTTTCTCCATCCTAGGAAAAAGGCTATCACTGTCCACCCTATCTAAACCTCTAATCATCTTATATGTTTCAATAAGGTCTCCTCTTAGCCGCCTTCTTTCTAACGAAAACAACTCAAATCCCTCAGCCTCTCTTCATAAGACCTGCCCTCCATACCAGGCAACATCCTGGTAAACCTCCTCTGTACCCTCTTCAATGCCTCCACATCTTTCTTATAATGCAGGGACCAGAACTGTACACAATACTCCAAGTGCGGCCGCACCAGAGTTTTGTACAGCCGCAACATGACGTTGCGGCTCCGAAATTCAATTCCCCTACCAGTAACAGCTAAGACTCCGTATGCCTTCTTAACAACCTTATCGACTTGAACGCCAACTTTCAGGGATCTATGCACAGTTGTGGACTTGCCTACTTTGGGGGCATTCAAATGGTCGGTGGATAGGCATACGGATGATATTGGAATAGTTTAGGTTAGAGGGTCCACTGGCCGGCGCAACATCGAGGGCCGAAGGGCCTGTACTGCGCTGTAATGTTCTATACACCAAGATCCCTCTGTTCATCAACACTTTTATCTTTTCTGTCCAAAGCCTCCACATCCTTCAAGAAGTGTGGTGACATGACTTGTCAATTTTTAAACTCAATACCCTGCCTGAAGGCAAGCATGGCATATGCCTTCTCCACCTGCATTGCCACTTTCAGTGACCTGTACATCCAGATTTCTAGCAATACTGTTAAGGGTTCTGCCATTTACTGTATATTTCCTATCTATATTAGACCTTCCAAAATGTATCATCTCACATTTGTCCGGATTAAATTCATGAGCCATCTCTCCACCCAAGTCTCCAACTGATCTGTATCTTCTGATGGTCCTCAATGCTATCCACAAATCCATCAACCTTTGTGCTGTCCGCAAACTTACTAATCAATCCAATTACATTTTCCTCCAAAACCTTGGTCAAAGAGCTTGGTTTTAAGTATATCAAGAAAGAAAAAGGGTCCTTTGCACCCACATCACCATTCACTATGATCACAGCTGCCTGTAATTACATTTCTAGAGAGCTGGGGAAGGCTTTGTGTAAACTCTGATCATGGGCTCTAGAGCTTGCTTGCAACTGAAGAAATATTTACAAAGTATAACTGATTTTGAATAGAGATTGTGTTCTACACTCAATCTACCCTACTTAAAATTAAAAGCTATAAAAGTGAACATATTTCTGCAAATAAATAACACACCCCTCCTGAAACTTGCTTTTATGATAATTAACAAAACCACTAACATACTTGTCTCTTTATTTTTCCAAACATACAAAAGTATATTTCACATATATACACAATATTATACCAAGTTTGTTCTGTTATTTACCAATAACACAACCAGGAAGGAAAAAAAACTGATCTTTTCAAAAAAATACAGCAGTTTCCGATCATTGAACTGACGGAACTATTAACACTAACTCCAGACTTCCTATTTGATCATTGTTCAATTCTTCACAGTTGTTTATTTTGTGGAATTTACGAATTGTGCATGTGTAAGTTGTGCTGACTTATCCCAAATGCACAATAGTCTTAAGGCTTTGTATTTTCTTGCTGCCCACTGAAAGACAGTTGTCGGCTAGATGCTGGTATAGTGAAAAGGCACTTTCTCAATTTCATTTAGGATTCATTTTCTTCAAGCTCCTCATTGTCATCCTCTTCATCACCCTCATCATTTTCATCATCATCACCTTCCCGATTTCCACCACCTCCATCCTTCTCCTCCTCCAGTATCCGGAGGTATTCACTTGCCAAGATCTTCTTCGGCAAGATATCTGTAAGAATATTACTGCATGGTTAAAGCGGATGTACTTTATATTAAGTTCTGAGGTAAAGTATGGGACAAAGGCCAAAATGGGCCTTTGGTAGCAATACAAACCTGGTGACAAATTTACACACTTTTTCTATTGACTTAAATTTTGTTTAAAAAGTGACCGCAATACTGCTGAAATGTAAAATAAAATTAAACTGGTTCACTAATAATTTTTATACCAGAAACCTGCCAACCGTAACCAGATGTCCTGACATGTGACTCCTGTGTCAGACTTTGGTGACCAACTCTGAAGCAACAGCCCATGCAGTTGTAAAAACTATCACCAGGCGTGAGGGATGGGCAAGAAGTGTAGTCCTAAAAGTAACAACATGAATTGGCTGAAATCGAGAGAATGAGTCATTTTGCTTTCCTCAAGCCATTGCAACCGAAGCAAAGAATATCATCTTAGTGCTACTTCTGAGGCTTTTACTGAATTCCCTACTTCAGCAATCTCCAAATTCCGATCTGGATGTGACCTGCGGGCCGTAGTTTGGAGATCCCTGCCCTATTTGAAAATCTTGTTGGCTTTACACTTTCCTCACAAGAGGAAATGTTCTCTGCATCTACTCAAGCAAAACTTTACATTATTTTCTAGACCTATTGGGCCATTTTTTTAACTCTTCCTTTTTCAAAGATAAAGAGACCTAGGCTGTCAATTCATTCCTGATACATAGACTGTGACATCATCTTTACATTTTCTCTGCACCCACCCCAATGCTTCTTCAGCCTTTTCATAGTATGACCAGAATTGCACACATTACTGCGTGGTCTACAAGCTTCACTACAGATTTAGAATAACTCACCTACTATCTCAATAAATGTAAAACCTTGCTCTTGATTTGCTTTTATTACGATCTTGGTAATGTGATAAAACTTTTTGATTGCTGTATAAATACTTCAAGATCCCTTCATTTCTCACACAAGTCATTCATTACTTGCCATGCCCTTCTCCCGCCACCATTTCCCCTCATAACCTTGATCTCACTAGTCCCACTCTCCCACTGCACTCTTTTGCAGCCCCATTCTCATCACCACTCCCCCTCGCAGACATCTATGTCAGACTCCTGTTGATTGACTACAGCTCAGCCTTTAACACTATTATTCTCACAAAACTCATCTCCAAACTCTATGGCGTGGGCCTCAGCTCCTCCCTCTGCAACTGAACCCTGAACTTCCTAACTCACAGACCACAATCAGTAAGGATAGGTAATAACACTTTGTTCACGATCATCCTCAACACTGGTGCCCCACAAGGCTACATCCTCAGCCCCCTACTATACACCTTATGCACTATCGACTGTGTGGCCAAATTCTTCTCCAATTCGATTTTCAAGTTTGCCAACAACACCACCGCACTGGGACAGATCCCAAACAATGACAAGACAGAGAACATAGAACATTACAGCGCAGTACAGGCCCTTTGGCCCTCGATGTTGCGCCGGCCAGTGGACCCTCTAACCTAAACTATTCCAATATCATCCATATGCCTATCCACCGAACATGTGAATGCCCCCAAAGTAGGCGAGTCCACAACTGCTGCAGGCAGGGCATTCCACGCCCTCACCACCCTCTGTGTAAAGAACCTCCCTCTGACATCTGTCCTATAACTACCACCTCTTAATTTAAAATTATGTCCCCTCGTGTTGGTCATCACCATCCGAGGAAAAAGGCCCTCACTAGCCACCCTATCCAATCCCTTGATCATTTTATAGGCCTCAATTAAGTCACCGCGTAACCTTCTTCTCTCTAATGAAAATAACCTCAGGTCCCTCAGCCTTTCCTCATAAGGCCTTCCCACCATACCAGGCAACATCCTGGTAAACCTCCTCTGCACCCTTTCCAATGCTTCCACATCTTTCTTATAATGCAGCGACCAGAACTGTATGCAATACTCCAAGTGCGGCCGCACCAGAGTTTTGTACAGTTGTAACATAACCTCACGGCTCCTAAATTCAATCCCTCTACCAATAAAAGCTAACACACTGTACGCCTTCTTAACAACTTTATCAACTGGGTGCCAACTTTCAAAGAGCTATGTACTTGTACCCCAAGATCCCTCTGCTCGACAACACTATTAAGGGTCCTTCCATTAGCCCTATATTTCATATGCATGTTATTCCTACCAAAGTGAATCACCTCACACTTATCCATATTGAATTCCATTTACCACCTCACGGCCCAGCTCTGCAACCTATGTCCCTCTGCAAACTGTAACATCCATCCTCGCTGTCTACAACTCCCCCCACTTTGGTATTGTCAGCAAATTTACTAATCAACCCTCTACACCCTCATCTAGGTCATTTATAAAAATGACAAACAGCAGTGGCCCCAAAACAGATCCTTGAGGTACACCACTTGTAACTGCACTCCAGGTTGAATATTTCCCATCAACCAACACCCTCTGTCTTCTATCAGCTAGCCAATTCCTAATCCAAACAGCTAAATCACCTTCAATCCCATGCATCTGCACTTTCTGCAGTAGCTTACCATGGGGAACCTTATCAAACGCTTTGCTAAAATCCATATACACTACATCAACTGCCTTACCCTTATCTACCTCTTTGGTCACCTCCTCAAAAAACTCAATAAGGTTTGTGAGGCACGACCTACCCTTCACAAAACCGTGCTGACTATCCCTAATCAATTTATTTCTCTCTAGATGCTTATAAATACTATCCCTTATAATTCTTTCCAAGACCTTGCCCACAACAGAAGTCAGGCTCACCGGTCTATAATTTCCAGGATGGTCCCTACTCCCCTTTTTGAACAAAAGGACAACATTTGCCATCCTCCAGTCTTCCGGCACTATACCTGTAGCTAACGACGACATGAAGATCAAAGCCAAAGGCTCTGCAATCTCCTCTCTTGCCTCCCAGAGAATCCTGGGGTAAATCCCATCTGGCTCAGGGGACTTATCAATTTTCATACCCTCAAGATTCGCTAACACTTCCTCCTTATGAACCTCAATCCTGCCCAGTCTACAACCTAATATCGCAGCATTCTCCCCGACAACATTGTCTTTCTCCTGCGTGAATACTGACGAAAAATACTCATTCAGTGTCTCTCCTATCTCCTCAGGCTCCACGCACAACTTCCCACTGCTATCTCTGACTGGCCTAATCTTGCCCTAACCAATCTTTTATTATTTATATACCTGTAAAAAGCTTTAGGATTCTCCTTAATCCTATCCGCCAACGTCTTCTCGTGTCCTCTTCTAGCTCTTCTCAACTCCCTCTTTAGCTCCTTCCTGGCTAATTTATAGCTCTCCATTGCCCTAACTGAGCCTTCACGTCTCATCATTATATAAGCCTCCTTCTTCCTCTTCACCTGAGATTCAACTTCCCTGGTACACCATGGTTCCCTCACTCGACCACTTCATCCCTGCCTGGTAGGAATATATTCATTAAGGACATGCAGAAGCTGTTCCTTAAATATGCTCCACATTTCAGATGTCCCCAGCCCCTGCAATTTCCTGCTCCACCCTATGCATCCTAAGTCTCTCCTAATAGCCTCATAATTACCTTTCCCCCAGCTATAACTACTGTTATTCGGTACGTGCCCATCCCTTTCCATCACTAAGGTAAACGTAACTGAATTGTGGTCACTATCACCAAAGTGCTCACCCATCTCCAAGTCTGGTTCATTACCCAATACCAAATGCAATGTAGCCTCACCTCTTGTTGGCCTATCTACATACTGAGTCATGGGTAATAAATTGTCCCTATATTGGTCCCTATATGGGAATCTTCAACAACAGGCATAGCCTAAAGTCAAGGATATGTCATTAAGACGTTAGGACGGCGGCGTGGGCTCGTTGGGCCGAAGGGCCTATTTCCGGCGCTGTGTTGCTCTTTGTTGTTCTTGAAATCTTCCTGCACACATTGAACAAAAACTGACCCCTCTAACGTACTTGAACTATAGCTTTTCCAATCGATATTAGAAAAGTTAAAGTCCCCCATTACAACTACCCTGTTACTTCCACACCTATCCAGGATCAGCTTTGCAATCCCTTCCTCTACTTCTCTGGAACTTTTTGGAGGCCTATAAAAAACTCCCAACAGTGTGACCTCTCCTTTCTTGTTTCTAATCTCAGCCCACACTACCTCAGCAGACAAGTCCACATCAAACGTCTTTTCTGCAACCGTAATGCTGTCCTTAACTAACAATGCCACTCCTCCCCCTCTTCTATCACCACCTCTGCTCTGACTGAAACATCTGAATCCCGGAACCCGCAACAACCATTCCTGCCCCTGCTCTATCCACGTCTCTGAAATGGCCACAACATCGAAGTCCCAAGCACCAATCCAGGCTGCAAGTTCATCCACCTTATTGCGTATGCTCCTCGCATTAAAGTATACACACTTCAAACCACCCTCCCGTTTGCCACTATACTGCTGCGACCTAGAAACCTTATCCGTGACCTCCCTATTCACATCCTCCTGTATACTGGCACAACAATTCAGGTTCCCATCCCCCCCCGAATCAGTTTAAACCCCCCCGAATAGCACTGGCAAATTTACCCCCCAAGATATTGGTACCTCTCCGGTTCAGGTGCAGACCATCCCTCTTGTAGAGGTCCCACCTTCCCCAGAATGAGCCCCAATTGTCCAAATACCTGAACCCTTCCCTCCTGCACCATCCCTTTAGCCACGAGTTCAAATGTTCTCTCTCCCTATTCTTTTCTATGCCATCCCGCGGCACAGGTAACAAACCAGAGATAACCACTCCATTAGTTTTAGCCCTAAGTTTCCACCCTAACTCTCTGAATTTCTGCTTTATATCCCCATCCCTTTTCCTACCTACGTCATGGGTACCTACATGCACCACAACTTGGGGCTGGTTCCCCTCCCCCTTAAGGATCCCGAACACTCGGTCAGAGATATCACTGACCCCAGCGCCCGGGAAGCAACATACCAACTGCGAGTCCCGCTCCTTCCCACAGACCCTCCTATCTATCCCCTTAACTAGGGAGTCCCCAATCACTAATCCAGATCTTTTCTTCCCCCTTCCCACCTGAGCATCAATGACAGGCTCAACTCCCGAGACCTGTACTCCATGGCTTACCCCGGTTGTATCTACATCCCCAACAGCATCCAAAGCAGAGTACTTATTGCGTAGAGGAACAGCCTCAGGGGAACTGAGGCTGTTCCTCAGAGTACAGGAACGAGATAAAGAATCTGGCGAACTGGTGCGGCAATAATCACCTCTCGCTCAATGTCAGCAAAACGAAGGACTTCAGGAAGTGTAGAGGAGAACATGCCTCTGTCTACAGGGTTGAAAGCTTCAAATTTTTAGGTTTACAGATAAGCAACAATCTGTCCTGGTCCCCCTGATATCGACATTATAGTTAAGAAAGCTCACCAACACCTCTACTTTCTCAGAAGACTAAGAACATTTGCACGTGAGCCCTGACTCTCAGCATCTTTTATGATGCAACACAGAAGACATTCTTTCTGGCTGTATTACAGCTCGATATGGCTCCTGCTCTCCTAAGACTGCAAGAAACTACAAAAGCTCGATCCAATGTGCGAACTAGCCTCCCATCCACTGATTCTGTCTACACTTCCCACAACTTTAGAAAAGCAGCCAGCATAATTAAGGACCCCAAACTCCACAGATATTTTCTCTTCCACCTTCTTCCGTCAGGAAAACATACAGAAGTCTGAGATCACGTACCAAACAACTTGAGAATAGCTTCTTCCCTGCTGCTGTCAGACTTTTGAATGGGCTTATCTTGCATTAAGTAGATTTTTCTCTACATCCATGACTATAACACTATGTTCTGCAACCTTTCCTTCTCTATGAATGGCATGCTTTCTCTGTATAGCACGCAAGAAACAATACTTTTCACTTGTATGTTAGTACATGTAACAATAAATCAAATCTTGTCACTGATCTTCCTCGTTGGCCTAACTCTCACCACACCCTCTCAGTGGCCCAGCTCTTGTCACTGCTATCCATTATTGCTTCACTCCCCGTGATGGCCCTGCTCCCACTTGCCGGCTCCAATCTCGCCATTGTGGCACTCGCTACCAGCCACCCTGTGTGGGCTTCACCCTGATCTCGAAATTTGAATTTTGAGCTGTTCTAACTTGTTCAGTCAGAGACTGAGTTCTGCAAAAGCCAACCTGACTTGACAAGCTGGGATCAGCATGAAACTTAAATTGTATGGATCAGCCTGTTTTGCAGAACCCAGTTTGAGAGCTCCCTTGTATGAGTTTTTCCACACTGGTGATGTTATCCACTGCACACCGCAACCCTTCAACTCAAATTCTGGGTGAAAAGGGACACATTAATTTTTACATAACAGTTAGTGGGAATATACACACCAGCCAGGAATTGGAATGTTTCAGAGTTCTCCACACAGTCAGCTAGGTCATTGTAGGTCAGCTCCTTCTTTTCTGAACTGCTGCTTTTGTACGCACATGTGGCAAGATGCTGCACAAATAATTCCTGAAATGTAATCATAAAAAGCGGTTCATGTGCAACAGATTTCCTGCCAGGGTGGTTTACAACACTGTCATTCTTATAAGCCCATACACGTGTGAGGAAAATGCAGAAATGCACAGTATCTATCTTGTTACCATCAACTGATTGTGGGAAAATCACCCATCAGGATGTTTGCAGCATGCTGCTTTGAAGATGGTGCCTGTATTTTTGACAGCTGTAAAGAGAAACCAGCAGAATGCAGCTCTCCCACATTTGTGACTGATTTACTGCACTAAGGGTGGAAATTTACAAATAACCACACCACTGTCCAATTTTATGGGAAGGTTCAAATTAGTATTTCCAACATAAGAAATCCTAATCTCAGCAACACAACGTGAACACAGGGAACTACTGGAATACAAACTTTAACCAGTTACGTGTACGTGGATTACATCTTTTAAAAATCTAATTCAAACGAAATGCTTGCAAGGCTCAAGAGTTAAGTAACAACAATGCAGCCCTGTTCAACTTAGAATCCTTACAGTGCAGAAAGAGGCTATTTGGCCCAGTGAGTCAACCAACACTGGCCACAATCCCATCCAGGCCCTATCCCCACAACTCTATGCATTTAGACTAGCTGGACCCCCTGACATGAAAGGACAATTTGGCAATGGCCAATTCACCTAACTCGCATATTCTTGGACTGTGGGAGGAAACCGACACAGACATGGGGAGGCTGTATGAACTCCATACAAGACAGTGACCCTAGCCAGGAATCAAAACTAGGGCTCCAGTGCTGTGAGGCAGCAGTGCTAACCACTGTGCCGCAAAGCAGCCTTTAGATTAGTACTGCTTCAATTCCAATTTCAGGAAACCAATCATGCTTTTCCAGGTACGCTGATAGGATAAAGGAGCTGGAATCTCGTGGGTGCTCAAAGTTCAAGATGAATAATACAAACGAAAGAAATAGGAGTGCAGGAAGGGGGCAGCAGCACAGCCCCTCGGGTCTGTGTTACCATTCAGTCAGAGCACGACAGTCTCAACTCTATTTCCCAGCTCAAGCACTCTGCTCACTCACCCCTCCCTGATCATTTTCCCTAAACTCCTGTTCCATCCCTAAGTTAAAGGCAAAAGGCAAAATACTGCAGATGCTGGAAATCTGAAACAGAAAATGCTGGAACATCTCAGCAGGTCTCACAGCTTCTGTGGAGAGAGAATAGCGCCAACATTTAGAGTCTGGATGACCCTTCGTCAGATTTTTCAGCATTTTCTGTTTTTGTTCCCCAAATCCACTCTCCCTCCCCCCATCACCACTTCTTACTCACTCTCCCGCTGTTAAGACTTTTTTTATTCTCATTACTGTCCAGTAACCGTACCAGGCTAGAAACTCCAAGGTGTTTTATGAAGTTAGTCTAGACCCTAAGTTTTTAAACTTGAATTTGTCACTGGGTTTTGCATGAGGTGTTTCACTCAAGTTTGATTCAAGTGACCCACTAGGAAGTTTTACGAAAGTTTATTTAACAGTCAAACAAAAAAATTAGCATAACTTCTAGTGATTACAAAACTTGACACGTGATGGCATAAACCATGGAAGTTTCCTAGTCTGGGAACATTCAGCAAGCCTCTGGAGAATCTCTGTGGCCACCCCTCATCACCTCCAACTCCGCTCTCTCCCCTGCCCCAATCCCCATGGCTCTGCTCTCCCCCCACCAATCCCCACGATTACGCTCTCCCCCCCTCATCCCCACAGCTCCACTCGCCCCCGCCCCCCCACGATTACGCTCAGCCCCCGCCCCACGATTACGCTCTCCCCCCCTCCCCACGATTACTCTCTCGACTCCCCCCCAGATTACACTCCCCCCCATCATCCCCACAGCTCCACTCGCCCCCCCCCCCCTCCCCACGATTACGCTCGCTCTCCCCCCCTCCCCCACGAACAGCTCACTCGCCCCCCCCTCCTCCCCACTTCCCTCCGCTCGACTCCGCTCGCTTCCCCCCACGACCTCCCTCCCCCCTTCCCTCCCCACGACTCCGCTCGCACCCCCTCCTCTCCCCATGACTCGCTCTCGCCCCTCCCTCCTCCTCATCCCCACGACTGCCCCTCCTCTCTTTCCCCTGCCATCCAGCTTCCCCCCCACTGCTCACCCCATCAACCTCACGTCATCCCCCCACCCAAACATTCCCAGGCACCTCACTACTACCCACTTTCACCCACGACCCCCCCCCCACACCCGCACACCCACAACCCCCATCCTCCCGCCCCCATGCCCACAATCTCCCACCACTCCCCCCCCCCCGAAACCTCACCGCACCATCCCCCCCCCGAACCCTCACCTTCACCATCCCCCCCCCAAACCCTCACCACCATCCCCCCTTCCCCACCCCGAACCCTCACCCTCACCATCCCCCCCTTCCCCCCCCTGAACCCGAACCCTCACCTCACCATCCCCCCTTCCCCCCCGAACCCGAACCCTCACCTCACCATCCCCCCTTTCTCCCCCCCCCCCCCCGACCCTCACCTCCACCATCCCCCCTTTCCCCCACCGAACCCTCACCTCACCACCCCCCTTCCCCCCGAACCCTCACCCTCACCACCCCCCCTTCCCCCCCCCGAACCCTCCCTCACTCACCATCCCCCTTACCCCCCCGAACCCTGACCTCACCATCCCCCTTTCCCCCACCGAACCCTCACCTCACCATCCCCCTTTCCCCCCCCCGAACCCTCACCTCACCATCCCCCCTTTCCCCCCCCCGAACCCTCACCTCACCATCCCCCCCCGAACCCTCCCTCACCATCCCCCCTTCCCCCCCCCGACCCTCACCTCACCATCCCCCTTCTTCCCCCCCCCGAACCCTCACCTCACCATCCCCCCTTCCCCCCCTGACACCCGAACCCTCACCTCACCATCCCCCTCCTTTTTCCCCCCACCGGAACCCTCCCTCACCATCCCCCCGTCCCCGACCCCCCTCAACTCCCCATCCCCCCCTTCCCCACTCCCCGAACCCTCACCTCACCATCCCCCCTTTCCCCCTGAACCCTCACCTCACCATCCCCCCTTCCCCCCACGAACCCTCACCTCACCATCCCCCCTTCCCCCCCCCGACCCTCACCTCACCATACCCCCTTCCCCCCCGGAACCCTCACCTCCCATCCCCCACCCGAACCCTCACCCTCACCATCCCCCCCCCGAACCCTCAAATCCTCACCATCCCCCCTTTCCCCCCCGACCATCCCCCCTTTCCCCCCCCGAACCCTCACCTCACCATCCCCCTCCCCTCACCTTCCCCCGCCCTTCCCTCCCCGACCTCACCCCCCCCCTCAACCCTCACCTCACCATCCCCCCTTCCCCCCTCACCATCCCCCCTTCCCCCCCTGAACCCTCACCTCACCATCCCCCCTTTCCCCCCTGAACCCTCACCTCACCATCCCCCCTCCCCCCCCTGAAACCCTCACCTCACCATCCCCCCTTCCCCCCCGAACCCTCACCTCCCCTCCACTGGACAAACAATAAAAAATCAACCTCCCCCCTCCCCACCTCCGAACTCCTCACCTCACCATCCCCACCTCCCATCCCCCCTTTCCCCCCCCCCCCTCCCGAACCCTCACCTCACCATCCCCCCTTCCCCCCCCCGACCCACCTCACCGTCCCCCTTTTCCCCCCGCAACCCTCACCTCACCATCCCCCCTTCCCCCCCCCTGAACCCAACCCCTCACCTCACCATCCCCCCTTTCCCCCCCCCGAACCCTCACCTCAGACCATCCCCCCTCCCCGAAACCCCCCCCTCACCGTCCCCCCTTTCCCCCCCCCGAACCCTCCCCCACCATCCCCATCCCCCCTTTCCCCCCTGAACCCCCTCACCATCCCCCTTCCCCCCCGAACCCACCTCACCCCGACCCTCACCCCCCCTTCCCCCCCCCCCCCGAACCTCACCATCCCCCCTCCCCCGAACCCTCACCCTCACCATCCCCCTTGCCCCCCACTGAACCCGAAACCCTCACCTTCACCATCCCCCCTCCCCCGAACCCTCACCTCACCCTCATCCCCCCCCTTCCCCACCCGAACCCTTCCCCCCCCGAACCCTCACCTCACTCCCCCTCCCCGAACCCTCCCTCCCCCTCCCCCCTTCCCCCTCCCCGAACCCTCACCTCACCATCCCCCCTTTCCCCCACCGAACCCTCACCTCACCATCCCCCCTTTCCCCCCCCCCCGAACCCTCACCTCACCATCCCCCCCCCCCCTACCCTCACCCAACCATCCCCTAACCTCACCTCACCATCCCACCCTGAACCTCTCACCTCACCCCCCCTTTCCCCCCCCGAACCCTCCCCATCGCCCCTTTCCCCCCGAACCCTCACCTACCCTCACCCCTTCCCCCCCGAACCCTCACCTCACCTCACCATCCCCTTCCCCCCCGAACCCTCACCTCACCTTCAATCCCCCTTCCCCCCCGAACCCTCACCTCACCTCCCCCCCCCTTCCCCCCCACCGAACCCTCACCTCCCCCCTCCCCACCATCCCCCCCCTTTCCCCCACGAACCTCACCTCCCCATCCCCCCTTTCCCCCCCCGACCCCCCCCTCACCCTCACCTCACCATCCCCCCTCCCCCACCCCTAACCCTCACCATCCCCCCCTTTCCCCCCCCCGAACCCTCACCTCACCGTCCCCCCTCACCCCCCCTCCCCCACCTCACCCTCCCCCCTCAACCCCCCGAACTCTCCCTCCCATCCCCCCTTTCCCCCCCCCCGAACCCTCACTCACCATCCCCCCGCCCGAACCCTCACCTCACCATCCCCCTTCCCCCCCGAACCCTCACCTCACCATCCCCCCTTCCCCCCTCACCATCCCCCCTCCCCCGAACCTAATCTCCTAGGTGCCACCTCAACATCCCCCCTTCCCCCCGAAACCCTCACCTCAACCACCCCCCCTTCCCCCCCGAACCCTCACCTCACCATCCCCCCTCCCCGAACCCCTCCCCTCACCATCCCCCCCCCCTTATCCCCCTGAACCCTCACCTCACCATCCCCCCTGAAACCCTCACCTCACCATCCCCCTTCCCCCCCCATCCCCCCTGAACCCTCACCTCACCATCCCCCCTTTCCCCCCCAACCGACCTCACTCACCATCCCCCCTACCCGAACCCTCACCTCACCTCCCATCCCCCTACCCCCCCCCCCTCACCTCACCCCCTCACCTCACACTCCCCCCTGAACCCTCACCTCACCATCCCCCCTTCCCCCCCCGAACCCTCACCCTCACCTCACCATCCCCCCTTCCCCCCCCGAACCCTCACCTCACCTCCCCCCTTTCCCCCCTCCCCCCCCTCCCACCGAACCCGTCAACCCTCACACATCGCCACCTCCCCCCCTTCAACCCCCACCCCCCTCCCCCCCCCCCCTCCCCTCCCCCCTCGCCCTCGGGCGCTCCTCCCACCACCGCCTCCCCCCACCATCCCCCCCTCACCCCCCTCCCCACCACCCCCCCTCCATCCCACCCCCCCCGCCCCTCCACCTTCCCCCCCCCCGTCCCCCCCCCCCTCCCACCAGCCACCTTCCATCGTCCCCCTCCCTCCCCCTCCCCTCCCCTCCCCGCCTCGCCCCCCCTCCCCGTCCCCCAGGAACCCTCCCCTCCCATCCCCCCTTCCCCCCCCACGAACCCTCACCTCACCCCCCTTTCCCCCCCGAACCCACCTCACCAGCCCCCCTTCCCGCCCCCCGCATCCCCCCTTCCCCCTCCCCCTTCCCCCCCCCCCGAACCCTCCCCTCACCATCCCCCCTTCCCCCCCCCCCCCGAACCCTCACCTCACCATCCCCCCTTTCCCCCCCCGAACCCTCACCTCACCATCCCCCTTTCTTCCCCCCGAAACCCTCCCTCACCATCCCCCCTTCCCCCCCCCCCCTTTCCCCCCTGAACCCTCACCCTCGAACCCACCTCACCATCCCCCACCCGAACCCTCACCTCCCATCCCCCTTTCCCCCCCGAACCCTCACCTCACCATCCCCCGTTGTTCCCTCCCCGAACCCCTCACCTACATCCTCGAACCCTCACCTCACCATCCCCCCCTTCCCCCCCCGAACCCTTCACATCCCCCCCCCTTTCCACCCCCCCGACCCTCGAACCCTCACCTCACCAAACCCTCACCTCACCATCCCCCTTTCCCCCCCCCCAACCTTCCCCCCCCCCCCGAACCCTCACCTCACCATCCCCCCTTTTCCCCACCCCCGATCCCCCTCACCTCACATCCCCCTTTACCCCCTTTCCCCCCGAACCTCTCACCTCACCCATCCCCCCTTCCTCCCCCGACCTCCCCGAACCTCCCCCTTCCCCCCCCCCGAACCCTCAACTCACCATCCCCCCTTAACCCTCAACATCGCCCTTGAACCCTCACCTCACCCCCCCCTTCCCCCCCCCCGAACCCTCACCTCACCATCCCCCCTTTCACCCCCCCCCACCCGAACCTCACCTCAATCCCCCCTTCCCCCCCCCCGAACCCTCACCTCACCACCCAACCATCCCTTTCCCCGCCCCCGAACCCCCCCTCCCCTCTCACCATCACCCCCTTCCCCCCCGCCCTCACCTCACCTCCACCATCTCCCCCCTCCCGAACCCTCACCCTCACCACCATCCCCCCCCCCCCGAACCCTCACCCCCCACCATCCCCCCCCCGAACCCTCACCTCACATCCCCCTTCCCCCCCCCCCCCCGAACCCCCACCTCCCTCACCTCACCCCCTCCCCGAACCCTCACCGTCTCACCATCCCCCCTTTCCCCCCCCCCCCTCACCTCACCAACCCTCACCTCACCATCCCCCCTTCACCTCACCATCCCCCCTTCCCCCTCCCCGACCACCCCCTCACCTCACCATCCCCCTTCACCCCTCCCATCACCTCCCTTTCCCCCCCCCGAAAATCCTTCCATCGCCCCTTTCCCCCCCGATACCCTCACCTCACATCCCCCCTTCCCCCCCCCGACCTTCACCTCACCATCCCCCCTTCCCCCCCGAACCCCACCTCGAACCCTCGCCAACCCCACCTCACCATCCCACCTTTCCCCCCCCGAACCCTCACCTCACCTCACCATCACCATCCCCCCCCGAACCCTCACCTCACCTCCCCCCCCCATCCCCCATCCCCTTCCCCCCCCCCCGAACCCTTCACCTCACCATCCCCCCCCGAACCCTCACCTCACCATCCCCGAACCCTCACCTTCACCATCCCCCCCCCGAACCCTCACCTCACCATCCCCCCTTCCCACCCCCGCACCCTCCCCCCTCACCATCCCCCCTTTCCCCCCCACCGAACCCTCACCCTCACCATCCCCCCTCCCCGACCCTCACCTCACCATCCCCCTTTCCCCCTCCCCGAACCCTCACCTCACCATCCCCCCCTTTCCCCCTTAACGACCACTCACCATCCCCCCCCTGACCCCCCTTTCCCCCCCCCGAAACCCTCACCTCACACCATCCCCCCTTCCCCCCCCGCACCCTCACCTCACCCACCCCCCTTCCCCCCCCCGAACCATTCACCTCACCATCCCCCTTCCACACCGCCCGACCCTCACCTCACCATCCCCCCCACCGAGGACCCTCACCTCACCATCCGCCCCCTTTTCCCCCCCCCCCGACACCCTCACCTCACCATCCCTCCTTTCCCCCCCCCGAACCCTCACCTCACCATCCCCCCTCGAACCCTCACCTCACCATCCCCCCTTCCCCCCCCGAACCCTCACCTCACCATCCCCCCTTCCCCCCCCCCGAACCCTCACTCACCTCACATCCCCCTTTCCCCCCCCCCGAACCCTCACCTCACCATCCCCCTTTCCCCCCCGACCCTCACCCACCATCCCCCCCCGAACCCGCACCTCACCCTCCCCCCCCCCGAACCCTCCCCTCACCAATCCCCCTTTCCCCCCGCGAACCCCCTCACACTCACCATCCCCCCTTCCCCCCTGAACCCGAACCCTCACCTCAACCCTCACCTCCCCCCTTTCCCCCCCCCGAACCCTCACCTCACCACCATCCCTCCCCCTCACCCTCACCTCACCCTTCCCCCTTTCCCCCCCGACCTACACCATCGCCCCCTCCCCGAACACATCACCTCACATCCCCCCTCCCCGAACCCTCACCTCACCAGCCCCCACTTCCCCCCCCTGAACCGACCCTCACCTCACCATCACCCCTCCCAGAACCCTCACCCTCAAACTCACCATCCCCCCTTCCCCCCAACCCTCACCTCACCATCGTCCCCCCCTTCCCCCCCCCGCGAAACCCTCACCTCACCATCCCCCCTTTTCCCCCACCGAACCCTCCCCTCACCATCCCCCCTTTCCCCCCCCCTTCACACTCACCATCCCACTTTCCCCCCCGAACCCCCACCCCCCTCACCTCACCATCCCCCCTTTCCCCCCCCGAACCCCGACCTCCCACCCATTCCCCCCTGAAACCTCACCTCACCATCCCCCCTGAACCCTCACCTCCCACCCCCTAAACCCTCACCTCACCATCCCCCCCTGAACCCCCTCTACCTCACCTCCCCCCTGAACCCTCACCTCACCATCGACCATCCCCCCTGAACCCTCACCTCACCATCCCCCCTGAACCCTCCACCTCACGCATCCCCCCTGAACCTCACCTCACCTCCCCCCTGAACTGACCCCACCTCACCATCCCCCCTGAACCCTCCTCACCTCACCATCCCCCCCTGAACTCCTCACCCTCACCTCACCATCCCCCCTCCCCCCTGAACCCTCACCTCACATCCCCCCCTTAACCCTCACCTCACCATCCCCCCCTGAACCTCACCTCCCATCCCCCATCCCCCCCCCGAACCCTCACCTCACCATCCCCCCTTTCCCCACCATCCCCCCCTCAACCCTCACCTCACCATCCCCCCCGAACCCTCACCATCCCCCTTTCCCCCCCCGAACCCTCACCTCACCATCCCCCCTTCCCCCCCCCCGAACCCTCACCTCACCATCCCCCCCCCTGAACCCTCACCTCACCATCCCCCCTGAACCCTCACCTCACCAACCCTCCCCCCATCCCCCCTGACCCCTCACCTCACCCTCACCCCCTGAACCCTCACCTCACCATCCCCCCTGAACCCGCTCACCATCACCCTCACCTCTTCATCCCCCCCCTGAACCCTCACCTCACCATCCCCCCTGAACCTCACCTCACCATCCCCCCCCTGAACCCTCACCTCACCATACAAACCCCCTGAACCCTCACCTCCCCACCCCCCTGAACCCCTCACTCACCTCAACAATCCTCCCCCTGAACCCTCCCTCAACCATCCCCCCTGAACCCTCACCGTCACCATCCCCCCTGAACCCTCACCTCACCATCGCCCCCCCCCTGAACCCTCACCTCACCATCCCCCCTGAACCCTCACCTCCCATCCTCCCTGAACCCTCCCTCACCATCCCCCCTTGACCCTCCCCTACCATCCCCCCTGAACCCTCACCTCACCATCCCCCCTGAACCCTCAACACCTCCCCTCCCCCCTTACCCCACCTCACCATCTCCCCCTGAAACCCTCTGCTCACCATCCCGCCCTGAACCCTACCGTCACTCACCATCCCTCCCTTCCCCCCTGAACCCCATCCCTCACCATCCCCCCCCTTCCCCCCCCGAACCATCACCATATCCACCCCCCTTTCCCCCCCCCGAACCTCACCTCACCATCCCCCCTCCCCGAAGCCCTCACCTCACCATCCCCCCTTCCCCCCCAACGAACCGGTCACCTCACCTCACCATCCCCCCCTTTCCCCCCCCCGAACCCTCCCTCACTCATCCCCCCTCCCCGAACCCTCACCCTCAACCATCCCCCCTTTCCACCACCCCGAACCCTTCACCTCCCGATCCCCCCTTTCCCCCCCCGGAACCCTCACCTCACCATCCCCCCTTTCCCCCCCCGTATACCTCTCACCTCCCCACCTCACCATCCCCCCTTCCCCCCCCCCCCCGCACCCCTCACCTCACCTCCCCCCTCCCCCCGACCTCTCCACCTCCCTCTCCCCCTTCCCCACTGAAACCCTCACATCACATCCCCCTTCCCCCCCGAACCCTCACACTCCCATCCCCCCTTCCCCCCTGAACCCTCACCCTCACCCATCCCCCCCTTCCCCCCTGAACCCTCACCTCACCATCCCCCCTGAACCTCACCTCCCCATACCCCCCCTTCCCTGAACCCTCACCTCAACCACCCCCCTTCCCCCCCCGACCCCTCACCTCACCATCCCCCTTTCCCCCCACCGAACCCTCACCTCCCATCCCCCCGCCCCCCGAACCCTCACCTCACCACCCACCCTCCCCCCCTCCCCAAACCATCACCTCACCATCCCCCTTTCCCCTCCCCCCGAACCCTCAACCTCCCCTCCCCCCTTTCCCCCCCGAACCCTCACCTCACCTCACCATCCCCCCGAACCCTCACCTACCATCCCCCCCCCCGATCCCTCACCTCACCATCCCCCCTTTCCCCCCCGAACCCTCACCTCACCATCCCCCCTTCCCCCCTGACCTCACGCTCACCATCCCCCCTTCCCCCCCCTGAACCCTCACCTCCCCCCTTCCCCCCCCGAACCCTCACCACCTCACCATCCCCCTTTTTCCCCCCCCCCCGCACCTCCCTCACCATCACCTCACCTCACCAGCCCCCCCTTTCCCCCCCCCGAACCTCACCTCAACCCGACCCCCCTTACGACCCCCTTCCCCCCCCCGAACCCTCACCTCACCATCCCCTCCCCACCTTTCCCCCCCCGAACCCTCACCCACCATCCCCCCTTCCCCCCCAGAACCCTCACCTCCCATCCCCCCCCGAACCCTCACCTCACCATCCCCCCCCCGAACCCTCACCTCACCCCCCCCCCCCGAACCCTCACCTCACCATCCCACCCTTCCCCCCCCCCCCCCGAACCCTCACCTCACCAATACCCCCTTCCCCCCCCTGCACCCTAACCCCTCACCTCCCATGCCCCCCTCCCCGAACCCTCACCTCCCGCCCCCTTTCCCCCCCCCCCCGACCCATCACGCTCACCATCCCCCCTCCCCGAACCCCTCACCTCACCATCCCCCCCCTTTCCCCCCCCCCGAACCCTCCCTCACCATCCCCCCTCCCCGAACCCTCCACCCCCCCCCCTTCCCCCCCCCCCGAACCCTCACCTCACCACCACCCTCCCCCCTTCACCCTCACCATCCCCCCCTTCCCCCCCCCGAACCCTCACCTCACCATCCCCCCTCCCCCCTTTCCCCCCCCACCGAACCCTCACCTCCCATCCCCCACCCCCCCCCCGTCCCCCCGAACCCTCACCTCACCTCACCTCCCCCCCCTTCCCCCCCCCCAACCCTCACCTCACCATCCTCCCCTTCCTCCCCCCCGAACCCTCACCTCCCCCCCCCTTATTCCCCCCCCGAACCTCACCCTCACCTCACCGCAACATCCCCCCTTTCCCCCCCCCGCATCCCCCCTTCCCCCCTGACCCTCACCATCCCCCCTGACCCGTCACCTCACCATCACCCCCTGAACCCTCTCCATCCCCCCTTCCCCCCCGAACCCTCACCTCACCATTCCCCCCTTTCCCCGCCCCTGAACCCTCACCTCACATCCCCCCTTCCCCCCCGAACCCTCACCTCACCATCCCCTGAACCCTCACCTCACCATCCCCCCTGAACCCTCACCTCACCATCCCCCTGACCTCACCCTCCCTCACCTCACCATCCCCCCTGAAACCCTCACCACTCACCATCCCCCCTGAACCCTCCCCTCACCATCCCCCCTGAACCTCACCTCACCATCCCCCCTGACCTCCCACACAAACCTCCCCCCCTTCCCCCCCCGAACCCTCACCTCACCATCCCCCCTGAACCCTCACCTTCACCATCCCCCTTTCCCCCCCACGACCCTCCCCATCCACCCCTTCCCCCCTTCCCCCCTGAACCCTCACCTCACCATTTCCCCCCCCGAACCCTCATCCTCACCATCGCGCCCCTTTCCCACCCCCCCGAATCCTCACCTCACCATCCCCCCCTTTCCCCCTCCCGAACCCTCACCTCACCATCCCCCCTGAACCTTCACCCCCCCGAACCCTCACCTCACCATCCCCCCCTTTCCCCCCTTCCCCGAACCCTCACCTCACCATCCCCCCTTTCCCCCCCCCCCCCCCGACCCTCACCTCACCATCCCCCTTTTTCCCCCCCCCGAACGGACCCTCACCTCACCATCCCCCTTTCCCCCTCCCCGAACCCTCACCTCACCCCCCCTTTCCCCCCGAACCCTCACCCCCACCCCCCCCCCGAACCTCACCCCCTCCCCCTTCCCCCCCCCGAACCCCCCTCACCTCACCACCCCCCTCCCCCCTGACCCTCACCTCACCATCCCCCCCTTTCCCCCCCCGAACCCCTCACCTCACCATCCCCCCTTCCCCCCCCCCCACCCCACCTCACCATCCCCCCTTCCCCCCCGAACCTCACCTCCACCTCCCCCCTTCCCCCCTGAACCCTCACCTCCCCCTTCCCCCCCCTTCCCCCCCGAACCCTCACCATCCCCCCTTTTCCCCCCCCCGACCCTCACCTCACCATCCCCCCTTTCCCCCCCCCGAACCCTCACCTCACCATCCCCCCCCCCCCCCTCCGAACCACTCACCTCAACCACCTCCCCCCTGAACCCTCACCTCACCATCCCCCTGAACCCTCACCTCACCATCCCCCCCCCCCCCGAACCCTCACCACCTCCCCAACCCTCCCCCCCCCCCTGAACCCCTCACCCTCACCTCCCCTCCCCCCTTCACCATCCCCTGAACCCTCACCTCACCAACCCTCACCTCCCATCCCCCCTGAACCCTCACCTCACCATCCCCCCTTCCCCCCACCCCCCCCCTCACCATCCCCCCCCCTTCCCCCCTTCCCCCCTGAACCCTCACCCCCCCCCCCTGACCCTCACCTCACCATCCCCCCTGACCCTCACCCACCATCCCCCTGACCCTCACCTCACCATCCCCCCTCCCCCCACCCCCGAACCCTCACCCCTCAACCATCCCCCCCTGACCCTCACCATCCCCCCTGACCCTCACCTCCCCAATCAGCCCCCCGAACCTCACTCGAGAACATCCCCCCTGAACCCTCCCTCCAACCCTGAACCCGACCTCACCTCACTATGGAACCCTCACCTCACCATCCCCCCCACGAACCGTCACCTTCTTCAACAAGAGCGACCCGGGGAGAGGCGGGGCGGCCGGTTGGGCCCGGGGTGCGGGGGCAGCAAGCCCGCGGCGGGCCCGGGCCCGGGGTTGGGACTGGCCCGGGCCGGGAACCTCAGGCCCTCGCGCCGCTTCACCTCCGCCATGTTGGAGAGCACGCCCACTGCCGGGCCGGGAGCGGGGGGGGGAGGGGAGTGAGGGGGAGTGAGGGGGACTGGGGAATTCCGCTTCGCAACTGACAACCACATCTAGTAACCCCAAAGTCAGCACAGAATTACAATACCGTCACTGATCAAGACCGGCTGTTAGTCCCCCAGATTGACATAAAATAATTTAAAACACACCATAACCCCCTCTAATGCTCTAAGGGAGTTGGTATCAACCACCCGGGATGTTCCACACGGAATGGGGAGGGAACAACGTAAATTAATATCTCCAGGTATAGCTTTGTTTCTCCAGAAGGCTTATCCGAACAGAATAGTGATGTAACATTTCATAACAAGTGTACATCTTATAACTAGATGCGATATATTCCTTCAGATGCCACCATTTCTCCTCTTTGATTTTCAGCAACCCCCCCCCCCCCTGTCTTGATGTTGGTGAGGTTGTAGTCTTGGTCACTCACACAGTTTATTGTTAATCAGGAGGTCTAATTAACAATGCAAATTATTCAAATACATTCATAGAATCACAGAATCCTACAGTGCAGAAAGAAGTCATTTAGCCCGTCAAGTCTGCACCGATCACAATCCCACCCAGGCCTTACCCCCTATCCTTGCATATTTTACCCGCTGATCCCATTAATTTACACATTTCGGGACACTAAGGGGCAATTTTAGCATGACCAATTCACCCAACAATCTTTGGTTTGTGGGAGGAAACCGAAGCATCTGGAGGAAATCCATGCAGACACGAGGAGAATGTGCAGACTCCACAAGATAGTGACCCGAATTGAACCCAGGTCCCTGGAGGTGTGAAGAAACAGTGCCAAACACTATGCTACCATGCCATCCCAAGCTTGGTAGCATATCAGGCTCATTAAGATGCAAATATCAGAAACACTTACAGACCCACTCTAGTGTAAATATACACCCATCCTCTCTCTTCCAAACCCACAACATCTCCCATCTAGAAGTTCAAGGAAGCAGGCACCTGGCGACACTGCCAAGATCTTGATTTGACTTATTACTGTCATAGGTATTAAGATACAGTGAAAAGTATTGTTTCTTGCACACTCTACAGACAAAGAATACCATTCATAGAGAAGGAAATGAGATGGTGCAGAATGTAGTGTTACAGTCGTAGTTAGGGTGGAGAGAAAGATCAACTCAATGCAAGGTAAATGCATTCAAAAGTCTGAAGGCAATAGAGAAGAAGCTGTTCTTGAGTCAGTTGGTAATGTCCTCAGACTTTTGTATATTTTCCTGATGGAAGAAGTTGAGATCCTTCCTACCCACACTCGGAGTCTCACCCCATCTGCACGTTGCCCTGGAGGTGGCTGCAGTGGGGAAGAGACAGTTGTCCACCTCCTTTTGGAATGTGCCTTTGCAAAGAAAGTCTAGAAGGAGATGAGGTGGTTTCTGTCAAGGTTCACCCCGAGTAGCTCCGTGATGCAGGACTCGGTGCTCTATGAGCTGTCCCAAGGTACCAAATCCGAGACAAACATTAGCTGTTCCTGGAAGATTTTCAACTCGATGACAGATGAGTTGGTCTGTCACAACTTACAAAAAGTTGTTCTCAACCAAGTGTTACAGACTAGCACAATCCAAAGTCTTGTGCTGAGGGACACATTGAAGCTTGGGGCTGTAGAGGTGCAATGGGGGAAGGTCACTATCTATGATTTTTCAACTATCGTGAATTGAGGGGAGTGAAATTGTGCAGGACACTCTCAGACTATGTAATGAATATTACGTGTCGCAATTGTACTGAAGCACGACAGAGCATAAGATGTAACAGCAGAATTAGGCCATTCAGCCCATCAAGTCTGCTGCACCATTCAATGAGATCATGATTGATCTGATATAATCCTTGGCTCCACTTTCCTGCCTTATCCCTTCATCTCCCCTACTGATTAAAAAGCTCTTTATCTCAGCCTTGAACATGCTCAATGATTCAGCTTCCAGAGTCCTCTGCGGAAAAGAATTCCACAAATTCATTACTCTCTGAGGGAAGAAGTTCCTCTTCATCACTGTTTAAAGTTTATTTATTTATTAGTTGCAAGTAAGGCTTAGATTAACACTGCAATGGAGTTACTGTGAAATTCTTCAAGTTGCCACAGTCCAGTCAGGCAATACACCTTACCAGCACATCTTTCAGACTGTGGGAGGAAACCAGAGCACCTGGAAAAAACTCACACAGACACAGAGAGAACGTGCAAATTCCACACAGATAGTGACCCAAGCCAGGAATTGAACCCGGGTCCCTGGTGCTGTGAGACAGCAGTGCTAACCACTGTGCCACCCACCTGTGTAACCATACTGCACTCTGTCTTAAATAGGCAACCCTGTGGTTATGCCATCTGGTTCCAGATGCTCCCACAAAGGGAATCAACCTCTCAGCATCTACCCTGCCGAGTCCTCTGAGAATTCTAAATGTCTTAATAAAATGGCCTCTCATTCTTCTAAACTCCAATGAGTACAGGCTCAATCTACTCAACCTCTCCTCATAAGAAATTCCCTCGATACCTGGGATCAATCTAATGAATCTT
Organism: Sphyrna mokarran; assembly: GCA_024679065.1. NCBI lineage: Eukaryota > Metazoa > Chordata > Chondrichthyes > Carcharhiniformes > Carcharhinidae > Sphyrna > Sphyrna mokarran. The sequence goes on along the minus strand of JAGIQG010000007.1, from coordinate 20,297,400 downwards.
CCCTGGATTCCAATGCCAATACATCTTTCATTAGATAAATGTTCATAGTAATCCAGTGTGGTCTAACTACTACCTTACGTAGCTTTAGCAAGACTTTCCTATTTTTATACTCCATTCCCTTTGAAATAAAGACTAACATTGCATCTGCTTTCCTCATTACTTGCTGAATTTCACGTTAGCTTTTTGTGAACTATGCATCAAGATCCCAAAATCCTTCTATGCTTTCTGCAGTCTTTCGCCATTTAAATAACATTCACCCCCTTTATTCTGCTTCCCAAAGTACATAACTTCACATATAATCATAGGATCCTTACAGTACAGAAAGAGACCATTCGACCCAACAAGCTTGCACTGAATACAATCCCACCCAGATCCTTTCCCCACAACCTCATATATTTATCCTGATAATCTCCCTGAGACTAAGGGGCAATTGAACATTGCCAATCAACCTAACCTGCACATCTTTGGACTGTGAGAGGAAACTTATGCTGACTCAGGGAAAACATGCAAACTACACACAAACCTGGAATTGAACCCAGGTCCCTGGTGCTGTGAGGCATCAGCGCTAATCACTGTGCCATCTTGCCACCCTTTTCCTACACATTGGAAGGATCTTGCAGTGAGGTGGAGCTCAGGAATAGGAAGGGTATACTATAGACCATCCAATAGCCCACAGGAGCAGTTGTGTAGTCAGATACTGAAAAGGTGTGAAAAAAGCGGGGTATTTATAGTGGGTGACTTTAACTTCCCCATATTGACTGGGAATTCCCTTACAACAAGGGGCTTGGATGGAGAGCAATTTGTTGGGAGGGCTTTTTGATACAATATGTTAACAATCTGATCAAGAAAGAGGCCATACCACATTTGGCATTGGGGATGAGCTGGGCTAGATGATCAATGTTTCAGTGGGGGAACGTAATTCCAGAAGATTTCAGATAGTCTGTGGATAAGGGCAAGGATAGCTCTCTGGTGAGGGTGCTTAATTGGGCAAGGGCCAAATACATCCAAATTATACAGGAACTGAGGAATGTGGATTGGGAGCGGCTGTTTGACAGCAAATCCACTGGCACGTGGGAAGCTTTTAAAGCCAGTTGTTTGAAGTGTAGGATGTGCGTGTCTTTGCAAAAATGAAGGATAGAAATGGCAGGATTCAAGAACCATGGAAAGTTGTAAATTCGTCAAAAGGAAATAGGAAACATACGATAGGTCTAGGCATCTAAAAACTTACTATGCCCTTGAGCAGTATAGAGAAAGTAGGAAAGAACTTAAACATGGAGTTAGGAGGGCTAAAAGTAACAATGAAATGTCTGTCGCATATTAGGGTTAAGGTTAGGGAGAATCCCAAGGCCCTTAATGCATGCATTAGGGGCAAGAGAAAGAGTAGGCCCATTCAAAGACAATGGTAGGAAGTTATACGTGGAGATACAAGAAGTGATTAAGATCCTTTATAAGTACCTTGTATTGATTTTCACCAAAGATAAGGAAATGCTGGATGTTGAGATCAGGGATAGGTGTGTGAACGCTCTAGAGAATATTAATATATTGAAGGAGGAATTGTTGAATATCCTAAATTGCATTAAGGTAGACAAGTCCCTGGGGACAGATGGGATCTATCCCACATTACTGTCGGAGGCAAGGGAAGAAATAGCTGTGGCTTTAACAAATATCTTCACATCCTCATTGATAATAGGCAAGATTCCAGAGGATAGGAGAATAACTAATGTTGCTCCTTTATCTAAAAAAGAAAGCAGGGATAATCCAGGAAATTATAGGCTGGTAAACCTGATGCCAGTGTGTGGAAGCTTTTGGAGAAGATACTGAGGGACAGGATATATATGCACATACGGACAAAAGTGGACTAGTTAGTGACTGGCAGTATGGTCTTGTACGGGAAAGGTCATGTCTCACCAACTTGATTGTGTTTTTTGAAAATAATTGATGAGAGAAGGGCTGTGGATGTTGTTTATTTGGACTTTAGAAGGGTGTTCGACAAGGTCTCACATGGCAAACTGGTACAAATGCTAAAATCATATGGGATTCAGGGTGGGCTGACTAAATGGATACAGAACTGGCTTGATTATAGAAGAGTAGCAGTGGAAGGGTGTTTTTCAGAATGGAGCTCTGTAGCTAGTGGTGTTCCGCCAGGCTCACTGCTGAAACCTCTGTTGTTTTTTTAGTATATATAAATGACCTGGAGGAAAATGTAGGTGGCCTGATTAGTAAGTTTGCGGATGACACGAAGATTGATGGTAGCGTTTAGTGTCGTATTGCATGCCAACATGAAACTTAGTAAATATAAAGTTAGTGGCCTGTGAGTTTGCTTTTTCGTAAAAGCTTTAAATGTTTGCACAGCTCGGTCCGCCAAGCCATTCAAGGCTGGGTAGTAAGGCACATGGCCTATTCCAGTTGACTTGACGAATTGGCGGAACTCCTCAGCTGTAAGTATTGTGTCATCGTCTGACACTAAGGCCTCAGGGATACCACGAATGGCAAAAATCTGCCACAACTTGTTGATGGAGGTTGTGGCCATTGTAGACTTCAATTGGTAAATGTATATCAATGAGGATGAGGAACATTTGTCCCATGAACAGTCCTGTGAAGTCTATTTGGAATTGAGACCATGGCCAGCCCAGCCACTCCCATGGATGTATATTTGCAGCAATGACTACTGAGTTTGCCAATTTGGTCACTAGTTAACAATTCCTTCAACCTTTTTGTTGATGCCTGGAAACTGGACATAGCTTCGGGGACTGGTGTCTCCTTCCTACTTTGCCCAGAGTATGCATCGTGTAACTCCTGCAGTAAAAGCATTATCCCTGAAGTGGCACTATAACACAAGCCCCCCAAAATCACACACCATCCTCACATGTTATCTCTGTCTTGTGCTGTAGGTAGGGTCTGATCTGTACTGACTTATCATTGTCATTAAGCCAGCTTTGTAGTGCCATGCTGTTAACTTTGGAGAAGTGTCACAAGTAGGATTACATTAACACTGCAATGAAGTTACAGTGAAAATCTCTGTTCACCACACTCTGGCGCCTGTTCCGGTACACTGAAGGAGAATTTAGCATGGCCAATGCATCTAACCCGCACATTTTTGGCCTGTAAGAGGAAATGGAGCATCCGGAGGAAACCCATGCAGACATGGGGAAAACATGCAGATCCCACACAGACAGTGACCTGAGCTGGGAATCAAACCCAAGTCCGTGGCACTGTGAGGCAGTGCTAACCACTGTGCCACCCCCATTTTAGAATGGACCCCTCTTGGTCCAGGTCATTTTTTGGGCAACTGAAACCAACATTGTCTTTAGCAGGTGCAATGCCAACACTTTCTTGTGGCAAGATGATGATGGTAGAGTCTGCGGCAGAGGGAGCTGCTTGAATTCACCTGTGTTTGATATTTGTATCCCTGGTATATGCTGGAAGAAATAACTGTATGTAGCTACCTACTAAAGCCTAACTCTGTGCCCTCACAGAGACAATCAGTGGCACAGGCTTATCTTCACAAAACAATCCTGACAGAGGTTAAATTGGATCCAATGGTGAAATACCTTCTATATGTATATATTGAACTACTTCACCACATAGATTATCATAGAATCGTAGAAGCCCCACATTGCAGGAGGAAGCCATTCAGTTCATCAAGTCTACACCAAGCTCAATCCCACCCAGGCCCTATTCTTGTAACCCCACATATTTACTCTGTTACTCGCTGCTGACATGACAGTCAATTTAGCATGACCAATCAACCTGGTACTGTGAGGCAGCAGTGCTAACCACTGTGCCACTGTACCGCCGATTATCGCAAGGTTCTTGATGAGAATGCAGTTGGCCTCCCAATTCTGTCTGACATCTTGTGGAAAAGAACTGCCTCCACTCCATATAATGATGGATTACAGGTAGCTATCAACAGTTTGGCGTTGGATCAAAATGCATGAGCAGTAAAGATGACTGTAAGGCTTGTTTTACTTTAGCAAATGCCTCTTTTTGATACTCTCCCCATTTCAGAAGAACCAGGAGCAGGAGTAGGCAATTTATCCCCTCAAGCCCGCTCCACCATTTAGCATGATCATGGCTGGTCAACCTCAGCTTCAACACCACATACCTGCTCATTCATCACAGCCTTTAAAACCCTTACTAATTAAAAACCTGTCCACCTCTTCCTTAAATTTACTCAATGTCCTGGCATCTACCACACTCTGGGGTAGTGAATTCTGCAGATTTATGACCCTTTGGGTGAAGTAATTTCTCTTCATCCCTGTGTTAATTCTGCCACCCCTTAATTCTGCCACCCCTTATCCTAAATCTGTAACCCTTTGTTCTAGATTGCCCCAGAAAAGTAACAGGTCTGCTGTAGGGAAAAGTGTTTGAATTATACTCAAGGTGAATCCATGTGTTTTTTGAAGCAGTCTACCCTCTTTCCATTAATTTCCAGTAAGGTGGGGGAATGGCAGGAATATGTTCTGTATTGTATATTTTGTCTGGCTTGCCATGCTTTGCAGGAGGAGGCCATTTGGCCCTTCAAGCCTGCTCTACCATCCATTATGATCATGGTTGATCATCCTACTCAATACCCTGATCCCACCTTCCCCATATCTATGATCTCCAAGCACTCTATCTAACATCTTCTTGAAAACATACAATATTTTGGACTTTACTTTCTGTGGTAGCAAATTCTACGTGCTGACCACTCTCTGTGTGAAGAAATTTCTCCTAATATCTGCCCTAAACTTTCTAACCTGTATACTCAGACTGTGTCCCCTGGTTCATGAAACTCCACCATCAAGAACATCCTTCATGCATCTATCCTCTTACAATTTTATAAATTTCTGTGAGATCCCCTCCCCAAAGTCCAGCAAAAACAATCCTAACCTAGTCAATCTCTCCTCATACATCAGTCCCACCATCCCAGGAATCAGTCTGGTAAACATTCTTTGCACTCCCTCTAGAACAAGAATATCCTTCCTCAGATAATACTCCAGGTATGGCCTCCCCAGAGCCCTGTATAATTGCAATAACACATCCCTGCTCCTGTACCTTGCGCTGAAGGCAAACATTCCATTTGCCTTTTTTGCTGCCTGCTGCACCTGCATGCTTATCTTCAATGACTTGTACGAGGACACCCAGGTCCCATTGCACATTTTCATCTCTTAATTTATGGCTATTCAGTAATCTACCTTCCTGTTTTTCCTACCAAATGGATAACCTCACATTTATCCACTTTGTGCTGCATTTGCCAATTATTTGCCCACTCTCTCAAATTGCACTGAAGAATCCTCTTCCTCTTGCATCCTCCTCACTGCTCACTCTCCTACTGAGCTTTGTGTCACCTGCAACTTTGGAGATATTACATTTAGTTCCCTCATCTAAATCATTAATATATATATAATAGTCAATAGCTGGAGTCCCAGTACTAATCTCAGTAGTACCCCACTAATCATTGCCTGCCATTTGGACAAGCACCCATTTATTCTGACTCTTTGGGCAAAATTTTACTAGCATGATCTCCCTGATTCCAGGAGTAGGCAAGGCTTGGAGAACAACATGATTGGTCTGGATCATACGAACCTTGGGTAGATTTTTTTTAGAGTAACACAGCATGGGAAACAGGCCCTTCGGCCCAACGAGCCCGCGCCGCCGTCATAACTATATAGTAGCAATTCCATTATCATAATATAAAATTAGGTTATTCCTAATATGGAAGACTCTCACTATAGGGACAATTTGTTTCCCATTCAGCCTAAGAGCGAATTTTTGGGTTGTGGGAGGAAACCGGAGCGCCCGGAGAGAACCCACGCAACCACGGGGAGAACGCGCAAACTCCCGCAGACACCGGCCCAATTCCAAGTGTCTGCACAGCCACATCGATAGTCACTGAGCTGTCATGGTGCCCTTCAGATGGTCCACATAAGGCACTCATTTACGACATGAAGTACCAGGCAACCCATGAATCAACATCCAAGAGCTGTCCTCGCACCATCCTTTGTCTTCATTTACCAAAATGTTTTCTATCCACCTTTCTATCTGTCAAGATAGACCTGTTAGTGTGGGACTGGAGTCACATATAGACTTGACCATGTAAGAATGACAAATTTGCTTTCTGAAGGTGAATAAGTTTGACTTTAGTTTTTATTACAACATGAGACCTCCAATGTTGCTTTTTCTTTAACTGAAACCTTTATTTTAGGTTCAGAATTTTAAAAATGTAATTAAAATGATCAAACCGTTAAAGGAAGGTTTAAGCTTGTATTCTCTGAAGTACGGTATGGAATTTATGCATTTCTGTGGGTGCTCCAGTTTCCTCCCACATTCCAAAGATGAGCAGGTTAGGTGGATTGGCCATACTAATTCTCTCCTCAGCGTCAGGGGGATTAGGAGGGTAAATACGTGGGGTTACAGTGACAGACCCTGGGTGGGATTGTTGTCTGTGCAGGCTCGATAGGCCGAATGGCCTTCTTCTGCTCTGTAGTGATTCTATGATTCAATTATAGCATAGAAAGCATTCTTTCTCATTGTATCACAGCTTGGTACGGCTCCCGCTCTGTCCAAGAATGCAAGGAAGTACCAAAGATCGTGAATGTAGCCCATCCGTCATGCAAACCAACCTCCCATCCATTGACTCTGTCTACACTTCCTGCTGCCCCGGAAAAACAGTCAGCATAATTACGGACCCACACATTCCGGACATTCTCTCTTCTATTGGGAAAAATGTACGAAAGTCCGAGGTCACGTACCAACCGACTAAAGAACAACTTTTGAGCGGCATGGTAGCACAGTGGTTAGCACTGCTGCTTTACAGCTCCAGGGACCTGGGTTCGATTCCTGGCTTGGGTCACAGTCTGGTGGAGTTTGCATATTCTCTTTGTGTGTGGGTTTCCTTGGGTGCTCCGGTTTCCTCCCACAGTCCAAAGATGTGCAGGTAAGGGTGATTGTCCATGCTGAAATTGACCCTTAGTATCCTGAGGTGAGTAGATTAGTGGGGATATGGGGGTGGGGTCTGCTGGGATTGTGGTCAATGCAGGCTCGATGAGCCTAATGGCCTCTTTCTGCACTGTAAGAATTCTATGATTCTTCCCCATGGCCATCAGACTTTTGAATGGACCTACCTCACATTAAATTGATCTTCCTCTGCACCCTAGCTATGACTGTAACACTACATTCTGCACTCTCTCCTTTCCTTCTCTATGAACGGTAAGCTTTGTCCGTATAGTGTGCAAGAAACAATACTTTTCACTATGTGTTAATACATATGGCAATAATAAATCGAATCAAAGATAGTAATCCCAAACCTCAGGATTGCTAGTTTTGTAATGTAATTTAAAAGAAAGAGTTGGAAAAAATTGGAGAGAAAGGAACAAAGTTTAAATAAAAGAAGCAGAGGTCTGCTAAAACGGTTCACTAAATACGATAATTTTATAAATATAATCCAAATAAATCAGTTCAATTAAAATCCAGCAGGTGGCAGTACATCCATTTGAGTGCTCCAAAGCCGTAAGTAGACTAACAATGCAACAGCGGAAGGTATAATTGTGTGTGCGCGTGTGTATGTGTGCATGTGTGAATGTCTGTGTGTATTTGTGAGTGTGTACGTGTGTGTGTGAATATGTGTTTGTGTGTGTACGTGCGTGTGTAAGAGTATACATGTGTGTGAGTGAGTGTGTATGTGTGTGAATATGTGTTTGTGTGTGAATATGTGTTTGTATGTATACGTGCGTGTGTAAGAGTATACATGTGTGTGAGTGAGTGTGTACGTGTGTGAATATGTGTTTGTGTGTGAATATGTGTTTGTATGTGTACGTGCATGTGTGAGAGTATAGATGTGTGTGAGTGAGTGTGTACATGTGTGAATATGTGTTTGTATGTGAGTGAGTGTGTGTGTGTGTGAGTGTACATGTGTCTGTGAGTGTGTACACGTGTGTGTGAATATGTGTGTGGGTGTGAGTGAGTGTGTGCACGTCTGTGTGTGTGTACGGGTGCGTGTGTGCATTTGTATGTATGTGTGTATGCGTGTGTGTATGCGTGTGTGTATGCGTGCGTGTGTGTGTGTGTATGCGTGCGTGCGTGTGTTGTGTGTTGCGTGTGTGTGTGGTGTGTCTGTGTGTATGTGTGTGTGTGTCGTGTGTGTAGGCGTGTGTGTGTGTGCGTGTGTGTATGTGTGCGTGTGGTGTGTTATGCGTGTGTGTATGTGTGTATGCGTGTGTGTATGTGTGTGTGTCTGTGTGTATTGTGCGTTGTGGTGTTGTGTTATGTGTGTATGCCGTGTGTGTGTGGTGTGTTGTGTGTATGTGTGTGGCGTGTTGTGTATGCGTGCGGTGTGTTGTGTGTGCGTGTGTGTATGTGTGCGTGTGTGTGAGTGCGTGTGTGTATGTGTGTGCGTGTGTGTATGTGTGGGGTGTGTGTGTGTCCTTGGTGTGTATGTGTGTGTGTTGCGTGTGTGTGTGCTGTGGTGTGTGCGTTGTGTGTGTATGCGTGTGTGTGTGTGTCTGTGGTATGCGTGTGTGTGTGTGTGTGTGTGTTGTGTGTTATGCTGTGGTTGCGTGCTTGTGCGTGCGCGTGTGTGTATGTGTGTGTGTGTGTCTGTGTGTTGCTGTGTGTATGCGTGTGTGTCGTGTGTGTGTGTGTGCGTGCGTGTGTGTGTGTGTATGTGTGGTGTATGCGGTGTTGTGTGTGTGTGCGTGTGTGTGTGTCTGTGTGTATGTGTGTGTATGCGTGCGTGTGTGTGTGTGTGTGTGTGCGTGTGTGTATGCGTGTGTGTGTGTATGCGTGTGTGTGTGTGTGTGTGTGTGCGTGTGTGTGTGTGTGTGTGTGTTGTATGTGTGCGTGTGTGGTGCGTGTGTGTTGCGTGTGTGTGCGTGTGTGTGTTTTGGGGGCTTGTGTGTATGTGTGTGTGTGCGTGTTGTGTATGCGTGTGTGTGTGTATGTGTGTGTGCGCGTGTGTGTGCGTGTGTGTGTGTTGTGTGTGGCGTGTGTGGTGTGTGTGTGTGCGTGTGGTGGTGCTGTGTGTGTGTGTGTTTATGTGTGGCGTGTGTGTGTTGCGTGTGTGTATGTGTGCGTGTGTGTGTGTGTGTGTGCGTGTGTGGTGTATATGTGTGTGTGTGCGTGTGTGTATGCGTGTGTGTGTGTATGTGTGTGTGGGCGTGTGTGTGTATGTGTGTGTGCGTGTGGTGTGTGCGTGTTGGTGCGTGTGTGGTGTGGTGTGTGTGGTATGTGCGTGTGCGTATGCGTGTGTGTGTATGTGTGTTGTGTGCGTGGGTGTGTGTGTGTATGTGTGTGTGTGTATGCGCATATGTGTGCGTGTGTGTATGCGTGTGTGTGTGTATGTGTGTGTGTATGTGTGTCTGTGTGTGTGTATGCGTGTGTGTGTGTATGTGTGTGTGTATGTGTGTCTGTGTGTGTGTGTGCGTGTGTGTGCGTGGTCTCTGATGTTGCCACTTGTGGGATTTCTTCAGACCATGATGTGTCTGCCACATGACGCAGACTCCCAGCATTCCCTTATCCAGTATATCTGCAGTGTTTTTGTAACGGATCTTTCCTCATTACAGGCAGAATAATAAATAGACTTTTGGTAACATTTTGATTTATATCCTACTCCCACAACTGCTCCCCCCTCCCCGAATCCCCAGTCCCGCCAACCGTTTAAACCAAAAGGAAAGAATTTATACAAGCTCACTAGGGCTGTGCCTTTTGAGCGATGATGAAGTGAAGTGTTTACCAAATGGAGGAAGTTCCTTTACTTTTTGGCAGAGCCAAATTTGTCTCAAAAAATAACCTGGGGATTTTCTTTTAATCGTGTTTGCTACTGAGTAAAATCACAGAGACACCAGTTCTCAAATACAGGTCAGTGTGAGGTAATGTGGCCTGGCAAATCTCACAGGATATGCCCTTGTGTTTTCAATCTTACCACATGAAATCTTTCCCATAACACTGTGACCTGGCTGCATAGACTTTCTAGTTACTTCCAAGCCACAGCCTCTAGGCTGGGGCTGAGGGGGAGGGGAGGAGGATGGGAGGGAGAGGTAATGACATATTCACATTGGATAGAGGATTGGTTAATGAGCAAGGAGCAAAGAGCAGAGGCAATAGGGAATATTGAAGTTGGCAATCTGTAACTAACAATGTGCCCCAAGGATGAGATCAGAAGACTAAGGAAATTTGGTCTGTCAACTACAACTCTCACCAACTTTTACAGATGCACCATAGAAAGCATTCTTTCTGGTTGTATCACATCTTGGTAAGGCTCCTGCTCTGCCCAAGACAGTAAGAAACTACAAAAGGTCGTGAATGTGGCCCAATTCATCACACAAACCAGCCCCCCATCCATTGACTCTGTCTACACTTATTGCTGCCTTGGAAATGCAGTCAGCATAATTAAGGACCCCATGTACCCTGGATATTCTCTCTTCTACCTTCTTCCATTGAGAAAAAGATACAAAAGTCAGAGGTCATGTATCAACCAACTCAAGAATAGCTTCTTCCCTGCTGCTGTCAGACTTTTGAATGGACCTACCTTGCATTAACAAAGAACAAAGAACAAAACAGCACGGGAAACAGACCCTTCAGCCCAACGAGCCCACGCCGCCACTCCAATGTTCCCACCTCTACCTCAATTAAGTTGATCTTTCTCTACACCTTGGCTATGATTGTAACATTACATTCTGCACTGTCTTGTTTCCGTCTCTATGAAAGTATGTTTTGTCTGCATAGCGTGCACAAAACAATATTTTTCAGTGTATACTAATACATGTGACAATAATAAATCAAATCAAATCAAAAGCGTTAGCTATTTATGATCACTTAGGCCAGATACCAGAAGCTGATACAAGTTTAGATGAGATGGTAACAGAATACCACAAGGAGACTGCCAAGAGATATGGGTGGATTAAGTGAGTGGTGAGCAAGGTTTCCCATTGATGTGGGGACGTGTGATGCTGTTCACTGTAATCAAAATAGAAAACAAAATATATTTTAAAAGGTATGGAAATAGTCAATGTCGATGCTCAAAGGATCTTAGGTACCAGGGACACAGAACGTTAATGCACAGGAGCAACAAATAATTAGGAAGGTACATAGTATCTTGGTCCATATTGCAAAGGGATTGGAGTACAGGAATAAAAACTGCTGCCTCACAATGTCACAGATCCAGGTCAGTTCCCGTCTTGGGTCACTGTCTGTGTGGAGTTTGCACATTCTTCCCAGATCTTCCTCCGGGTGCTCAGGTTTCCTCCCACAGTTCAAAGATGTGCAGGTTAGATGGATTGGCCATGCTAAATTGCCCCTTAGTGTCAGGGGGTCTGGCTAGGGTAAATGCATGGGGTTATGGTAATAGAGACTGGGTGGGATTGTGATCGGTGCAGACTCGATGGGCCAAATGGCCTCCTTCTGCACTATGAGGATTATATGATTCTATGAAATCTGATTAGCAGCTAAAATTTCAGTTCAATGGCTGCGCATGTGGGTAAATATATAGCAGGCCCAATAATGGTTCAAATAGAATTTAAATGGTTGTTTTCTCTGCTTAGGCTACGAAGGAAGAAGAGGGAAATGTTGGAGCAAAACTGATCTGAAAGGAAGGACAACATGGAGGTGCAAAGTGGTAAATGACAGGGTGGTGCAATATCTAATCCATGTTTAATGTCTGGCAAGATGGATCTCATCCATGAGTGTGGTTCAGTGGCTGCGATCTTGCCTCTGAGTCCAGAAGGATGTGGACTTGAGACCCAGTCCAGTGATTTCACTTGAAAATCTAGGCCACCACTTAAATGCAGTAGTGAGGGAATGCTGCACTGTCAGAGATGATGTTCCTCAGGTGAAGTATTGAACCAAGGTCCTATCTGCCCTTCCAAATAAGCGTAAAATAATTCCACTCGACCATTCGGCGCAGAGCCAGGAAGTTCTCAGTGTTGTTCAGTGGAGATCAATAATAATGATCAAGAAGGCAGATTACTACCTGAATGGCTGTAAATTGGGAGAGGGATGTGTGCAGCGGGACTGACCTCAGGTGCAGCAGGCGGTAAAGAAATCAAATGGTATGGTGTCCTTCATTGTGAGAAGTTTCGAGTATAGGAGCAAGGATGTGTTGTTGCAATTATACAGAGCCTTGGTGAGGTCACACCTAGAGTATTGTGTGCAGTTTTGGTCATCTTTTCTGTGGAGGGATGTTCTTGCTCTCATGGGAATGCAGTGAAGATTTATCAGGCTGATTTCAAGGTTGGTGGGACTGATGTACGAGGAGAGATTGTAGATTAGAATTGCTTTTGCTGGAGTTCAGACAAATGAGAGGAATCTCATAGAGGCTTATAAAATTCTAACAGGACTAGACAGGATGGGTGCAGGAAGGATGTTCCTGATGATGGGGGAGTCCAGAACCAGGGGTCACTGTCTGAAGATATACGGTAAATCATTTAAGAAAGAGGTAAGGAGATATTTAGGACAAAGAACAAAACACCAAGGGAAGCAGGCCCTTCGGCCCAATGAGCCCGCGCCGCCACCTCGATGTTCCCACCTCTACCAGTGATCCCTGTCTATGTTTATAGATCTATGGATTGAAACCAAATTTGACACAATTTAGGGAGAATTTGCTCTGCCAATTAGTCTAAGAGCACATCTTTGGGATGTGGGAGGAAACCGGAGCACCCGGAGAAAACCCACGCAAACACAGGGAGAATGCGCAACTCCCACAGACACAGGCACAAATCCATATATCTGCACAGCACAGCAATAGTTACTGAGCTGTCTTGTTGCCCATCAAATGGTCCAGGTCAAGCGTACACTAACAACGTGAAGCACTAGGATACTCTCGAAAAAGATCCAAGAGCAGTCCTCTTACGACCCATCGCGTGTATGCCCCTTGTTAGACAACAAGGTTGGCCAAAGCACCTGTAGGATAAAAACAAATACATCAATATCATCATCTATTTACACACTTCCCAGGGACTCCCAAGGCTCATGATTCCTATTTTAAATCAGTTTTCTATACCCCTCCATTCCCATTCTGTTCATGTGCCCATCTAAGTATGTCTTAAATAACCCCAGAGTGCCTGTCTCCACCACTTTACTTGGCAGCGCTTTCTATATCCCCACCAACCTCTGTGTGAAAAAATTCCCTCTAGCATCCAAATTATACCTTACCCCCCTCACCCTAAGCCTGTGACCCCCCTTGTGCTATTCGAGTCCATCCTAGGAAAAAGCTTAACCCTGTTTACTTTATCTATACCCCTCATAATCTTGTACACCTCTATTAGATCTCCTCTAAGTCTATGTCTTTCTAAGGAAAACAGTCCCAATTTGCCTAACCTCTCCTCATAACTCAGACCTTCCATACCAGACAGCATCCTGGTAAACCTCCTCTGCACTCTCTCCAGAGTCTCCACGTCCTTCAGGTAGTAAGGCGACCAGAACTGGATGCAGTATTCCAAATGAGGTCTAACCAATGTTTTATACAACTGCAACATTAAAGGCCAGCTCTTGTACTCTATACCCCTTCCTATAAACGTTATCATACTATATGCTTTCTTCACAACCTTCTCACCTGCTCTGCCACTTCAGAGACTTGTGCACCTGCACCCCCAGGTCCCTCTGCATTTCTATACTCTTAATAGGTCTATCCTTTATCATATATCTCCGCCCTACATTCTTTCTCCCGAAATGCATCACCTTGCATTTATCAGGATTGAATTCCATCTGCCATCTATCTGCCCAAGCTACCAGTCTATCTTTGTCCTGCTGCATTGCCTGACAATGCTCCTCACTATCCGCAAGTCCAGCCATCTTTGTATCGCCTGCAAACTTGCTGATCACTCCACTTACTCCCTCTTCCAAGTCATTTCTATATATTACAAATAGAAGAGGTCCCAGTATCGAGCCCTGTGGCATACCACTAGTGACCGACCTCCAACTAGAAAAACACCCTTTCACTATTACTCTCTGCCTCCTATTACTAAGCCAGTTACTTATCCATCTAGCTACCTGTCCTTGTATCCCATGAGTTTTGACCTTCTCGACTAATCTCCCATAGGGACTTTGTCAAACGCCTTACTGAAATCCATATAGATGACATCAACGGCTCGCCCTTCGACCACCGTTTTCGTCACCTCCTCAAAAAATTCGACCAGATTCGTAAGGCACGACTTCCCCTTAACAAAGCCATGCTGCGTATCCCTAATCAGATCGCAATGCTCTAAGTGCCTATACATCCTATCTTCTTCATCCAAAGAATGGTGAGCCTGTGAAATTCATTATCACAGGAAGTTGTTGATGCCAAAGCATTGAATGTATTTAGGAGGCAGTAGGATATAGCACTTGTTGTGAATGGGATCAAATATTATGGGGAGAAAGCAGGATTATCTATTGAGTTGGACGATCAGCCATGATCATGATGAATGGCAGAGCAGGCTCGAAGGACCAAATGGCCTCCTCCTGCTTCTATTTCCTGTGTTTCTACGAGTTGAAATTCAATATAATGAAAATCCGGAATTGTTTTTGGACATGAGCAATGATTATTACTGCAAGGGCATGGGTGGATCAATAAGCTTGTCTGCGCTAAAGTGAAATATCTCAGTAACAATGATCAGGACTGTACGTTATAATCCTGTTTCCTTACAGAATGGTTTCCTTGCAAAACTAAATCTGAACCAATAAATAAATCAATTGATCCAGGTTTCTAATTGGAAAGAATATGAAAAAGTGACGTAAAAAAATCAGGTCTTTGTTTTCTGCTTAAGGGGAACACATTTCCTCTTGAAAAAAATCTCTTCAGTGGTCGCTTAAAACCATGCATCCCTTTGCTCAGAGAGAAGTCAGCAGGGTTAGCCCTGCAGATTAATTAAGAAACCTGTATTCATTTATCTTCCTTTATGTCCTTGGAATTCTGCTTATGTGAAAGTATATGCTGCAGTAATTCAATTGCAGATTTAGTCGATGTTGACTGTTAGGTCACGTAATTCAGGAGAAAAATTGGTGCGCTTCTAAAATAAGTCTACATTTAAATCTTTTTACGCAGTATTGCAACATTGTTCTCATGATGTAAAAAAAATTCTCTCAATATTTAACCATCAATAATTTTCAGAATTTTGAAAAATTAATGGCTGGAATTCCCCCGCACCGTTCACTGTGGCGGGATTTTCCAGTCCCACCAACAGTGCGGCCCCAGCCCTAGGGTTTCCCCCCACTGTGGAGTAAGATGAATGGGAATTCCCATTGACAGTGGCGGGACCAGAGAATCCCACGTCTAGCAAACAAGACACCGCATCCCGTCAACGGAGAATCTCCTGCTCCGGAGGCCCGAGAATCTCATCCAATAACTTTCTGAATGTTTAAGCATCAATAGTCTTCAGAATTTTGAAAAATCAAATGTTTTCAGAATTTTTTGAAAAAAATAATATCTCCCAGATTTAAAAACACTTTTTGTAAATACCATTCTGCTGTTTAGTTAGGAATTGTACTGCTTCTTGAAGACTTGGAAATGAGTTTACAATTGAATGTGCAGGTATTTGAATAAACATACAAGTTTACATTTTGTGGTGAGCATCTTGTTGATAGTCATGTGATGGAGTCGGCTTTAATATTTGACTCACAAATTACTTCTATTTCTGTGTGTCTGTGCTGGTTTCTGCTGTGTATAACCGCTGACTCCTGCGTGGAATCATTGTGTTCCTGCATCGGCTCCTGTAGACAATCTGAGAGAAAAGTGCAAGACTTTTGTTTATTTTTGATTTGATTTGATTTATTATTGTCACACATAGTAACATAAAGTGAAAAGCATTGTTTCTTGTGTGCTATGCAGACCAAACATACTGTTCATAGAGAAAGAAAGGAGAGTGTGCAGAATGTAGTGTTGCAGTTGTAGCTGGGGCGTAGAGGGAGATCAACTTAATGCAAGTTAAGTCCATTCAAAAGTCTGATAGCCACAGGGAAGAAGTTGTTTTTGAATCAGCTCAACTGCATTGAATTGTTAGCAAAGCAAGATAATTAAAACACTATAGCATAACATCATAATATATAACACGGGCGGCATGGTGGCACAGTGGTAAGCACTGCTGCCTCACAGCACCAGGGACCCGGGTTCAATTCTGGCCTCAGGTCACTCACTATGTGTGGAGTTTGCAAGTTCTCCCTATGTCTGCGTGGGTTTCCTCTGGGTGCTCCAATTTCCTCTCACATTCCTAACATATGGAGGTTAGGTTGATTGGCCGTGCTAAATTGCCCCTTAATTTCAGGGGGAATATCTTGGTAAATATGTGGGGTTATGGAGATAGGGCCTGGGTGGGATTGTGGTTAGGCTTGATGGACCGAATGGCTTCCTTCTGCAGGGATTCTATGATTCTTAATATGGACTTGAACAACAACAAACCCTGAGAGTTAACTATACCAATGGTTAATTATACCTAGGGTTAACTATACTAAGAGCTCATTGTAATGAGGTTAACTATACCGAGGGTTAACTTTACTAAGAGTTCATTGAACTAAGGGTTAACTATACCAAGGGTTAACTATACCAAGGGCTCACTATACCAAAGATTAACTATACAGAGTGTTAACTGTCCTGAGGGTTAAATATTCTGAGCATGTTGAACAGTCATGCATTGCTTTTACCTCAGTAGGGCATGTGGGTCTCAATTATAAATGTCAGCATGGGATCTCATGTGAATAACATTAGTTGTTAATTTAGGATTAGACTTGCTTCTTTGATGTACTGTGACCACCAGCAAGGCTGGTAGGAGTTAGGCTGCAGTTTGATCAAAGGATTCCATAAAGCGCTGTGTGTGTGGCTGCTCAATACTTTGATATCGGGCCCCTCCTCGATTAAAATCCTGATAAGGATTTCCACCTCTTCAGACCTAAAAATAGCAAAATAAAAAGGGAGTCTGGCCTCCCATGCAGTGCTCTGAAATACTGGCACCACTGGAGTTGTCAGCCCTCTGCCTGACTACGTAGAAAAGTGCTGTTTCCAGGGTAATTGAGGACAGTAATTCGTGTCCAAATAGCAGTGCTTAATTCAAAGACAGAAACTACACAGAGTTGTGTATGAAGCCCAGTCCATCATGTAACCAGCCTCCCATTCATTGACTTTGTTTACACTTCCCGCTGCCTTGGCAAAGCAGTCAGCAAAATTAAGGACCCCGCGCACTCTGGACATTCTCTCTTCCACCTTCTTCCATCAGAAAGAAGACACAAAAGTCTGAGGTCACGTACCAACTGACTCAAGAACAGCTTCTTCCCTGCTGCTGTCAGACTTTTGAATGAATCTATCTTACATTAAGTTGATCTCTCTCTATACCCTAGCTATGACTGTGGCACCTCATTCTGCACTCTCTCCTTTTCTTCTCTATGAACGGTATGCTTTGTCTGTATAACGCGCAAGAAACAATGCTTTTGACCCTATGCCAATACATGTGACAATAATAAATCAAATCAAAATAAAGTGGAAAGTTCTCCCAAACTATGATGAGTTTTATTGTGTTGCCCTATTTCATTACAATCAAAGCTGACTTTCAAACTCACCTGGCATCTACTGGGGAATCTCTGCTGATTTCCTGAGCATTTATCTGAAACTGAGACAGGCGTGAATAAACAATGCTTTTGGTCTAGTGCTTAAATATAACAAACACACCCATTGACTCCTCATGTTAAAAGATCTGTAATCAAGTAGTTTATAAAGAAAAGAACTTGCATTTATATAGTACCTTTTATTATTCCAGGCTCTCTGAACACGCTTAACAGTCAATGATGTACTTTGGAAATTTGTTACCTCTGTAATATTGGAAACATTCAGAATAATTACATAGAAGGAAATAAGTTGTTAAAAACAGAACTTAAACATTGCAACGTGGCATAGCCAGTGAAAATGGATTTTTTTACTGTTTACAAAATAGTAAAGTTGCATACCTTTCATAACCACTGGATTTCTCAATGTGCTTTACAGTCAGCAAAGAGCAGTTAGTTGGGTTTATGGGCTTTCAGTACAATGAGTTGTGGGCCTGGGGGTGTCTCCGCAGTGAGTTGAGTTTCTGGCAATCTCTCTGCAGTGAGTTGGGTTTCTGGGGATCTGTCTGCAGTGAGTTGAGTTTCTGGGGGTCTCTCTGCAGTGAGTTGAGTTTCTGGGGGTCTCTCTGCAGTGAGTTGAGTTTCTGGGGGTCTCTCTGCAGTGAGATGAGTTTCTGGGGGGGTCTCTCTGCAGTGAGTTGGGTTTCTGGGGGTCTCTCTGCAGTGAGTTGAGTTTCTGGGGGTCTCTACAGTGAGTTGAGTCTCTGGATGTCTCTCGACATAAAACAAAACAGAAAGAAAACTTAAAACATCAAATTGAAATGTGATTAAAAGATCAATAATAACCCCAGTCCTCCTTAATCAGGAAGTTCATATTCCAATAGAACTCAATGGCCCTGACTGAAGTCATTAGAATAAGAAGCTTATGGATTCAGTGAGAAGTTTTGCAGGCAGGTTAACAAAAAGCCAATAGTAAACAAAGTGATATCACAATACATCCGCTTTCTAAAACAGAGAATTGAAAAACAGCTGCAGTGTTAAAAAAATGGGTGTGGTGAAAAGAGGAAGTACTTAAGGGTTAATGGTGTGTGAAATGACTGGATCAACAATTAAGTGCTTGATCTTCTCTGGAGATTTTATCAACTAAGGCACCACCGATCCCTTGTGTAAACAATCTTCGCAGAATCCCCTTTTTGATCTGCTGTAGAGCTTTCATTCAAAGTATTTCAAAGAGGTCAGGCTACATCTGTGACTCATTTAGCCTACAAAGGGAGAGGGGGGTGTCCTTTGTCGACATCTCTTGTCGATTTAAGCACTTTAAAGAGGTGTCTGAACATCTGGGGCTTCTGAAATGGACCAAGGGCAATCCTTACTGTAAGGTGGACAGCTGCTGTCATTTTCAAGGTTTCAACCTTTCCAGGTATTCAGACAGCATGGATTTTAAAGTGACTAGGCCACTTCAAAGGTTTTACAGAACACCAAAGTAATAAAGATTTTACCCAGCAACTTGCCTGTATTCACAACTCCAAGAGTGATTTCTGCGGTTCCCAGGGCAAGAGGAGGAAGGGCAGCAATAGAGACTGCCATTCTGGGAAAAACCCTGAGGTCAACCTTCTCCCCCAACCTGAGACCCCGTCCCCAACCCCTTATCGCTACACAGTGGGGGCTCAGGCCCCTTGAACAAAAACAGAAAATGGTGGGAAATCTCGGCAGGTCTGCCTGCATCTGTGAAAAGAGAATAGAGTTAACATTTCGAGTCTGGATGATCCTTCATCAGGGTCACCTTGAAGGATCTTCCTTCTGGCAATGACAGATTAGCCCATGGGGCACTGGACTGACCTCCTTACTCACCTAGGAGTCGAAGGTGCATGGTCCCTTCTTGTCAGGAACTTCACTAATTGGTACCCACTGGACTTTCCACTAGGAGGACGGGAGCTTACCAGGAAACCGGAGCATCCGAATTCAAATCTGGAACTGATATGGAAATGGTTTTAAAGCACCTGGAATCAGGTTATTGTGGGCTCTGGACGAGAATCTGATCAGGGTCAATGTGGCGGGTCAGGAGACTGACAACAGGCTTGATGCACAGTGGTTTGGCCCACTCATCTGATACACCGGGATGCCAATGGGATTTTCCGCATGAGGCTAGCTTCCCTAAAGGACCCTGGCCAATTTGTCGCAATGAATTTTTGTTGCAGCTACATTTAGTGAGGAATATGAATTATACCGCAGTGTGAATACATAATCTGTGGGCCCTGAGGATTGGCACTGTGGACTGGGATGTCAGGCAGTAGAGGGGGGAATGGCTAGCGCTGTAAATGTTCCTTGTTCTTGGAATCGGTCTTCATTCTTCACTGAAGGCACAAAAAAATGTCACGAAAGAATCATACAGGCACTGCCCCAGTCCCCAGCAGAATGTGTGAGTACATCCCACAATACTCTACATTTAGGCTTTTCTAACCACTCCTTGTGCTACTTCTATTTAACTGGCTTTAAAGACTCTCAAACTGCTTTTTTTACATGCAGCATCCAACAAAACGATATAGCAGGCAAAGAAAAGCTCCCGAGAATTGGTTTGTTAATAAACTTAATAGCCTGTTGATTAATGATATCAAAATGGCGGGCAGACCTCCGGATTTCAGTGCCTGTGTATTATTCCGTCATATCGGAGACAGGACTGATGATGTCGGGTTGCTGACTGACATCACCTTGGCGAATGTTTTGTCAGCATGGTGGCTGGAGAGAAAGCGTGTCCGATCTGGGACGGTAAAATCCAGCCCTGTGTTTCTAAGTCATTTGTTTAACATTTATTTATTATTGTCACAAGTAGATTTACACTAACACAGCAATGTAGTTGCAGTGAAAATCTCCTAGTCCCACACTCCAGTGCTTGTTCAGGTACACTGAGGGTAAATTTAGCATGGCCAATGCACCCTAACCAGTGTATCTTTTGGACTGTGGAAGGAAACCCACACAGACACAGGGAGAATGTGCAGACTGTGTACAGATAGTGACCCAAGCTGGGAATTGAACCTGAATCCCTGGCGCTGTGAGGCAACAGTGCTAACCACTGTGCTATCCTGCCATTCTATTTGTTGGGCATATATGCACCACAATCTCCAAGAGATGAGCGAACTTGATCAAAGTGCTAATCTGAACAAGTATGACTTTTGATGAACATTTGACTCCTGCATTTTCCAGTGTTTTCAAACTCACCCAGCCTTAGGTTGGAAGTTCTGTGTGGACACGTTTATCACAAGGATTACCTTCATCCCATCACACACGTTTGGGCCAGAAAGAAACATTTATTTATGATTCTTGGAAACCAATGATATCTGCTCATTAGTCTGTGTGTCTGCAGACAAACACACAGTTGTGTAGCACCACAACTGGAGTAACAAAGGCTGAATGGGATATTGTTATGTGGTTTATCGTTAATGGTGGAACAAAGAATATTTCTTTCTCAGCATACTTTGAGACCAAGAGACAGTAATAATATTTTTGCATTTTTAAAACTGCTATGTCCCTTGAATTCAATATCACTTCAGCACAAATGTCTGGATGAATGCAACAAGACCTGAGGATCGAATAAAGATGGTTTATTTCTACACAATGGCGGAAAGTCCATTGACTTTCCTTAGGAAAGGAAAATCCTGTGCCATAATCTATTGGAATATATGCCATGGTGTCCTGACCCACCCATCAGGCTAACCCATCAGACACTTTCCTCCTGAACTCCTACTCCATGTCTTAGAGAAATACAACTTGTTCAAACTCTTGTTCACATCCCATGTCATTCTAAGACCTTAATTTTACTTCATAGAAATATAGAGTACAGAACGGACATCAGCATAAAATCCTGACAATACAGGAGGCCACCCGGCCCATCGAACCTGCACTGACAACAATCCCACCAGGCTCTATCTCTGTAACCCCATATATTTACCCTGCTAATCCCCCAACACTAAAGAGTAATTTAGAATGGCAAATCCACCTAACCCGCACATCTTTGGACATGAGAGGAAATCGGAGCACCTGGAGGAAACCCACACAGACATGAGGAAAATGTACAAACTCCACGCAGACTTTCACCTGGAGCTGGAATTGAACCAGAGTCCCTGGTGCTGTGAGGCAGCAGGACTAGCCATTGTGCCGCCCGTTATTTGACCCATTGTGTCAGTGTCGGCTTTCAGAATCCAATTGCTTCCATTCTCCTGTTCTTTCTCCACAACAACTTGGGCGCGTGAAAAAAGTTGCCCTCATCCACCCCGTCCCTTTTTTGTAAGGTTTACCAGGCTGACTCTGGGGATGGCGGGACTGATATATGAGGAGAGATTGACTAGGTTAGGATTGTCTTCATTGGAGTTCAGATGAGGGGGGATCTCACAAAGACTTATAAAATTCTAACAGGACCACACAGGGTAGATGCAGGGAGGATGTTCCCAATATTGAGAACAAGGGGTCACAATCCGAGGATTCAGGGTAGACCATTTAGGATGGAGATGAGGAAACATTTCTTCACCCAAGAGTGATGAGCCTGTGGAATTTATTACTGAGGGAAGTAGTTAATACCAAAACACGGAATGCATTCAAGAGGCGGTTGGATGTTGCACTAGCTTCTTGAAAGTGGAGACACAGGTGGACAGAGTGGTGAAGAAGGCATTCGGCATGCTTGAGTTCATTGATCAGAACATTGAATACAGGAGTTGGAATATCTTGTTGACATCTTGTTGTACAAGATATTGGTAAGGCCACATTTGGAATACTGTGTGCAATGTTGGTCACCTTATTATAGAAAGGATATTATTAAACTAGAAAGAGTGCAGAAAAGATTTACTAGGATGCTAGTAAATTTGATGGATTGAATTATAAGGAGAGGCTAGATAGACTGGGACCTTTTTTCCTTTGGAGTGTAGGAGGCTGAGGGGTGATCTTATAGAGTCTATAAATAATGAGGGGCATAGACAAGGTAAATAGTCAATATCTTTTCCCAAAGGTAGGGGAGTCTAATACTAGAGGACTTTGGTTTAAAGTGAGAGGGGAAAAATACAGAAGTGTCCAGAATGGCAATTTTTTCACACAGAGGGGGATGAGTGTCTGGAACAAGCTGCCAGAAATAGTAGTAGAGGCGGGTACAATTTTATCTTTTAAAAACATTTAGATAGTTACGTAGGTATGATGGTATAGAAGAATATGTGGGCAACTGGGATTAGCTTAGGGGTTTTAAAAAAAAGTGTGGCATAGACAATTTGGGCTGAAGGGCCTATTTCCATGCTGTAAATCCCTATGACTCTATGACTTCGGGCAAATGAGATCAAAGGTTATGGAGAGAAAGCAGGATTAGGTATTGAGTTGGACAATCAGCCATAATTGTGCTGAATGATGGAGCAGGAGTGAAAACCAAATGGCCTCTTCCTGCTCCTATCTTCTATGCTTCTATGTTATTTTAAAATGATGTCTCCTGATTATCAACCCTTGTTCAAGTGGTCGACATTTCTCCTTAAATACTCCATCAAAGTCTCTCATCATTTTGGACACCCCTCTGAAACCTCCCCCTACTTCAGCTTATTTGGATTTCAGTTTGAACTGCACCCACTGCAGTCAAAATCAGACCTTTTTTCACTGCCCCAAGCAGTGAAACTCACCAGAAGGTTCTTATTGAACTGGATGAATTAATTAAAAATCCGCATGCTTACAGTGAGCAATTTTCACTGAGTCAGACAGAGGCCAATTTAAATCAGAGATCAATTTTCAGCAAAGAGGAGATGTACTGCCTAAATTCCTTTGTCGGCTTTTTGTTTTTTTCCTTTATTCTCTTGTGGCATTTTGGCGTAATTGTCTAGGCCAGTGTTATTTGTCCATCCCTAATTGCCCTTGAGTAGGTGGTGGTGAGTCACCTTCTTAAGCCATTGCAGTCCATGTGGTGTAGGTACACTCACAGTGCTGTTAGGGCTGGAGTTCCAAGGTGTTCACCCAGCGATAGTGAAAAATGGTGATACATTTCCAAGTCAGGATAAAGAGTGGCTTGGACGGGAAATTCATGGTGGTGGTGTTCCCAGGCATCTGCTGCCTTGTCCTTCCAGATGGTAGTGTTCATGAGTTTGGAAGGTGCTGCCTAAGGAGCTTCGATGAATTGCTATAGTGCATTTTCTAGATGGCACGCACTGCTGCCACTGGGTGTCCGTGGTAGAGGGGGTGAATGTTTAAGATGATGGATGGAGTACTGCTTTGTCCTGGATGGTGTGAAGTGCAGTTGCTTCACCACATAAGTATATTAAGAGCTGCACTCACCCAGGCAAGTGAGAGTATTCCATCACACTCCTGATTTATGCTTTGTAGATGATGGGCAGGCCTAGGGGAATCAGGAAATGTGTTACTCACTGCAGAATTCTCATCCTCTGACCTGGAAGAATCTTCTCTGAAGTGAGACAGAAACATGCCGCCATGAAGATGAAGACAATGAAAGAGTTCTCATTCCCAGCAGTGACTAGAAGGTTCCTGATTGTCTGAAATGCTCGTGGTCATCAGCTGGATACAGTGAAGGAAGTGCTTCAGTGACCTCACTAGAGGTGCAAAGGTAAGTCCTGCTCTTTATTTATCTCTCCCTTTCCATAATATGACTGTTCTGGAACTCTTCCTAAAACTTCCCATTAGATCAATAAAACTGTGTTCTGACTGTATGAGAATTGCAACAATCCATCATCTACTTCATTTCTGTCAAAGTTTGAATGTTACAGTTAACTTATTAATGTTCCAAGTAGGTTTACATTAACATTGCAATGAAGTGACTGTGAAAATCGTCTGGTTGCCATATTCTGGCACCTGTTCAGGTACACTGAGGGAGAATTTAGCATGGCCAATGCACCTAACCAGTTCGTCTTTCAGACTGTGGAAGAAAACTGGAGCACCTGGAGGAAACTCATGTAGGCACGGGGAGAACGGGCACACTCCACACGGATAGTGACCCAAGGCGGGAATCGAACATGCGTTCCTGGCGCTGTGAGGCAGCAGTGAGAACCACTGTGCCACTGTGCAGTAACTAGGCCAAATAAGTGATTTGGTTATTTGGCGCCAGAGTGTGGTGACTAGAGGAATTTCACAGTAACTTCAACACAGTGTTAGCTGACTTGTGACTGATTAAGTTTACTTTACTTTACTTTGTCAAGTTAGTTCTTTTATAGCTCGCAAATGAAGTATACTTACATAGAACAAAGAACTTAAAACATTACAGTGCAGTACAGGCCCTTCGGCTCTCGATGTTGCGCCGACCAATGGAACTATCTAATGACCCTCTAACCTAAACTATTCCACTGTTATCCATGTGCCTATCCACTGATCATTTGAATGCCCTTAAAAGTTGGCGAGTCCACAACTGCTGCAGGCAGGGCATTCCACGCTCTTACTAGCCTCTGAGGGTACTGCCGGATGAACAGTGCTAAGGTGTAATTTGGACAACTTTGGACGGTTTTTTTTGCACTTTGGAGCTTTGATGTCTGTCAGATCTGCATGACCGCTGCTTATGATGTTTGGAGTTGAGATGGGGATTAAGATGACCAACAACAACAGCAATAGGAGCGACAAAGATCGGCTGCTCCCAGATGTATAGCATGATGTAAATGTATAGCTCCATGGGGGAGGGAATCAGCAGAAAGATGAAATTCACAGGAGCCCAGACAGTGTATACAGATACCCCGGGCCAAGGATAATCTTCACAATGTGTCTGAGCATCATTGTCTTAGGGTGATGTATTGGTAATGTTACTGGACTAGCAATCCAGAGAGCCATGCTAATACTCCAGAGATGTAGGTTCGTATCCCACCAGGGCAGATGGTGAGGTTTAAATTCATGTAATAAATCTAAAACTAGTCTCAGTAATGGTGACCACAAAACTATCATCAATTGTTGGTCCAATAATCTGCTGTCCGTACCTGGTCTTAGCCTGCAGATCCTTTACTGCCCCAAGAGAGCACCAAACAATGAGGGCAGTGAAAGCCATACGATAATCAGATATCCCTAATCGGTTCCCAGCTGATCAGAGCTCAGAACTCCAGGCCGGCTCCTGTGTGGACATTGCAACATCTGTCCCTGATGACTTGTGACATATAGGACTGGGTGAACACTGAACCATCTGTTTTACTGATCTGAGCAGGTATCTGCTGTCTGATAGTATCTGAGCTGATACCTGGTGTGAGAGTATCTGAGTTGGTATCTGCTGTGAGTATCTGAGCTGGTATCTGCTGTGAGTTTTTTGAGCTGGTATCTGGTGTGAGTATCTGAGTTGGTATCTGCTGTGTGAGGGTATCTGAGCTGGTATCTGGTGTAAGGATATTTGAACAACGAGCAAAGAACAAAACAGCATGGGAAACAGGCCTTTCGGCCCAACGAGCCCGCGCCACCACCCCGATGTTCCCACCTCTACCTGTGATCTCGGTCTATGTTTATAGATCTATGGATTAAAAACCAAATTTGAGACAATTTAGGGAGAATTTGTTTTGCCAATTAGCCTAAGAGCACATTTTTGGGATGTGGGAGGAAACCAGAGCACCCAGAGAAAACTCACGCAAGCACAGACAGAATGTGCAAACTCCCACAGACACAGGCCAAAATCCATGTATCTGCACAGCACAGCGATAGTCACTGAGCTGTCGTGTTGCCCATCAAATGGTCCAGGTCAAGCGTACACTAATGACGTGAAGCACTAGGATACTCTCGAAAAAATCCAAGAGCAGCCCCCTCACAACCCATCGCATGTATGCCCCTTGTTAGACAACAAGGTGGACCAAAGCACCTGTAGGATAAATTTGAGCTGGTACCTGCTGTGAGTATCTGAGCTGATATCCGCTGTGACTATTTGAATTGGTATCTGCTGTGAGTATTTGAATTGGTATCTGATGCAAGAGTAAGGGAATTGGTATCTGGTGTAAGACTATCTGAGCTAGTATCTGCTATAAGTATCTGAGCTGGTATCTGAAAATTACAGCTCAGAAACAGGCCTTTTGGCCCTTCTTGTCTGTGGAGAATCATTTTTTGCCTAATCCCTCTGACTTGCATTTGAACTATATCCCTCCACACCCCTCTCATCCATGAACCATCCAAGTTTTTCTTAAATGTTAAAAGTGATCTCGCATTTACCACTTTATCCGGCAGCTCATTCCACACTCTCACCACTCTCTGTGTGAAGAAGTCCCCCCACTATTCCCTTTCACCCTTAACCCATGCCCTCTGGTTTCTTTCTCCCCCAGCCTTAGTGGGAAAAGCCTGTTTGCATTCACTCTATCTATACATGTCGTTGTTAGCTACAGGTATAGTGCCGGAAGACTGGAGGATGGCAAATGTTGTCCCTTTGTTCAAAAAGGGGAGTAGGGACCATCCTGGAAATTATAGACCGGTGAGCCTGACTTCTGTTGTGGGCAAGGTCTTGGAAAGAATTATAAGGGATAGGATTTATAAGCATCTAGAGAGGAATAAATTGATTAGGGATAGTCAGCACAGTTTTGTGAAGGGTAGGTCGTGCCTCACAAACCTTATTGAGTTTTTTGAGGAGGTGACCAAAGAGGTAGATAAGGGTAAGGCAGTTGATGTAGTGTATATGGATTTTAGCAAAGCGTTTGATAAGGTTCCCCATGGTAGGCTACTGCAGAAAGTGCAGATGCATGGGATTGAAGGTGATTTAGCAGTTTGGATTAGGAATTGGCTAGCTGATAGAAGACAGAGGGTGGTGGTTGATGGGAAATATTCAACCTGGAGTGCAGTTACAAGTGGTGTACCTCAAGGATCTGTTTTAGGGCCACTGCTGTTTGTCATTTTTATAAATGACCTAGATGAGGGTGTAGAGGGTTGGATTAGTAAATTTGCTGACGATACCAAAATGGGGGGAGTTGTAGACAGCGAGGATGGATGTTACAGTTTGCAGAGGGACATAGATAGGTTGCAGAGCTGGGCCGTGAGGTGGCAAATGGAATTCAATACGGATAAGTGTGAGGTGATTCACTTTGGTAGGAATAACAGGCATATGAAATATAGGGCTAATGGAAGGACCCTTAATAGTGTTGTCGAGCAGAGGGATCTTGGGGTACAAGTACATAGCTCTTTGAAAGTTGGCACCCAGGTTGATAAAGTTGTTAAGAAGGCGTACGGTGTGTTAGCTTTTATTGGTAGAGGGATTGAATTTAGGAGCCGTGAGGTTATGTTACAACTGTACAAAACTCTGGTGCGGCCGCACTTGGAGTATTGCGTACAGTTCTGGTCGCCGCATTATAAGAAAGATGTGGAAGCATTGGAAAGGGTGCAGAGGAGGTTTACCAGGATGTTGCCTGGTATGGTGGGAAGGCCTTATGAGGAAAGGCTGAGGGGCCTGAGGTTATTTTCATTAGAGAGAAGAAGGTTACGTGGTGACCTAATTGAGGTGTATAAGTCTAATCCAATTTACTATCTCCCCATGTATACCTAGCGACTGAACCTTCCTAACTAACCTCCCATGAGGGACCTCGTCAAAAAGGCAAATCTGCTGTGAGTATCTGAGCTGGTATCTGCTGTGAGTATCTGAGCTGGTATCTGCTATGAGTATCTGAGCTGGTATCTGCTGTGAGTATCTGAGCTGGTATCTGGTGTACGTTATCAAAAATGCCTCTTGGAATTGGATGGGAATGATATCTTTGCGTTTCTCTCTTGTAGCTATATATGTATTCAGTTGCCGAGCTGTTCCGAGAGAAACAAATTGATTGGGGATAGTCAGCATGGTTTTGTGAAGGGTAGGTCGTGCCTTACTAACCTTATTGAGTTTTTTGAAAAAGTGACCAAAGAGGTGGATGGGGGTAAGGCAGTTGATGTGGTATATATGGACTTTAGTAAGGCGTTCGATAAGGTGGCCCATGGAAGGCTTCTGCAGAAAATGCAGATGTATGGGATTGAGGGTGATTTAGCTAATTGGATTAGGAATTGGCTAGCAGATAGAAGACAGAGGGTGGTGGTTGATGGAAGTTATTCATCGTGGAGTTCGGTTACAAGTGGTGTACCTCAGGGATCTGTTTTGGGGCCCCTGCTGTTTGTAATTTTTATAAATGATCTGGATGAGGGTATTGAAGGATGGATTAGTAAATTTGCGGATGACACCAAAGTCGGAGGAGTGGTAGATAGTGAAGAGGGGTGTTCTAGTTTGCAGAGAGACTTGGACAAGTTGCAGAGCTGGGCCGAGAGGTGGCAAATAGAGTTTAATGTGGAAAAGTGTGAGGTAATTCACTTTGGCAGGAATAACAAATGTGTAGAGTATAGGGCTAATGGTAGGACTCTTAATAGTGTTGATGAACAGAGGGATCTTGGTGTATATGTGCATAGATCCCTGAAAGTTGGCAATCAAGTCGATAAGGTTGTTAAGAAGGCATATGGAGTCTTAGCTTTTATTGGTAGGGGGATTGAATTTCGGAGCCGCAACGTCATGTTGCAACTGTACAAAACTCTAGTGCGGCCGCACTTGGAGTATTGTGTGCAGTTCTGGTCCCCGCATTATAAGAAAGATGTGGAGGCATTGGAGAGGGTACAGAGGAGGTTTACCAGGATGTTGCCTGGTATGGAGGGCAGGTCTTATGAAGAGAAGCTGAGGGATTTGAGGTTGTTTTCGTTAGAAAGAAGGCGGCTAAGAGGAGACCTTATTGAAACATATAAGATGATTAGAGGTTTAGATAGGGTGGACAGTGATAGCCTTTTTCCTAGGATGGAGAAAGCTAGCACGAGGGGACATAGCTTTAAATTAAGGGGTGGTAGTTATAGGACGGATGTCAGAGGTAGGTTCTTTACCCAGAGGGTGGTAAGGGTATGGAATGCCCTGCCTGCTGCAGTTGTAGATGCGCCAAGTTTGGTGGCGTTTAAGAGGTTAGTAGATAAGTTTATGGACGAAAAAGGAATGGTTTAGGTTAGAGGGTCATTGCTTTTTCCTAATTGGTTGGTGCAACACCGAAGGCCGAAGGGCCTGTTCTGCGCTGTAATGTTCTATGTTCTATGTTCCTTGCAGCTCCTTGAGTGAGGAGGTAATATCTATAACTTTGTGAAAATGCACGAGGACATTTCAACTTCATCTGTTGGCTGTAACTTTCAAAAGTACGCATGAGGACCCTGCCTCAAATTTCACTTCCATCTTGATGACCGGAGGTCTTTCTGTAAAATTATTTTAATTTTGTAAGTGTTGACACAAAAATACGAAAAAAATTCAAGAGAATCACATCTGTTTTATAGTTTAATGTGAAGTGATGATTTGAGCAGCTGAATCAAATGAAAGATTCCTGCTGGTGGTGTGCAATGTATGCTAATATATAATAGCCAGGGAGGATGCAGCAGTCTCTAATGATAGCTTGTTGATCCTGGCAATCTGGATGTTTTATATTATTTCTCTGTTGGAGGACTAGCTGTGAGCAATAGGTTTTATGGCAGGGCAGGTTAGTAAAACTCACTGACATTACTTCTAGTCGCCGTATGCCATGTAAATTCTAACGATAAGATTGGAAGAAAACATAGAATACAATTATTTTCAAACTCCATTTCCACAACATCAAATAGATGCCATAATATTTACCAATTAAAGTTTATTTATTAGTCACAGATCAGCTTATATTATCACTGCAACGAAATTACTGTGAAAATCCCCCAGTTGCCACACTCCTTCACTTGTTCAGCTACATTGAGGGAAAATTTAGCACGGCCAATGCATCTAATCAGCGCGTCCTTTCAGACTGTGGGAGGAAACCGGAGCATCCGGAGGAAACCCATGCAGACACAGAGAGAAAGTGCAGACTCTGCAGAGACAGTGACCCTAGCTGGAATTCAAACCCGGGTCACCTTTACAACATTAGTGGAGATAAGATGATCAGAGGGTTAGATAGGGTGGACAGTGAGAACCTTTTTCTTCGGATGGAGATGGTTAACACGAGGGGACATAGCTTTAAATTAAGGGTGGTAGTTACAGGACGGATGTTAGAGATGTGTTCTTTACTCAGAGGGTAGTAAGGGCCTGCAACAGTTGTGGACTTGCCAAGTTTAAGGGCATTCAAATGGGCAGTGCATAGGCATATGGATAGCATTGGAATAGTTTAAGTTAGAAGTCATAAGATTAGTTCCATTGGTTGGCGCAACATCGAGGGCTGAAGGGCCTGTAATGCGCTGTAATGTTCTATATTCTATAAGGGAAGAAGCTAGTGGTAGTCATCGTGCACATAAACCATTCCCTCAAGTAAATATTAATGATTAAAGCTCAGGAATATTTTAATAAGGGATTTGATCAATATAATTGATCTGGGCAGTCTGGTGGCACAGTGGTTACCACTACTGCCTCACAGTGTCACGAACCTGGGTTCCGTTCCCTGCTTGGGTCACTGTCTGTGCAGAGTTGTGACAGGAAGCCGATTTGTGACAGTAATAAGTAAACTTTAAGGTTGCAATCAGTGCATCCTGAGAAAAGTTTGTCCATTCTCTGTTTCTGCACAGCACATTGTACTTCCAATATGTATCATGGTGGCTTTAGCAAGCATAACATTTGGAGGAAAAAATGGAACCACTCAAATGTATTTTTTAAAACATAACTCACAGGTTGTGAGATGTTTTGATGCACTGAGGCAAAATATCTCAGTGCTAGACATTAAAATATTAGATATCTTTGGATTGAATATTTCAGTTAAGTATAGTTTGGGCCACTTATGGTTTAATGCTTCTTCTACACTGCTGTACCTTGAGAGGTCACCTCTGCTGATCTTAGTGTGGCTTCTCCATTTCTCACATCAATGGCTCTGTGGTCCACCTGACTGAATTTACAACTGAATACTTAATGCTCAAAGAATGCATACACGATGGGCTGATTCTCCTCAGTGGCAGTAAGAAGCCTCACTACACAAGGTTAAAGCCCAACAGGTTTATTTGGTGGTATAAGCTTTCAGAATGCTGCACCTTCATCAGATGAGTGGAGAGTTGGGTTCACAAACAGGGTATATATAGACACAGACTCAATTGCAAGATAATGGTTGGAATGTGAGTCTTTATAGTTAATCAAGTCTTTATAGCTGCAGACAATATGACTCCACTCGCATTGTCTGCACCTGTAAAGACTTGATTATCAGTTAAGACTCGCATTCCAAACATTATTTTGTAATTAAGCCTGTGTCTTTCTATGCCCTGTTTGTGAACCCAACTCTTCACTCCGAAACTCCAAAAGCTCATACTATCAAATAAACCTGTTAATTTTTAACCTTTTGTTATGAAATTTCTAACTGGGCCCATCCCAGTCCAGCACTGGCATCTCCACATCATCTCTTTACTAAATCAGAGAATAAGTGATAGCTAAAACCACAGAGTAGGATGGATTAGAAAGGATTAGAATTTATATAGCATCTTTTACAACCTCAGAATGTCCCAAAGTGCTTTGCAGCCAATGAGGAGGTAAAGCACCCAATGAGGTGTAATGTTGGAAAGGTAGGAGCTAATTGAATCATAGAATCGTAGAACCCAACAGTGCAGAAACAGGTCTTTCGGCCCATCAACTCTGCACTGACCACAATCCCATCCAGGCCCCATCCCCATATCCCTGAACATTTATCTGCTAATCTCTGTTATCTACACATTCCAGGACATTAAGGGGCAATTTTAGCATGGCCAATCAACCTAACTCGCACATCTTTGGATTGTGGGAGGAAACCAGAGCACTTGTAGGAAACCCATGCAGACACGAAAAGAATGTGCAAACTCCACACAGTTTGGAGTGATTCGGACCCAGGTTCCTGGAGTTGTGAAACAGCAGTGCTAACTACTGTGCTACAGTGCTGCTATGTGTCAATGGCCTGATAATCTGTTTTGCTGATACTTGTTGAAGTACAAATGCTGATCAGAAGAGTGGGGAGAATTCCCCTGCCTTCTTCGAATAATGCTGGGAGAACTTTTATGTCCAGTTGAGAGGGCAGACTGTGCTGTGGTTTAAACTCTCGTTCAGAAGATGAGCATCAGGAAGTCAGTGCGTTGACTGTAATTACAAGTGAGGTTTTTTGCCCCTGTGCAATTGCTTCGTTCTTTTTTTGGATCTGAAGCTTTGAAAAGCCCCAGGGCACAGAAACACGATCTTAGGAATGTTCGGGCCGTGTCTCACAAATTACTGGACTTCCTCAAGAAACTGCCCTAAATTAATGGACAAGGATTCCCTGATGAATATCATTTACTCCTGATTGTCAGTGGTCCCTTTGTGCGAGTTGATTTCAAAAGGTAGGGTTAGTGGCAAATTAAATGGAGATTGCTTTGGCAAAGAAAGGTGATGATAAGTGGAAAAATGGGATGTGGGATTGGGTTAGGCTGGGCTCGTCTGCATTTGGTGGGACTCCAAAAATATCTGTTCAAGTTTCCCAGCATGATTCTTGATCAAGTTGGACAAGAGTCCTTCCAGTAATGTGAGAAAATTATCTCACTATAACAAATCAGAAGGCCAGGTAATAAGTATAATGAGCAAGGAGTGGTGGGGGGTGCTGATGTTTGTAGGGTATGGCAGTGCAATGTTACGTTGCTAGATTAATAGTGTGGAGGATACAAATTTAAATCCCATTGCGAATTTGGACCCACTCAAAAAAATTACATGGAAATAAAAATCTTAAAAGTTAAAGCCTCAAATGGTTCATTTATCTTTACGAGTTCTTTATGACTCTTAAGTGGCCTCTGTCAAATTTCAACAAAGCGTAAGAAAAGTAAACCCGTCAGATCTCTCAAATGCAGCTTTGGAAATGAACTAGCACACACCATAGGCACAGCCCAAAACACATTGACACTGAAATATTGCCCTCATTAATATCCAGGGATTGCTGCCAAGGCTCGGAGCAGCATCCCACAGTCAGGTTAAGCAGCAGCCTGATGGGAGATCACACAGTCATGTCTATCAGCCCCTGTCACTATTCTTCATCCAAATCGACCCACTGACAGGATAGAGCCAGGAATTCATATAATCATAGAATCCCTACAGCACAGAAAGAGGCCATTCGGCCCATCCAGTCTCTACCGATCACAATTCCACCCAGGCTCCAGCCCTATAACTCCACACATTTGCTCTACTGACACGGGGAGAGAATTTAACATGTTCAATTCATCTAACTCACAGTTTCCTCCCCCAGTCTAAAAGATGTGCAGGTTAGGTGCACTGGCCATGCTAAATTCTCCCTCAATGTACCTGAACAGGTGCCGACTTATGGACACTAGGGGATTTTCACAGTAACTTCATGACAGAGTTAATGTCAGCCTATTTGTGAAGCTAATAAATAAACTTGAAGTTTAAGTTTTCCCTCTTCTAAATATGTTGAAACTTTTCCAGCACCTGCCCCACTCACTCACCGATACTTCAGCCAAGTACATATGACAGCTGTGATAGAGAGTGACATCATGCTATTTGACTTCATGAGGCATCACAGTTGAGACAGTCATTCCTTTACCAATGTTCACACTGGGCCACTAGCACCAGAAGGTCCAGTGAATTTTCTCCTTCCTAACCTTGAAGAGGCAGAGCATTCCTCCTGCTATTGTCCAAGATCCGATAGCTAAAGACAAACTGTGTGTGTGTGTGTGTGTGTGTGTGTGTGTGTGTGTACCCCCCCGTCATAGACTGTCTTGTTGACAGTGCATCCTCAACAAACAGATATGTAAATTTCATAAGTGGCTATGATTGTCCATATTATAATTTAATATTAGTATTTATTATTAGTCGCAACTAAAGCTTACATTAAAACTGCAGTGAAGTTACTGTGAAATTCCCCTAGTTGCCACAATGCGGCGTCAGTTCGGGTTAATACATCTAACCAGCACGTCTTTCAGAATGTGGGAAGAAACCGGAGCACCTAGGGGAAACCCATGCAGACACGAGGAGAATGTGCAAATTTCACACAGACAGTGGCCCAAGTCGGGAATCGAACCTGGGTCCCTGGCGCTGTGAAGCATCAGTGCTAACCACTGTGTCACCGTGCCACCCGCTACTACTGTGCCGCCCTAGTTTAATTAAATGTTTGCTTGATTTTCAGGACTCTCTGGAGATGAATACTGCTAAGTGGCAATGATATGCTACAGACATCTTACACATCTTTTGGTGTTCATTGTGTAAGATATAGCTTTATAGTTTGGAATATCTTCATGCCCCTTCTAGGTATGACACATAAAAGACTTGACAGAAATTTGGGAGGCTGCAGAAACGTGTGCTTGTTGGAGAGACTAGAACTTGGGGACACAGTTTAAAAATAAAAGGTCTCCCACTGCTGACAGAGATAAGGAAAGAAAAGCTATCTCAGAGTGTTATTGCTTTGTGAAATTCTCTTTGTCAGTGAGCAGTGGAGGCAGAGTCATTGACTATCCTTAAGGCTGAGTTAGATACATTGTGAATTGACAAGGGAGTTGAAGGGTGTGAGGGGGTAGGAAGAAAAATGGTGTTGAGGACTCGATCTGATCAGCCATGATCTTGCAAAATAGCAGAATAGGCTCGAGGGGCTGAATGGCCTACCCCTGGCCCTAAGTTGTATGTCGGCGTGAGTGGCACGGCAATTTCCGAGATAAAGTCACTGATACACGGGAAGGAGTGGGGGAAAACATTTCAGACTAATACTCAGGAACAGTCGGTGGGCTCTTGGCAGAGTTAAATATACTTTTACAATATAAAAGTGAAATACTGCAGACACTGGAATCTGAAACAGAAACAGAAAATGCTGGGAAGTCTCAGCAGGTCTCACAGCATGTGAGGACAGAGAATAGATGCGATGGGCCCGATTATACCAAACATTCGTGCTCATTTTTGGGCGCGAAATTGCGGTAAATTTGGGCAATGGGCCTTTAATGCAATCTGCACCCGAATCCGAGCAGATCGCGGCTTTACTGACACCCGGATCGGGTGTGGATCCGGTCTGTACCCGAATCGGGCAGGCCGACGATTTAAATGCATTAGCCGGCGGGTCAGATCAGGGGAGGTGTGACGTCACATCATTGTCTGGTTTGGGGGAGGATGGAGGAGGAGGAGGAGGAGGAGGCGGGTCAGATATATCTCTGGTTGGGGGGGGTGGGTGATCATTGTCTGGTTGGGGGGTGAAGGAGGTGGAGGAGGCGGGTCAGATGTATCTCTGGTTGAGGAGGGAGTGGCTGATCATTGTCTAGTGGTGGTGGGGGGTGTGGGGGAGGAAGTGGGTTAGATGTTCCTCTGGAGGAGAGGGGGAGTGAGGCGAGACTATTCTCTGGGGTGGTGGAGGGGGGTGGGTTAGTGAGCCAGATTGTTGTCTGTGAGGGGGTGGGGGGGGAGTACGGGGAGAAGGGAAGTGGGTAAGATGGGGAGGGGGGGGCAAATGGATCTCATGGGGATGGGACAGGGGGTCTGCTGCCCCTCTGCGGGTGATCGGTGGGCGGGGATTAGGAGGTATTGGGTGGCAGTCGGTCTGGGTGGTAGGGGGGTGGTGGACTTGTTAGGCATAGAGAACAACAAAGGACCAACCGTGGAAGAGAAATGTTTGTGGAAGCTCGTGGACTGAAAGGACCAAATGACGCAGATTGGAAATGTTGTTGAAAGATTCATGTAGTTTGCACTTGAGGGCGGATTTCCAGAGAAAACCCTCACCATGAAACACAGTTCTGGGCTAGAAAAAAAAGAATGGAACTAGATCCTTGAGAGCTAAAAAAATCACACCACCCCCTTCAGCACTGCCCAGATCGACCCCCAACAGAGATCCATCTGCCCCCTCGCCACCCCCCGAGATACACCATCACTCTCGTTTGTCTCTCCTGGGCTTCTTTCTTTGCTTTCTGCAGCTCAGGAGCGATCTGACGTGGGTACACTTTTTCCAATTTTTTTCGAAGTGCGCACGCACAGTTCAAGCTCCGATCATTCCAGCAGCGTTAAGCCCTGCCCACACCGCAGAGCTGGGAAAAAGTGTATGGGCACGCTGCAAAGAAGATTCCGGGCTCGGATCTGTATAATGCCCAGACCTGGCCCTTAGACTCCAGATGGTAAAATCACACCCAATGTGGTGATGCCGGCATTGGACTGGAGTAAAAAAAAAGTCTCACAACACACAGGTTAAAGTCCAACAGGTTTATTTGGTAGCAAAAGCCATTAGCCTTCCTGATGAGGGGGGCAGCACTCTGAAAGCTAGTGGTTTTTGCTACCAAATAAACTTGTTGGACTTTAACCTGATGTTGTGAGACTTCTTACTGAGAGAGAATAGAGCCAACGTTTCAAGTCTAGATGACCCTTTGTCAGAACCCATTTCTCTCAAGTATGCTGATGCTCAGGGATAAACCCACAAACTATAGAGAAGGAAACTCCAGCATGAATCATTTCTCAAATTGAAGCTGTTGTTGAATATTCAAGGCTTGTGGAATGAAACAGGAATTGGAACTTCCCAGGACATTGGAATACCCAGGACATACATCCAAAAAGTCCCCACTGGAAACAAAATACGAGTCGTTTTGCATCTTTGAAAATATGGGAAGTAAGGACATTAACATACAGCCATGTTGTACTCAGAATGTCGACAACTGGTTTCAAGCTTCTTCAGAAAAGCTGACTTTATGGCAAATTTTACCAGAATATAGCAATTATAGTAATTTTGTTCCCCGCTTCCAGCCTTCTCCTCTTTTTCTGACTCATGCTGGGATGCAGATTTATGAGTATTGCCTCTCCTTTGCAACTAGGCAAAATAACATTTTCTTCATATTTATTTATTGTTGCTATAAGCAGACTTACATTAATACTGCAATGATGTTATTGTGAAAATCCTGTACCGCCACACTCCAGCACCTGTTTGGGAACACCAAAGGAGAACTTAGCATGGTCAATGCGCCTAACCCGGACTATGGGAGGAAACTGGAGCATTCAGAGGAAACCCACGCAGACACAGGGAGAAAGTGCAGAGTCTGCACAAACAGTGACCCAAGCTGGGAATTGAAACCAGATCCCTGGCATTGGGAGACAGCAGTGCTAACTATTGTGCCACCCTGCTGCCCATGTGGGGATTTAGAAAGTGGAACCACTTTAATTTGGAGCTGTCACATTTCCTTGCAACGTGAGCTCAGTATGTGCTGAGCAATGGTGCCCACAGGATTTATTCAAATCAGTTGGCTTCATTTAATATGATAAAGTTCTCTCTTACCCTGGTAGATGTGGCTGGTGCTACTTACAACAACAGCCCTAGGTTCTCTGCTCATCAGCTGCTGGCCTTTCTCTTGGCCTCGCTTGTTCACTGATCCTCCACCAATCCTCCCTTATCCCTTTCTCTAACTGCTCCTCGTTTAATACCCGCCTTTTTATTGTTTCCAAGCTCCCCTAAGTCTTCTTTCTGCACCAACTTTCCCTCCTTCCTGTTCCCCCTCCGTCCTTCCTTGACCAAGACCTTTTTTCCCTCCCTACGTTTCTTGCCATGCTCTGGTGCGATCCAGGCTAAGCGTTAATTTTCAACACACCATTGAGTGTGCTATAGGGCTGGAGTCCAATTCCTGACTTAATGTTAAGGTACATGTTGAGTGCTACGAACTGCCCATGGTCATCAATCCACAGAAACTTCTGGCACAGATTCCCAACAAAGACAAAGAGTATACCTGCCCTGAGGTGTTAGGCAATATCCATATCCTGATGCATCGATGTCTGGAGCTTTGCTAAGGAGCTGCTCTCATAACATTGTCTATAAGTAGCTTTATGGGCAGCCTTACATCGCCAGGGGCCCAGGTTCAATTCCCAGTCTGGGTCACTGTCTGTGCAGAGTCTGCACGCTCTCTCCGTGTCTGCGTGGGTTTCTGCCAGGTGCTCCAGTTTCCTTCCACAGTCCAAAAACTTAGCTGGTTAGGTGCATTGGGCATGCTAAATTCTCCCTCAGTGTACCTGAACAGGCGCTGGAGCGTGGTGACGAGGGGATTTTCATAGTAACTTAATTGCAGTGTTAATGTAAGCCTACTTGTGACACTAATAAATAAATAAACTTTAAACTTTCATCAGTTTCTGTTTGAAATCTCCCCAATAGCAATTCTCTACTCTGAAAGCCAAGACACCAGGCTCTGAAATTCTAAAGTTTAGACACTCGAAGGAAAAGCAAATCAAAAATCATGCACATTTCAATGCTTTAAGAAATGTGACCTTTTTGTGCAGATCACATGTAAATTTGCATATTGGTTGAGAAATAGACATTTTCTTCCCAGTATGGTGTGCGGTTTACTGAAAGAATGGATGCACATTTGATGTGATTTGGTTTGATTTGATTTATTATTGTCACATGTATTATTATACAGTATTGTTTCTTGCGTATTATACAGTCAAAACATACCATTCATTGAGAAAATGTAGAATGTAGTGTTACAGTCATAGTTAAGGTGCAGAGAAAGATCAACTTAATGCAAGTAGGTCCATTCAAAAGACTGATGACAGCAGGGAAGAAGCTATTTTTAAATCGGTTGGTATGTGACTTCAGATTTTTGTATCTTTTTCCCGATAGAAGAAAATGGAGTATGTCCGGGTTGCATAATCCTGAATTATGCTGGCTGCTTTTCCAAGGTAGCAGGAAATGTAGACAAAGTCAATGGATAGGAAACTGGTTTGTGCGATGGATTGGGCTTCGTTCATGACCTTTTGAAGTTCCTTGTGATCTTGGGCAGAACAGGAGCTATACCAAGCTGTGATACAACCAGAAAATGATTGTGGTGTAGTGATAGTGGAGTCAGATACTTTGGGAACTTTCAAGCAGATATTGGATAGGCACATGGAGCACACCAGAATGAAAGGGAGTTGGAAAGCTTGATCTTGGGTTTGGAAGTAGCTCAGCACAACATCGAGGGCCGAAGGGCCTGAACTGTGCTGTACTGTTGTATGTTCAATGTAGAAAGAATGCTTTCTATGGTGCATTTGTAAAAGTTGGTGAGTGTAGTAGCTAACATTTTCTTCTTCTGAGAAAGTAGCAGCGTTAAATATAGAGCTGAATATAGAGCTGAAACCAGGCGGGAGGCCAGTTAAAAATCAGTGGGTAACTTTCCTGACTGTTTATGATGTTAACCAGCATAGATTTCCAGCCCTATGTTTTGCTTAAAGCAACAGGGAATCACATAACTTTCTGCAATTTGTGGTCTCAATATATCAATATTAATTTTATCTGGGATCTGAATGGGTAAACACAGAACATAGAACATAGAACACTACAGCACAAACAGGCTCTTCGGCCCACAAGTTGCACCGATCACATCTATACCTACCCAGCCATAGACCGATCTATAACCCCCAATCCCATTAGATCCCATATACTCATCCAGAAGTCTTTTAAAAGACCCCAGCGAGTTCGCCTCTACCAGCACCAATGGCAGCCGATTCCATTCACTCACCACCCTCTGAATGAAAAACTTACCCCTAACATCTCCTCTGTACTTCCTTCCCTGCACCTTAAATCTGTGACCTCTCGTAGCGACCATTTCAGCCCGGGGAAATAGCCTCTGAGAATCCACCCTATCTATTCCCCTCAACATTTTATAAACCTCTATCAGGTCGCCTCTCAACCTTCATCTCTCCAGGGAGAAGAGTCCCAGCTCCCTCAATCTATCTTCATAAGGCATGCCTCCCAATCCAGGCAACATCCTTGTAAATCTCCTCTGCACCCTTTCAATAGCTTCCACATCCTTCCTATAGTGAGGCGACCAGAACTGTGCACAGTACTCCAAGTGAACACCACAGCACTCTCGCAAATAGAATCAGGTCTTCAGTTGGTCTGAAGGTAAAAATCGCCCGATCTGTGCTCACCAACAACCCTTCTTCACATCTATTGTGAGCAGGAGTTGAGCTGACAATATTGAGACCATAAGAAGTCTCACAACACCAGTTAAAGCCCAACAGGATTATTTGGTAACACAAGCCATTAGCTTTCTGCTTCTTCATCAAGTGAGTGGGATTTCAGTTCACAAACAGGGCATATAAAGACACAAGCTCAATTTACAAAATAATGAATAGAATGCGAGTCTTTACAGGTAATCAAATCTTAAAGGTACAGACAATGTGAGTGGAGAGACTGTTTAGCACAGGTTAAAGAGATGTGTATTGTCTCCAGCCAGAACAGTTAGTGAGATTTTGTAAACCCAAGCAAGTTGTGGGGTTTACAAATAGTGTGACATGAACCCAAGATCTGGTTCAGGCCGTCCTCATGTATGCAGAACTTGGCTATCATCTCTGCTCAGTGACTATGCATTATCGTGTGTCGTGAAGGCCACCTTGGAGAATGCCTACCCAAAGATCAGAGGCTGAATGCCTGTGATTGCTGAAGTGTCCGCCAATAGGAAGAGAACACTCTTGCCTGATGATTTTCGAGCAGTGTTCATTCATCCATTGTCGTAGCATCTGCATGGTCTTCCCAATGTATCCTTTCCTGCAGTGTATTAGGTAGACAAACATTGGCCGAGTTGCAAGTGTACGTACCGTGTACCTGGTGGATGGCATTCTCATGTGAGATGATGGCATCCGTATCAATGATCCACTTCTCCAGCTTCCGCCTAAACACGTTAAAGAAGCCATCCCCTATGAACAAGCATGGGAAACTCTGCATTGGGGAGGTGGGGGCTGGTTGGTGGGGCTGATGATCAGGGGTCAGCGCCAACGATTGGAAGTAGGAGCCAGTTATTGGGAGTGGTAGCAATCAGGGGGATATTGATTGGGGGTGTCTGGTGAATCAGAGGTGGGGGGGTGAGTCCAGTGATCAGGACGGATCTGGTAATCAGAGGGCTGGCAATCGGGATGTCAGCGATCAGGGCTGCAGTGACTGGTGGTGTGGTGGTGGTGGTGGTGGTGGTGGTGGTCGGTGGGTGGGGGGGGGGGGGGTCATACAGATGGGAGTGGCGATCAAGAGGGTGGTTGCAGCCAATATCCATGGAGGGGGAGGGTTGACAGATCTCCCAAAATATTGTGTAAACTTGTGCACTGTATATTGGTAGATTGGGGCTCCTGCGCAATGGCGACTCCCAGCTGTTTGCAGCCAGCTTCCCAGCACGAACTGGCTCTGCCCCTCTGTTGGCAGGAATCACATTATGGCCTCTGTATTGCATGGAGTGCCATAAATTCACAGAACTTAAGTCGCTGGAAAAGGGGGCAAGAGAACCTCTCGTTTTCTTGCCCGTTTGACATTGAAAATTTTTCTGAGAAAATTCTGCCCAAGGACTTTAAAGCTAAAAATTTTCCTAAAACAGGGAGGCAACGGAGTCAATGGACACTCCAATAATAGGGACTTTCTGTGAGTTAAGGCAAACACAGGAGCTCAGAGCAGCATTATTGTGTTTAAAAAGGCACATAGTGAGATACAGCACATATGAGATGTCAGATGCTGATACAGCATGCATACTCAGACATTTGAAAACACATTTCATTTTCCAATATCCTGTGATGGGGAGTGGTCTAACCGAAGACAATTGGGTGGGTGGGATTAGGGGAAACAGGGAATGGGAGGGAGACGTCTGCAATCGCCAATCCGCAGGAATCTGGACCACAAGGCAGCTGCCAGTTTATACTGGCAGGTGGCCATGTTGACATTGTTGAATGAGACCCATTCCAGAGCCTGCTGTAAGTTAATCCCTGTCAATAATACTGATAATAATGATGAAAGACGTGTTGTTATACAATAGCCCTGCCCGGTTTGGTGACTGAGCCAAAACAAAGGTCATATTCAGATGTTAAACATTGAAAATGATTGACAGAATAGCCATGGCCTTTTCCGATTTAATCAAGTAACAGCCCAAGAAATTATTTAGGCCA
Organism: Sphyrna mokarran; assembly: GCA_024679065.1. Lineage (NCBI taxonomy): Eukaryota > Metazoa > Chordata > Chondrichthyes > Carcharhiniformes > Carcharhinidae > Sphyrna > Sphyrna mokarran. The sequence continues at coordinate 20,255,177 of JAGIQG010000007.1, read as the reverse complement.
ATAGGTGAGGGGGAGAGTGGTGAATGGTCATGATCTCCGAGTGTGAATGGTGAAGCCTGATGCTTCCCACTTCATTTTTTAAAGTTCCTTCACAGGGTGTGGCTAGGCTGACAAAATTAGACGGCATAGGGTTCAGGTGAGAGGGAAGAGATACAAAAGGGTCCAGAGGGGCAATTTGTTCACACAGAGGATGGTGAGCGTTTGGAATGAGCTGTCAGCGGTAGTAATAGACTCGGGTACAATTTTGTCTTTTAAAAAGCATTTAGACAGTTACTGGGTAAATGGGTTTAGACATATATGAGCCAAATGCAAGCAATTGGTATTAGCTTGGTGGTAAAGATTGTCAAGTTGGGCTGAAGGGCCTGTTTTCCTGCTGTAAACTCCATGGGTCTATCCCAAATGACCCTCCATTTCAGAGGGCACATTGCTGTGGATCGTGAGCCAATGTAGGCCAGACCAAGTAAAGATGGCAGATTTCCTTCCCCAAAGACATCAGTGAACCAGGTGGGTTTTTATGACAATTGACAATGGCTTCATGGCATCATTAGACCTTTAATTCCAGATTTTTTTCATGAGTTCAAATTCCACCATCTGTCAGTGGTGGGATTTGAACCCTGGTCCTCAGATTTTGCCTCATGGTCTCTGGATTAATAATCCAATGACAATACCACTGCACCAGCCTCTCCCTGCATGGGCCTATTGCTTTATTTCCGGAAATCTTTGGAATTAACAACTCATTCAGTAAATGTATCTCTGTGGTAATGTGGCACAGTGGTTAGCTCTGCTGCTTCACAGCACCAGGGATCCAGGTTCAATCCAAATGGAGTTTAACAAGTTCATCCCGTGTTTGCATGGGTTTCCACCGGGTGCTCTGGTTTTCTCCTGCAGTCCAAAGATGTGTGGGTTAGGCTGATTAGTCATGCTTAAATTACCCCTTAGTGTCAGCGGGACTACCGAGGTAAATATGAGGGATAATGGGATAGGGCAGGGGTAGGATTGTTGTTGATGCAGGCTCAATGGGCCAAATGGCCACCTTCTGCATATAAGATGATTAGAGGTTTAGATAGGGTGGATAGTGATAGCCTTTTTCCTAGGATGGAAAAAGCTAGCACGAGGGGACACAGCTTTAAATTAAGGGGTGATAGTTATAGGACGGATATCAGAGGCAGGTTCTTTACCCAAAGGGTGGTTCGGGAGTGGAATGCCCTGCCTGCAGCAGTTGTAGATGCGCCAAGTTTGGTGGCGTTTAAGAGGTTAGTTGATAAGTATATGGAAGAGAAGGGAATGGTTTAGTTTGGAGGGGCATTGCTTTTTATATTGGTCGGCGCAACATCGAAGGCCGAAGGGCCTGTTCTGTGCTGTAATGTTCTATGTTCTATGTTCTGCATTGTAGGGAGTTTATGAACTTCAGTCTCCTGCCATTTGAGAAGCAGCCCTCAGGTAAATGAAGAAGGGGTAGCAGGGCGCCACGAGTGAGTCAATGTGTGCTTTCGGGAGAGTGATTGGTTACTGGAGAAAATGTGGGGGGGGGGGGGGGAATGGTGGGGCAGTGGCAGGAATTTGGGCTGAAATTGATTAATTGGTTCACCGTGTGGGTGGGTGAAACCAAGGCCGAGGTGGAAGTGGAGGAGGTTGGGGAGGTTGAGGGATGGGGCTAGGGAACCAGATCTCGAGGGAGGGGATTGGAGGGGAAGTGGATGAGTGTGGAGAATGGGCTGCCAAGCTGCAAAATTCCAATATGAGCAATGTGAGTAACACTCTGGCTCCACATTCAGCTCACTCTATTCTAAATGTGTAACCTGTTGATTGCAGCTCCTTCAAGGCTGCCTGCTAGGCCTCAGTAGGCCGTGTTTGCCTGCAGTGCAGTCAGTGCTGGGGCAGGCTGCTTCAAGGCAAAACAGAGGGGGCCTCAAACAGATGTTAGCCCCCTCACTTGCATATCCAAATGGCTTAATGCCTGTTTCATTCTTGGTCACTTCATAGTGAGATTTTGACTTTTACTAAGACCCTTCCTGCTGATAGTGAAACAGAACGCTGTATGACCCAGTTTCCGGAATATAGCATATATTGACTGCCATCACCGTGTAATGGAACCACAACTTCTGCAGCTCATTTGAAGCCACACAAATGCTTGGATTAGGGTCCAATCTGATGTAAAAAACAAAAAAGGAGATCTCAAATCCAAACCCGACTTATTTCCAATTTCTTTTGTGTTGAATGGAGGCTGGATAGGAATGGACAGCTAACCCGGAGATGAATTAACAGTTTGAATGTAATGAGGGAGTGCCCCTCACGCTGAACACGTTTTAACAAAGAAACGAGAAGCAGAATGAGGCCATTTGGCCCTTAGAGCCTGCTGCATCATTAATTTTGATCATGACTGATCATCAAATTCAATATCCTGATCCCCCCATATCCCTTGTTCCTTTAGCTCCAAGATCTATATCTAATTTCTTCTCAAATGTTTTAGCTTCAACTACAATTCTGTGGTAATGAATTCCACACATTCACCACCCTCTAGGTGAAGAAATTTCCCCTCACCTCAGTCTGAAAAGATTTACCCCTTACTCTCAAATGATGATTCCTAGTTCTGGACTCCCACCCCCCACCAATTGGAACATTCCTCCTGAATCCACCATTGTCTATAAATTTATTTTATAATTTGGACCAAGCCGTGATAACTACTGTCGCATCCCATCCATCTTCTTTGTTCGTGGATAACTAAAATAAGTAAGAGTTGTACAATCATAGAAAGAAAGCATATTGATTATTGTGAATCATTGTAGATCTAGTGGGGTAAAGACGGAGGTGAATTGACTGATTGGGTGGAATTTTCCACTCTATGCACAGAGTTTGGCTCTCCAGCTGCACCACTGAAGTTTCTCACCAGGCATTTTGGCACGCTACACTCAAACAAATCTAGAGATGTGGGCCACAATGATGGGGTGGGGGCTGATAGAGCCGGCAATCCCAGTTCCATAGAGCTTGGGCACCCTTTTTAAAGGGCGCATCAGGGTGACTTGCTCCACCAACACTACCAGCATCAAAGCATCCTCCCATACTGGCAACCTCCTTCCATGGGATTCCCTGGTGGCTTAGGACCTGCCCTCGGCCCCCTGATAGTGCCAACCTGCCCAGTCTTGCCCCTCAGAACCTAGGTTCTATTCTCACCTTTGAACTCCCAGGACAACCATCATGACTGATCTCCATTCTTGGAAACTAGTAGTGATTCCCACTGGTGTGGAAGCAATGGCATTAAGTTGTGAAGAATGTTGATCATGACTGATCATCAAATTCAATTGATTATAATCAGAAGATCAAATATCAAAGTGTTGTGAATGTAGGCCAATCCATCACACAAATCAGCCTCCCGTCCATTGACTCTGTCTACACTTCCTGCTGCCTTGGAAAAGTAACCAGCACAATTAAGGACCCCATACACCCCGTACATTCGCTCTCCCATCTTCTTCTTTCGGGAAAAAGATACAAAAGTCTGAGGTCACGTATCAACTGACTCAAGAGTAGCTTCTTCCTTGCTGCCATCAGACTTTTGAATGGACCTACCTCACGCTAAGTTGATCTTTCTCTAGCTATGACTGTACCTCTATGTTCTGCACTCTCTTCTTTCCTTCTCTATGAGCGGTACGCTTTGCCTGTATACTTATCACTGTATCCCAATACATGTGACGACAATAATAAATCAAATCAATTTCTAAATGTATTCCAATTCATGTTTATCAGGTTGTGTGTGAGCCTGACACCTGATGATATCGCTCTGTAGTGCTGATGGGGAGGGGGGATCTCAAATTGAGGCCTTGTCGTCGCATATCCGATTACAGACCTCTCGCCAGAGTGAGCGGCTATAACGGGATGTGCGTCCCCGCGGCGAACAGGCCCAGAAAAGTCACAGACAATATTCTTCTGGGTGATTATCTTTAAGCTGTTTGGTTTGATGACTTACTCACTCCTGGAATGATTTTTTTCCAAGCTCAGCCTGTCTGAAAGTGACTAACAAACACAGTTTTGGTTTGGGGGCGGGGGGGGGGGGGGGGGGGGTTTAGTTTAGACGTTTCCTGTCAATGCAAGAGCTTTCACATTTTTCTTATGGATAAAAACTCCCTCGTACCTCCCCTACTGCAGCTCCCAGAGCTCAGAGTGCAATCCCAGTCCTCCACTCGGAGTTCAGCTGGGACTCTGGGTGTTGTTTCCAAAGTGTTGAGCTTCCTGGCCCAGAGCAGAAAGGAAATCTGTTGTTTAACCCTGCAGAGGAAAATGGTCGAGTACCATACTAACATATGGTGACTAGACAGAGAACCAGGATGTGGCAGTCTGTAATGAAACGCTGCTGTAACAATATCAAAACAAAGATTCCAACCAAACTTTCAGGTCCTACCGAGCGGTGCTTGGGGAGCTGCAGAGAGAAATTGCAACCATTGTATCTTTCTTCGCGAGCAGAGAGGTTTATTAGAAAGGGATTTGATTTAAGATCGTGGGCGGTTTTGATGAAGTATGGAGAAACTATTACCCACTGGAAGAAAGATTAGTAAACAGAGGAGACAGATTTACCAGTGATTGGGAAAGGAAGCAGAGGTGACGTGAGGAAACATTTTTCACAAAATGTTTTGTTGTGGGCTGCCTGTACAAAGCAGATTCAATAGTAACTTTCAACAGGGAACCAGATAAATAGGAGAAGGGAAAAAAGAGTGTACAGGGCTATGGGGGAACAGTAGGGAAGCGGGATTCATTGGATAGTTCCACCAAAGAGCCATCCCAGAGATGATGGGCCAAAGGGCCTTCTTCTGCACTGTATTGTGTACTATTAAAGTCCAGGTACAGACTACAAGCATTGGGTATGACATTTAGATTTAGATGGCCATCAGAACTTTTAACACAAGGTTTATCCAGACAGTAGATACGCAGGGCTCTCCCAAGCTGCGTTTGCCCGGGAAATGTCCTTCACTGGTCCCGGGATTTTCCAGTTCCCGTCTGCAGCAGGAAAGGTCGTGGGCTGGTTGAAAAATTTGACAGGTCAACATGAGATCGGTTGATTCCAGACAGGAATTTTTGGTCTCCCTAGTGGAAGGAGAATGGAAAATCCCGGCTAATGGTTTGGGAGAAGATAGGGAAGGACAGATTGGGGAAAAGGTTTGGGAGTGTTAAATGGAGTGAAGATCTTAATGACCAGATATTTATTCCCAGTGGAGTAGAGGGAATGGGGGAGGGAGATCTAGTTGAGGGTGGGCGAGAAGATCATTCATTATAGTGGATGTATCGGCTTGGTGTATTACTTGGGGCTGTGGACAGAGCAGGAAGGTGGATGAATGAACGTTGAGGGCGTTCTGCCAAAATCAAAAGCAGGATGTCTTTTACACTTCTTTCTCTCCAGCAGGTTTCCTGCTTGACAGTCACCCTGATTGACAGACTGGCTGCTGGCCAAGCAGGGAGGCCGTGGCTGGGGAGAAGAGAGGAGGAGAGGGGGCAGAGGGATTGAGAGATCGGAGAGAAGAAATGGCAGCTGAGCTCAGGCGCAAGTTGGGGGAAAGATGTCACAGTCAGCAGTGGGGGGTCGGGGTGACTGAGGGAATGTGGAGGAGATTGGGAGTGGGACGATTCGAAGACTGTGGGGTGAGAGAGTGGGTGATCACCGTGGCAGTATCAGAGATCACAGAGGGTGGTCAACATTCATGGAATCTATGAATTGACCTCATTTGATTTGATTTGATTTATTATCGTCACAATGAAAAGTGTTGTTTTTTGTGTGCTATATAGACAAACCATACTGTTCATAAAGAAGGAAAAGAAATGATGCAGAACGTGATATTACAGTCATTATTTAAAAAGGTTAGAATGAAGTTTTAGAAGCACAGAATGAGAGTAAAAAATAGAATTAGAAGATATGCAGAGCACTGCTTGCAAGACACTGCCATGTTTTGGTGCCATCTTGAGAAAAAGAAGTGTATATCTTGCCTGTTTCTCTTGGGCCACAAGCAGCACTGTAAAAGCATTTACCCTCCGTTCATTTCCCAGATTTCCAGAGCTTGTTAGAATATCCAGCACCTTAAATACCTTATAGACAGATAGGCATGTGAGGATGGATTTGACAGCTCTGCTGCCTCCAACTTATCCCTGTGAAAAATGCACAGTGAACGGGCGGGTTAGTGATCATTACTAAATTACAATATCCCATTTGGCCCCCCCCCCCCGATTCAACTATTTGTTGGAAGCTAAAATTGCCTGATTGTTTAGAAATATTTATTGGAATAATACTGCACGCAGTCCTCCTAATGATAAATGCTCTAGGAATGCACTTAACATTTTTATATAAATAGTCTGAGGGCTATATTATCGCTGACTTCGCAAAAATCCAAAACACAGATGTGATTTGGGTGCCTTTGTGCATAATCGCAAAATTCCATTGTATTTGCTGAGAGGGGCAAAGAGTGGTGTGTATAATTAATGTAAATTGCTCACAGTTGATGGTAGAAGAAAGAACAGGCATTCAAATAGCACCTTATCATTTTCTCTTTACAGCTGGAAGCACTTCACATTCAATTAGTTATTTTCTGAAGCGTGATCGCCATTGTTAAGTAAGAAAATACAGCTGCCAATTTGCTCACAATAAGATTCTGTAAACATCAGGCAAGATATAAAAAACTGATAATTCTGTTTCTGGCATTCTTTTTTACATAAGGAAAAAATATCAGCCAAGATGGCAGGTGAACCCACGGTCTCCTTCCACTGGAACCTCTTCTATCCATTTTGAATCCTTGTGAGGAGGTGAGGGGGTGGTGTGCACTATTTACCTGGAAGATCCACTGTAGACAATGTCGCATTGTGTGGGAACTGCATTGCAGTATCAGCCTAGATTGTGGGCCTAGTGTGAGTGTTGTATGCAGCGAGGTTGTTGGTTCACCTTCCAGCAACACAGATACATATTCTTCACTTGCTACAAGGAGGACTTTTACCAGATGTTCAGCCCAAATTTCCCCAAAAAATGGCAAAGGCTGGATAGCAGCAAGGAAAAAGCGGCATTGAAGCCCTGAACAGCAATGACAGCTTTCTCTATTGTATCATTTAGAACTTAAAGACCATAAGATATAAGGTATAGGAGCAGAATTAGGCCACTCGGCCCATCAAGTCTACTCTGCTATTCAATCATGGGTGATATTTTTCTCACCCCTATTCTCCTGCCTTTTTCCTATAACCCCTCATCCCCTTATTAATCAAGAACCTATCTATCTCTGTCTCAAAGACACTCAATGACCTGGCCTCACAGCCTTCTGCGGGAAAGAGTTCCACAGATTCACTGCTCTTTAGCTGAAGAAATTCTCCCTCATCTCTATTTTAAAGAATCGTTCCTTTAGCCTGAGGTAGTGCCCTCTGGTTCTAGTTTTTCCCACTAATAGAAACACCCTCTCCACGTCTACTCTACCCAGGCCTCACAGTGTTCTGTAAGTTTCAATAAGATCCTCCCTCATCCTTCTCAACTTCAACGAGTACAGACCCAGGGTCCTCAACTATTCCTCATATGATAAGCCCTTCATTCTAGGGATCATTCTTGTGAACCTTCTCTGGACCCTTTCCAAGACAAGCACATCTTTCCTTAGATATGAGACTGCTCACAATATTCCAAATGGTGTCTGATCAGATCTTTATACAGCTTCAGAAGTACATCCCTGCTCTTGTATCCTTACATGAAAACTAACATTATATTTGCCTTCCTAACTGCCAATTGAACTTGCATATTAACCATAAGAGAATCTTAAAAAATGATTCCCAAGTCCCTTTCTGTTTCTGATTTCCTAAACATTTACCCATTTAGAAGATAGTTTATGACTCCATAACCCTAAACTTTTCCATATTATGTTCCATCTGCCACTTCTTTGTCCACTCTCCTATCATTAGGCAATGAAAACCTCAAGAGGTGGGTCCCATGATATAAAGCTGGTGGCTGGCAACTTAATCCCTTGATGATCTTGGCATCATTTTTAAAGGCTGTCCCAATTCTTGGTAGTTCACACTGCTCTCCCTGCCCTACCCAGGAAGCTTTCTGTTCACCCCAATCACGGCCACCTTCCCCCACACACACTCATAATGCCACTCCCCTCCGATATTGTACATAACCCTTTCCGCACCCCAGCACCATCCAGGCACAGATAGTGCTGGGAGTAGTGTGTCCAGGTAGTGCCTGGGTAGTCCTGGGCATGGACCTGTGCTTGCTGAGCTCCCGTGGAAGGTAAGGTGCACGCCCTGAGAGACAGGGCAGGTTTCACACCTGTCCGCTCTCACACCGACGGGAATGGATTTGCTTACAGTGGTGAGGCAATGTTTCAGGTCTAATAATCATGTGTCGATGTATGGCAATGATATTCCCGATGTTGAACACCAGGAGGTGCGCTATCTCACTGGAGGACACAATCGTGTTGTCCATTTACATCAGTGTGAAAGGTAATTCTCGTGAGATTATCCACTTTCGCCTCCAAACCCACCTGAGAAAAATAAGAGCAGAAAATCCCACTGTTGTTTGTCATTTCTTTTCCAAAATTGATCTCATCTGGTGAAACCACCTCATATTTCTTTCTTTGATAAAAATGAACTGTTCCTCCCTGGGTAAAATTTTCCATCCACTTCTTCTGCAACCTCAGAGATATTAAACTATTTAAAGAAGGTCCACTGGCTGGCGCAACATCGAGGGCCGAAGGGCCTGTACTGTGTTGTAATGTTCTATGTTCTATGTTCTATGGTTGAGACCACACCGCCCCGATTTTCAAATTTGTTCGATAGGACAATGATTCCGTCTTATAGCCTCATTTTCCGGGGAGGGTTTGCAGAGCGGGATGGAGAAAGGTCAAATGATTAGGGCCCCGGGTTGAGCTAATCCTGCTGCCCCTCAACAGTCACTCATGGACGCTCAGCTTGGCGATGCTTTAGAGTGGGATCGGTCTTGCTTTAGAGTGGGATTGCTGATGCTTTAGAGAAGGATTGCTGATGCTTTAGAGTGGGATTGCTGATGCTTTAGAGAGGGATTGCTGATGCTTTAGAGTGGGATTGGTGATGCTTTAGAGAGGGATTCCTGATGCTTTAGAGAGGGATTGCTGATGCTTTAGAAAGGGATTGGTGATGCTTTAGAAAGGGATTGGCGATGCTTTAGAGTGGAATTGCTGATGCTTCAGAGAGGGATTGCTGATGCTTTAGAGAGGGATTGGTGATGCTTTAGAGAGGGATTGCTGATGCTTTAGAGTGGGATTGCTGATGCTTTAGAGAGGGATTAGAACATAGAACATAGAACATTACAGCACAGAACAGGCCCTTCGGCCTTCGATGTTGCGCCGACCAATATAAAAAGCAATGCCCCTCCAAACTAAACCATTCCCCTCTCTTCCATATACTTATCAACTAACCTCTTAAACGCCACCAAACTTGGCGCATCTACAACTGCTGCAGGCAGGGCATTCCACTCCCGAACCACCCTTTGGGTAAAGAACCTACCTCTGATATCCGTCCTATAACTATCACCCCTTAATTTAAAGCTGTGTCCCCTCGTGCTAGCTTTCTCCATCCTAGGAAAAAGGCTATCACTGTCCACCCTATCTAAACCTCTAATCATCTTATATGTTTCGATAAGGTCTCCTCTTAGCCGCCTCCTTTCTAACGAAAACAACCTCAAATCCCTCAGCCTCTCTTCATAAGACCTGCCCTCCATACCAGGCAACATCCTGGTAAACCTCCTCTGTACCGTCTCCAAAGCCTCCACATCTTTCTTATAATGCGGGGACCAGAACTGCACACAATACTCCAAGTGCGGCCGCACTAGAGTTTTGTACAGTTGCAACATGACGTTGCGGCTCCGAAATTCAATCCCCCTACCAATAAAAGCTAAGACTCCATATGCCTTCTTAACAACCTTCTCAACTTGACTGCCTACTTTCAGGGATCTATGCACATACACACCAAGATCCCTCTGTTCATCAACACTATTAAGAATCCTACCATTAGCCCTATACTCTACACATTTATTATTTCTGCCATAGTGCATTACCTCACACTTTTCCACATTAAACTCCATTTGCCACCTCTCGGCCCAGCTCTGCAACTTGTCCAAGTCCCTCTGCAAACTATAACACCCCTCTTCACTATCTACCACTCCACCGACTTTAGTGTCATCTGCAAATTTACTAATCCATCCTTCAATACCCTCATCCAGATCATTTATAAAAATTACAAACAGCAGGGGCCCCAAAACAGACCCCTGTTTTGCTGATTGCTGATGCTTTAGAAAGGGATTGGTGATGCTTTAGAGAGGGATTGGTGATGCTTTAGAGTGGGAATGCTGATGCTTTAGAGAGGAATTGTTGATGCTTTAGAGTGGGAATGCTGATGCTTTAGAGTGGGATTGCTGATGCTTTAGAGTGGGATTGCTGATGCTTTAGAGTGGGATTGCTGATGCTTTAGAAAGGGATTGGTGATGTTTTAGAGTGGGATTGGTGATGCTTTTGAGTGGGATTGGTGATGCTTTAGAGTGGGATTGCTGATGCTTTAGAGAGGGATTGGTGATGGTTTAGAGAGGAATTGGTGATGCTTTAGAGTGGGATTGCTGATGCTTTAGAGTGGGATTGGTGATGCTTTAGAGAGGGATTGGTGATGCTTTAGAGTGGGATTGCTGATGCTTTAGAGAAGGATTGCTGATGCTTTAGAGTGGGATTGCTGATGCTTTAGAGAGGGATTGCTGATGCTTTAGAGTGGGATTGGTGATGCTTTGGAGAGGGATTGGTGATGCTTTAGAAAGGGATTGGTGATGCTTTAGAGTGGGATTGCTGATGCTTTAGAGTGGGATTGCTGATGCTTTAGCGTGGGATTGCTGATGCTTTAGAGAGGGATTGGTGATGCTTTCGAGAGGGATTGGTGATGCTTTAGAGTGGGATTGGTGATGCTTTAGAGAGGAATTGCTGATGCTTTACAGTGGGATTGCTGACGCTTTAGAGAGGGATTGGTGATGCTTTAGAGAGGGATTGCTGATGCTTTAGAGTGGGATTGGTGATGCTTTAGAGAGGGATTCCTGATGCTCTAGAGAGGAATTGCTGATGCTTTAGAGAGGGATTGGTGATGCTTTAGAGTGGGATTGCTGATGCTTTAGAGAGGGATTGCTGATGCTTTAGAGAGGGATTGCTGATGCTTTAGAGTGGGATTGGTGATGCTTTAGAGAGGGATTGGTGATGCTTTAGAAAGGGATTGGTGATGCTTTAGAGTGGGATTGCTGATGCTTTAGAGAAGGATTGCTGATGCTTTAGAGTGGGATTGGTGATGCTTTAGAGAGGGATTGGTGATGCTTTAGAGTGGGATTGCTGATGCTTTAGAGAGGGATTGCTGATGCTTTTGAGAGGGATTGCTGATGCTTTAGAGTGGGATTGGTGATGCTTTGGAGAGGGATTGGTGATGCTTTAGAAAGGGATTGGTGATGCTTTAGAGTGGGATTGTTGATGCTTTAGAGTGGGATTGCTGATGCTTTAAAGTGGGATTGCTGATGCTTTAGAGAGGGATTGGTGATGCTTTAGAGAGGGATTGGTGATGCTTTAGAGAGGGATTCCTGATGGTCTAGAGAGGAATTGCTGATGCTTTAGAGAGGGATTGGTGATGCTTTAGAAAGGGATTGCTGATGCTTTAGAGAGGGATTGCTGATGCTTTAGAGCGGGATTGCTGATGCTTTAGAGTGGGATTGGCGATGCTTTAGAGAGGGATTGGTGATGCTTTAGAAAGGGATTGGTGATGCTTTAGAGTGGGATTGCTGATGCTTTAGAGCGGGATTGCTGATGCTTTAGAAAGGGATTGGTGATGTTTTAGAGTGGGATTGGTGATGCTTTTGAGTGGGATTGGTGATGCTTTAGAGTGGGATTGCTGATGCTTTAGAGAGGGATTGGTGATGGTTTAGAGAGGAATTGGTGATGCTTTAGAGTGGTATTGCTGATGCTTTAGAGTGGGATTGGTGATGCTTTAGAGAGGGATTGGTGATGCTTTAGAGTGGGATTGCTGATGCTTTAGAGAGGGATTGCTGATGCTTTAGAGAGGGATTGCTGATGCTTTAGAGTGGGATTGGTGATGCTTTAGAGAGGGATTGGTGATGCTTTAGAGAGGGATTGGTGATGCTTTAGAGAGGGATTGGTGATGCTTTAGAGTGGGATTGCTGATGCTTTAGAGTGGGATTGCTGATGCTTTAGAGTGGGATTGGTGATGCTTTAGAGAGGGATTGGTGATGCTTTAGAGAGGGATTGGTGATGCTTTAGAGTGGGATTGGTGATGCTTTAGAGAGGAATTGCTGATGCTTAACAGTGGGATTGCTGACGCTTTAGAGAGGGATTGGTGATGCTTTAGAGAGGAATTGCTGATGCTTTAGAGAGGGATTCCTGATGCTCTAGAGAGGAATTGCTGATGCTTTAGAGAGGGATTGGTGATGCTTTAGAGTGGGATTGCTGATGCTTTAGAGAGGGATTGCTGATGCTTTAGAGAGGGATTGCTGATGCTTTAGAGTGGGATTGGTGATGCTTTAGAGAGGGATTGGTGATGCTTTAGAAAGGGATTGGTGATGCTTTAGAGTGGGATTGCTGATGCTTTAGAGAAGGATTGCTGATGCTTTAGAGTGGGATTGGTGATGCTTTAGAGAGGGATTGGTGAAGCTTTAGAGTGGGATTGCTGATGCTTTAGAGAGGGATTGCTGATGCTTTTGAGAGGGATTGCTGATGCTTTAGAGTGGGATTGGTGATGCTTTGGAGAGGGATTGGTGATGCTTTAGAAAGGGATTGGTGATGCTTTAGAGTGGGATTGTTGATGCTTTAGAGTGGGATTGCTGATGCTTTAAAGTGGGATTGCTGATGCTTTAGAGAGGGATTGGTGATGCTTTAGAGAGGGATTGGTGATGCTTTAGAGAGGGATTCCTGATGGTCTAGAGAGGAATTGCTGATGCTTTAGAGAGGGATTGGTGATGCTTTAGAAAGGGATTGCTGATGCTTTAGAGAGGGATTGCTGATGCTTTAGAGCAGGATTGCTGATGCTTTAGAGTGGGATTGGCGATGCTTTAGAGAGGGATTGGTGATGCTTTAGAAAGGGATTGGTGATGCTTTAGAGTGGGATTGCTGATGCTTTAGAAAGGCATTGGTGATGCTTTAGAGAGGGATTGGTGATGCTTTAGAAAGAGATTGCTGATGCTCTAGAGAGGAATTGCTGATGCTTTAGAGAGGGATTGGTGATGCTTTAGAGTGGGATTGCTGATGCTTTAGAGAGGGATTGCTGATGCTTTAGAGAGGGATTGCTGATGCTTTAGAGTGGGATTGCTGATGCTTTAGAAAGGGATTGGTGATGTTTTAGAGTGGGATTGGTGATGCTTTTGAGTGGGATTGGTGATGCTTTAGAGTGGGATTGCTGATGCTTTAGAGAGGGATTGGTGATGGTTTAGAGAGGAATTGGTGATGCTTAAAGTGGGATTGCTGATGCTTTAGAGTGGGATTGGTGATGCTTTAGAGAGGGATTGGTGATGCTTTAGAGTGGGATTGCTGATGCTTTAGAGAGGGATTGCTGATGCTTTAGAGTGGGATTGCTGATGCTTTAGAGAGGGATTGCTGATGCTTTAGAGAGGGATTGCTGATGCTTTAGAGTGGGATTGGTGATGCTTTGGAGAGGGATTGGTGATGCTTTAGAAAGGGATTGGTGATGCTTTAGAGTGGGATTGCTGATGCTTTAGAGTGGGATTGCTGATGCTTTAGAGTGGGATTGCTGATGCTTTAGAGAGGGATTGGTGATGCTTTAGAGAGGGATTGGTGATGCTTTAGAGAGGGATTCCTGATGCTCTAGAGAGGAATTGCTGATGCTTTAGAGAGGGATTGGTGATGCTTTAGAGAGGGATTGCTGATGCTTTAGAGAGGGATTGCTGATGCTTTAGAGTGGGATTGCTGATGCTTTAGAGTGGGATTGGTGATGCTTTAGAGAGGGATTGGTGATGCTTTAGAAAGGGATTGGTGATGCTTTAGAGTGGGATTGCTGATGCTTTAGAGAAGGATTGCTGATGCTTTAGAGTGGGATTGGTGATGCTTTAGAGAGGGATTGGTGAAGCTTTAGAGTGGGATTGCTGATGTTTTAGAGAGGGATTGCTGATGCTTTAGAGAGGGATTGCTGATGCTTTGGAGAGGAATTGCTGATGCTTTAGAGAGGGATTGGTGATGCTTTAGAAAGGGATTGCTGATGCTTTAGAGAAGGATTGCTGATGCTTTAGAGTGGGATTGGTGGTGCTTTAGAGTGGGATTGCTGATGCTTTAGAGAGGAATTGCTGATGCTTCAGAGAGGGATTGGTGATGCTTTAGAGAGGGATTGGTGATGCTTTAGAGTGGGATTGCTGATGCTTTAGAGTGGAATTGCTGATGCTTTAGAGAGGGATTGGTGATGCTTTAGAGTGGGATTGCTGATGCTTTAGAGAAGGATTGCTGATGCTTTAGAGTGGGATTGCTGATGCTTTAGAGTGGGATTGCTGATGCTTCAGAGAGGGATTGCTGATGCTTCAGAGAGGGATTGGTGATGCTTTAGAGCGGAATTGCCGATGCTTTAGAGAGGGATTGCTGATACTTTAGAGTGGGATTGGTGATGCTTTAGAAAGGGATTGGTGATCCTTTAGAGAAGGATTGGTGATGCTTTGGAGAGGGATTGGTGATGCTTTAGAAAGGGATTGGTGATGCTTTAGAGTGGGATTGGTGATGCTTTAGAGAGGAATTGCTGATGCTTTACAGTGGGATTGCTGACGCTTTAGAGAGGGATTGGTGATGCTTTAGAGAGGAATTGCTGATGCTTTAGAGTGGGATTGGTGATGCTTTAGAGAGGGATTCCTGATGCTCTAGAGAGGATTGCTGATGCTTTAGAGAGGGATTGGTGATGCTTTAGAGAGGGATTGCTGATGCTTTAGAGAGGGATTGCTGATGCTTTAGAGAGGGATTGCTGATGCTTTAGAGTGGGATTGTGATGCTTTAGAGAGGGATTGGTGATGCTTTAGAAAGGGATTGGTGATGCTTTAGAAAGGGATTGGTGATGCTTTAGAGTGGGATTGCTGATGCTTTAGAGAAGGATTGCTGATGCTTTAGAGTGGGATTGGTGATGCTTTAGAGAGGGATTGGTGAAGCTTTAGAGTGGGATTGCTGATGTTTTAGAGAGGGATTGCTGATGCTTTAGAGAGGGATTGTATGCTTTGGAGAGGAATTGCTGATGCTTTAGAGAGGGATTGGTGATGCTTTAGAAAGGGATTGCTGATGCTTTAGAGAAGGATTGCTGATGCTTTAGAGTGGGATTGGTGGTGCTTTAGAGTGGGATTGCTGATGCTTTAGAGTGGAATTGCTGATGCTTTAGAGAGGGATTGGTGATGCTTTAGAGTGGGATTGCTGATGCTTTAGAGAAGGATTGCTGATGCTTTAGAGTGGGATTGCTGATGCTTTAGAGTGGGATTGCTGATGCTTCAGAGAGGGATTGCTGATGCTTCAGAGAGGGATTGGTGATGCTTTAGAGCGGGATTGCTGATGCTTTAGAGAGGGATTGCTGATACTTTAGAGTGGGATTGGTGATGCTTTAGAAAGGGATTGGTGATGCTTTAGAGAAGGATTGGTGATGCTTTAGAGAAGGATTGCTGATGCTTTAGAGAGGGATTGCTGATGCTTTAGAGAGGGATTGGTGATGCTTTATAGAGAGCTTGATGATTGCTTCAGAATGGCTTTATCATTTTTCATGCTAGTAAAGCGATAATTTTCCTTAGAACGTTGGCAAATGGTCAGCTAAGATATTATTATATTCACAACCTGGGCTTAAACTGGTACTTTCATAGAAGATTCCAGGAAGTATGGAGGGGCATGTGTTTTGCCTTCTGCTGATTATCAGAGGCAATTCACCTATAAATATTTGAGCTGGATGGGTTTTGCCATGTCTGGCAAGCACTTGGGAAAAAAAAAATCATCCCCAACATTTCTCTGATGATTATCTGTATCCTTCAGAGAAAAAGAGTAAAATCTGAAAGGGGCTTTTCGCAATATCTGGATGTCCCAAATGCTTTGTATTCAATGAGGTATTGTTTGAATTGTAGTCACTATTGTAATATAGAGAACATGGCAGCCAATTTGTGCATGAGCAATCTAAAGTTAAAAGTTTATTTATTAGTGTCAATAACACTAACACTAATGTCACTAACTAACTAGTGTCACTAACACTAACACTAACACTGCAATGGAGTTACTATGAAAATCCCCATGTTGCCACACTCTGGCGCCTGTTCGGATACACTGAGGAAGAATTTAGCATGGTCAATGCGTCTAACTAGCATGTTTTTCAAACTGTGGGAGGAAACCAGAGCACTTGGAAACCCATGTGGACACAAGGAAATGTGCAGATGTCTCACACACAGTGACCCACACAGGGAATCGAACCTGGGTCCCTGGCACTGTGAAACATCAGTGCTAACTATTATGCCACCATGCCATGCCATCTCTTACAAATAACAATGGCCAGTTATTCTTTTATTCTGTGATACTATTTGGGGAATAAATATTGGTCAGTGCACTAGTGAGAATTCAATTGCTTTTCTTTAGATTAGAGTCATGGGAGCTTTCACACTCACCGGAGCCAAGCTTGTCATTTTCAACAGTACAGCACTCTCTCAGTACTGCACTGGGGTGTTTGCTGAGATTTCCATAGAATTCCTACAGTGCAGAAGGAGGACATTTGGCCGATTGAGATTGCATCAACTCTCGGAAAAAAGCATCCTCCCCAACAAGAAATAAGTGATAAAAGGCAACATACTGTGGATGCTGAAATAAAAACAGAAAATGCTGGAAAACCTCAGCAGGTCTGATAGCATCAATGGAGAGAGAACAGAACCAACATTTTGAATTGGAATGGGACTCTTGGTCAGAGATGAAATAAGTGTGAGTGTTCTTACACATGTAAACTATTGGATTAGCGCAGCCAAGGAGCTCAGGTTCCCTGATTTAACTGATTTCATTGGTGAGAAATGGGTCCCACTGGATGGCAGATGCCCCATTTATTTGTAGTGTAAATGTTTGACTTTATTTTATGTGGTGTGAAAAATGGAGACATTGCCACAAAGGTCCATTAATTAGTTCTCATCCAAGGTTGCTGCTGAAACAGCTGAGGTGAACATTCTTCCATTTAGCTGTGCTATAACAGACCTGGAAATGCTTCAGCTTAAGTTTATTTATTAGTGTCACGATAGACTAATACTGCACTTACACTAATACTGCAATGAAATTACTGTGAAAATCCCCTAGTCACCACACTCCGGTTATTCGGGTATGCTGAGGGAGAATTTAGCATGGCCAATGCACCTGACCAGAATGTTTTTCAGTCTGCGAGAGAAAATTGGAGCACCCAGAGGAAACCCATGCAGACATGGGGAGAACATGCAGTCTCCCCACAGACAGCGACCCAAGCTGGGAATCGAACAGTGCTCTCACCACTGTGCCGCTGTGCTGCCCTAAGTGCTTGAAATTGGCACTGGAGAAGGCGAGCAAATAACCAGAGCTGATTGTTCAGTGTATGGGTTCACGCAGGCCTGAGGCTTGGGCGAAGTCCATCAGTAGGTCTTACCTTTTATTGGCCAGCGAGCAGCGGATATCGCCTGTACCTGTGGAGGTCACCTATCTGAGCTGGCTGTGACGCCAGCACCTCAGCAAGGTCCTTGAATTGAAGAGAGCTGAGTCAGCAAACACATGAACATATTCAAGATAGACTCTGGGAGCAGACAGCTAAACGTTGCCTTCATTTCAAACTAATGTGGACTTCAAAGGACATTTTCCATGCCCAAAATATCATCTGTGGGTTCCAGCATGCCACCACACTCCAAACATCATTTTAGAAGTATTACATTTCTTTTTCCACTCTATTCAAAACCAGACACAAAAGCCCCAGACATAACAAAATGCATAATCCTTCGGAGAAATCTCATTTTTCAGTAATAATTGAACTTTTCTGTCTGCTCATTGACCCTCTGTGTATTTCCAGCATTTTGTGGATTTTCTCTTTCTGATTTACAATTCAATGCACACAGTAATTTACCATCTATCATCAAAACAATGGAAAAATCCCAATATAGCCCTATCACACATTCAACCTTTGGGGGAAGTTTCCCCATTGCTTCTGGGACTGCAGAAATTCCAGCCGATACTTCTATTTTCTCTTTCATCCTGTCAACCCAGTCCACTGGTTTCTCTAGGCTTTTCCTCTTAACTCAGGCCCCTGCCAGATGAGTTCAACCATCTGGATATTCTCTGCACTGTCTGTAATCCTTCATAGAATCATACAATAGAATCATAGCACTCCTACAGTGCAGAGAGAGACTTTCTGGCCTATCAAATCTACATCAACCACAATCCCACCCAGGCCTATCACCGTAACCCCACATATTTACCCTCCTAATCCCCTGTGACACTAAGGGGCAATTTAGCATGGCCAACGCATCTAACCTGCACATTTTTGGATTGTGAGCGGAAACCGGAGCAGCTGGATGAAAGCTGTGCATGGGAAGAATGTGCAAAATCCACATAGACAGACAGCCACCAGAGGCTGGAATTGAACCCCTAACACTGTGACAGACAGCAGTGCTAGCCACTGTGCTACCATATTGTTTACCTTGCTCCTTAGTGATCAGTACCAGATGCAGCAAGTGGATATGATAAGGTATGGTAAGGGGAGGGTAAAGTTGAATCACTTCCTATATTGATTTATAGTAATATTTTGATGATATAGTTTAATATTCACGGAGACCATATGGCACAGTGAGTTGAAGTCCCACTTCGGATTTTTTCTGTTTCTTTATTTGGTCATGGCACATGGGTGTTGCCAGCATTTATTACCTGTCCCTAGTTGCCCTTCAACTAAGGGCGGTTATGAGTCAACCTTAAAGGGCATTAGTGAACCAGATGGGTTTCAACAACAATCAACAATTGTTCATGATCATCAAAATTCCCTGTTTTTATTGGATTCAAATTCCTCTGCCACGGACCCCGGTCCTCGTTTGCATTGCCATGTTGGAATCATGGAGTCATAAACATAGGAAGATGGTTGCAGGTATTGGATGTCAGTCATCTTAGTTCCATGACATCATTGCAGGAATTTCTCAGGCAACGTCTGGGTCCCAGCCATCTTCAGCTGCTTCACACCAATGACCTTCCTACCATCACAAGGTCAGAAGTTGAGATATTCGCTGATGATTGCACAATGTTCAGCACCATTCACGACCCCCCCCAGATACTGAAGCAGTCCATGTCCAAATGCAACAAGATCAGGACAGTATCCAGGCTTGGGTTGACAGGTGGTGAGTAACATTTGCACCACTCAATTGCTAAGCAATGACCGTTTCCAACAAAAGAGAATCTAACCATCTCCCCTTGACATTCAATGGCATTACCATCACTGAATCGCCCATTATCAACATCTATCAAAGGGGTTACCTTTGATTAGAAACTGAACTGAACAAGCCATATAAATATCATGGCTACAGGAGGAAACTCAACTCCTGACTCCCCAGAGCTTGTCCACCATCTACCTAGCACAAGTCAAGAGTGTGATGGAGTACTCCTCACTTGCCTGGATGGGAGTGGCTCCAACAACACTAAAGAAGCTCGACACTATTCAGGACAAAGCCACGCACTTGATTGCTACCCCTTCCACAAACATTCAATCCCTCCAGGACTGACAAACACCGTAGCTGCTGTGTTTACCATTTACAGGAACCCACCAAGAATCTTTAGACAACATCTTCCAAACCTACAATTGCTACATCTAAAAGGACAGGAGCAGCAGATACCTGGGAACACATGGAAGCTCCCCTCCAAACAATTCACCATCCTGACTTGACGCTGTGTCGTCATTCCTTCACCGTCACTGGGTCAAAATCCTAGAACTCTTTCTAACCGCACTGTGGGTGTACTAATATCATGTGGACTGGCCTTCAAGAAAGATCACCACCACCTTCTCAGGGGCAATTGGGACTGGACAATAACTATTAGTCTAGCCAAAAAATGGGGTTTTCTGCATCATAATTGGAAGTAAACCTGATGGGTATGACCTGCAGTAGATGCCCTGAATGTTCTTGGAGCAGATTAAGTTGCCTCAATCTTTGTAACTCTCATTGCTGTCTGGCATGATTGGGTAATCGGTTTGTGAGAGTTATCTCTGTCCGTTCAGAGTGAATTTGAGAATGTTACCCCAACTGCCAATTCTGTCCAATTGGATCCATTTCTTCCTCAAACAGATTTGATCTATCTATCATGGGCTATTTTATATTGTGCACCACCGAGGGGTGACATTTGTAGCAGTCTTCATGACTGAGAATCCACACAGGATTTGTCGTCTCTTTCTACATAGAATCCCTATGGTGCGGAAGGAGGCCATTCGACCCAATGATCCTGGACAGAGTCAGCATCTCACCCATGCCCAACCCCTGTCCTATCCCTATAACCCCATGTATGTACCCCACTAATCCCACTAATGTACGTATCTTCGGACATAAGGGACAATTTAGAATTGCCTAAGCACTTAATCCATATACCTTTGGTCACTAAGGGACAATTTAGCATGGTCAAACCACCTAACCTGCAGATCTTTGGACTGTGAGAGGAAACTGGAGGAAACCACACAATCACAGGGAGAATGTGCAATCTCCATTCAGACAGTCACTTAAGGCTGGAAGCGAACCTGGGATCTTGGTGCTGTGATGTAGTAGTGATAATCACTGTCACCCCTGTCAGTTACATTCCTAACCAAGTATTCAAACAATTTTCTTACAAAGACGTTACGAGTCAATTCACCTTCTGAATCTGTTCCACATATCCATTAGACTGTGTGAACAATGGTTATTGTTGTCAGGAGAGTGCGCTTGAGATGAATTGTTCTCAGTGACCCAATTAAGGACTTTTTAACTATCACTTGGTATCCAGCAAAGGCCATTGCCCAGCATGACAGCTGCATGACTGATCTTTGCTTACTTAGGCCTTTGTGTTCCTGCTGTCATGATTGAGGACTTTAACTATTCCAATGATCCATTGGTGACTATCCTTCTTTTTGTGGGGAGGTGAGTGATCTCTTTGGAATTGGCTCCAAGATTGAAATGGAAATTTGGAAGTAAGCCAAGCCTGCGAGTCAGACTCCTTAAGCAAATCCTGGGACAGGGAGCTCTGCAATTGTTAATGATTCAAAAGCAAGAGACTGGAAATCTGAAATAAGAATGAAACAAAAAGCTGAGAAAACTCAGACAGCAACTGTGAAGAGAAACAGAGTTAATGCTTCAGATCGATAACGTTTCATTAGAGCTCCATGAGAACTGTTGGTGATTATAGAATCCACAGAATCCCAACAGTGTAGGAAGAGGCCATCCAGCGCACTGACAACAATTCCACCCAGGCCCTATATCTGTAACCTCATGTATTTATCCTAGATAGTCCCCCTGACACTAAGGTGCAATTTACCATGGCCAATCAACCTAATGCACACATCTTTGGACTATGGGAGGAAAGTTTAGTTGATAAGTATATGGAAGAGAAGGGAATGGTTTAGTTTGGAGGGGCATTGCTTTTTATTTTGGTCGGCACAACATCGAAGGCCGAAGGGCCTGTTCTGTGCTGTATTGTTCTATGTTCTATGAAACTGAAGCACCCAGAGGAAACCCATGCAGACATGGAGAGAACATGCAAACTCCACATAGATAGTGACCCAAGCTGGGAATTGAACCTGGGTCCCTGGCACTGTGATGCAGTAGTGCTAACTACTGTGCCACCATGCTGCCCTATATACCAGCATCTCATTTGAACTGGGAATTTCTCATTTTTTCGCTGCACCCTAATGGTTATACTAGCTGAATAAGGAGTGGAAAGTTTGAGACCTTTCTGCCAGTTAGCTGCACACCTTTGGTTGGTTAAAGTGTGACAGTACTGTTGTGCAGTTTGGGGTTTCCAAACCTTGAGTCTGTCAAGCAGTGCTTAGATTTGGTATTAATTAGTGTTATGAATGCAAGACTTAATAAAACAGTCATGTTTTAAACTGTCTGTTTTAATTCAATGTAAAACAGAATGTGATGAAATCATATTGATCTCTGCCTGGAGACATGTCTATATAATTTTGTTACTATGGGGTAGAGAGGACTAGATCAAAGCCCATCAGAAGTTCAAGTTCTGTTTTAACCTCATGGCAAAAATGAGAGGCAACTAATCTTGCTAGATGCAGTCAGACTCAGAGACCCTGATGAGAAAGAGGTGCTATGAAAATCAGGGGGAAAAAGACTGTAGTTGTGTCAGCCCCAAGCAGAATGCTGGTGGGAATTCGTTCTCCATTCAAAGTGATAGAACGTATGGAGGTTTAGGAACCAAAAAGTTGCTTTGCTGCTGGAAGTGTTGGAAGACTGAGTGGCTTTCTGAAGGCCACTAGAATCTGGACACTGAATGGGCCAGGGAGAACAGAGCCTGCTGCAAAAGCTGGGAGGGGTTTAGACCTGAATCTACAAAGCTACGTATCTTCTGAGGTCTCTTAAACTTTCCACTCCTTATTCAACTAGTATTAAGGTAATGGATAAATGCATAGTGAATTATGAAATAATAATTACTTAACAAATATGGCTCTTTCCATGACCTGATGTGTTAATTTCCTGTTAAGTAATGTTTAGTCTAATGTTGAGTTCAATTTGTTTGTTATAATAAAAGTCTGAACATCTTGTATAATGCTTTCGATTGGGTGCTGGAAAGTTCATATCTCTTTTTAAAAATTCTTGGTCTCTCTGGGAATGTAACATAAGGAAGTCCAGACATTAGCACCAGTCTTTAATGAGTTGGCTGAGCTTAGTTAGGAAGCTAATGGTAGGGGTGAGGGGAGCTGGGGATGTCATACAATGAGATTGGTGCCTTTGGACTGGAAAAATGAAAAATCATCCAGTATTTCTGGTCTGGATTGCTATCCGGTTACCCCTACTGGAAATGATGAATGTCATGTGGGATTGGGACAGGAGATGTGATGTGGTAATGCTCTCCAGTACAGTTGAACATGCAATGTCCCATTAGCTGG
Source organism: Sphyrna mokarran (assembly GCA_024679065.1). Taxonomy (NCBI): domain Eukaryota; kingdom Metazoa; phylum Chordata; class Chondrichthyes; order Carcharhiniformes; family Carcharhinidae; genus Sphyrna; species Sphyrna mokarran. Next base: position 20,232,095 of record JAGIQG010000007.1, on the reverse strand, counting down.
TTAACGTTACAAACCCTGAGTGGCAAAACCTGCACTCACTCCGCTACGAACGTTTTATTTTTCGAAATCTAATCCATTTTTTATCTGTATTGGATCAATGTCTACATGAGATAAGCACTTAATGGAAACACTCTGCATAAGCTCGTTTGCTTGGAGGTAAATATTTTTGTACGACTATTTCAATCTGCTTGACGTTTATTAAGTCAAGTGTGCCACGGACATATCCAATAACACCAAAAACTGTTTCCTTCAGATTGACTTAGGGCTTAACAGCTGCACACGAAAACTCTCTCAGGGTCCCATATTATCAAATTCCATTCCCGGGCTGCTTGCAAGAGAGAGCCATGATGTTTATATCTCCTGCGTTAATTGTCTCTCCCTTGACAGTTCAAAGCAACTTTCTTCCGTTAGGAAGTGCCCAGTAATACGATTTTGTCTCAAGTCACCAGAAAGCTGAATCTAATAGTCCAGGCTGTGTTATTTAAATATTGCTGAAAGGGCCAGCTTTACAAACACTACTAGTTGCGGGCTAATCTTTATTGTGATGAGTAATACAACCCAACATGTGCAATTGATGAACTGATTGCATCATATCTATTGCGATGTTGCCTTGTGCAGCTGTAACAATGGCTGCTAGAGATTTACTTAGCCACCTCACCCTTCCAATGATCAGTGGTCAAACTGCTTTATTGCTGGAGGAATACCTGATGCAGGATATCATGTACTGACCTCTCCAATGCTGAGTATTGTATCTGAGATGTCAGTGTTTCACAATACTATACCTGCTAATGTGATCCTGGGAAATGATAGTACTTCAGCCAAACTTACATGTTTTTAAAAAATTAATTTATGGGACATGGGTATCGCACCCTGGCCAGCATTTATTGCCCATCCCTAGTTGCCCTTGGAGGACAGTTGAGAGTCAACCACATTGCTGTGGCTCTGAAGTCACATGTGGGCCAGACCAGGTAAGGATGGTTAATTTCCTTTCCTAAAGAAACCAGATTGGGTTTTTTTGACAATGGTCATCAGTAGATCCTTAATTCCAGATTTTTTTTCATGGAATTCAAATTCCACCACCTGCCGTGGTGGGATTAGAACCCAGATCCCCAGAGCCTTAGCCGAGTTTCTGGATTCTGGATTAATAGTCTAGCAATAACACCATTAGGCCATCGCCTCCCCCACCGTATTCAGGTTAGGAAAGCATAAAGGATGCACCTTAATTTTTTTGTTTTCCAGAGGTTGCTAATCATCGCTTATGCCAGGGTATCACTCTGGAGCAACGTGAGGAGGCAATCCCTCAGCCAGTATTGAACTGATGATGTTGCTGTCATTCCACACCACACTGTGCTCTTCCAGCCACCAGAGCGAACTGACAACTTCCCAGTGTGCCTCATGCCTTTTGCTCATACAGCCCTTTCCTGGACTCTGTCATCACTTGGAAATCTAGGGAATGTTTTCCAAAAACCCGTGCATTGATTGTGTAAACAAAGGGGAAGGGGAGGGAGTTTGTGGGGATGGGGGAGGGCAGAAAATTAGCGGAAATGCAGCAGTCAGTGCTGGGGAGAGCAGAAGGCTTGTACTAGACCTGTACACCAGTCCTATTACAAAATACAGGAAATATGTTAATAAAGATAGGATCCTCCCTGTCTTGTCTTTTCAAGTGGTTTAGTTATGGGACTCCATCAGCAGGAATGTGTCCAGATTAAACAGTTACTCTTTCAACCCTGAGGTGTACCAATCACATTCATAAAGTGACAGGAAGATACCCTTTTGGACATTTGAAGTTAATTTTTCTTGTCTGACCATACCTTTCCTTGTCTGTGAGGCCAGATCTCAGTTTAATGCTGACTTTAATGATCTTCGCTGTCTATCTGGTGAGTTGGCACCTGTCCAGCACTATCTCTCCTTTCGCGAGATAGGCATTCCTTTGGGAATTCCATTTCCCTCAGGAAGTGAATGTACAAGTAGGGATTGTATTGATGTAATCAACACAAATGTATCTGTGCCAATAAACTGGGGAGAAGAAATAAGGCTGGAATTCTCTGGCTGCTCGCTAGCGGCAGATTCCCTGGTACCTCTTGCCATTGTGCATCCTTGCCATGGGTTTCCAAATGGTGTGGGATGGCTACAATAGGACATCCCATTGACAGCGGCAAGACCAGAATATCCTGCTGCCAGCGATGGCACACCACCTCTCACAGTCAAGAAACATGCTGAATGAGTGTGGGAGAAAATTGGAAGTAATGTTAACTTCTGGGTGACCTATTTGGCCACGGGCTTCAGGAACAGAGCATGGATTGCAGCTCTGCACATAATAAAAGGCCTCTGGTTCCTTAATCATTGCCTGAATCTGCCAATAATCTTTCCGTAACTGAACTGCAGCAGGTTTCAATTGCAGCCTTCCTCTTTGATTTGATTTGATTTATTATTGTCACATGTATTGGTACACAGTGAAAAGCATTGGTTCTTGCATGCTATCCAGATAAAGCATACCATTCACAGAGATAGAAAGGAGACAGTCATGTTAGTCATAGCTAAGGTGTACAGAAAGATCAATTTAATGCCAGGTAGGTCCATTCGAAAGTCTGACGGCTGCAGGAAACAAACTGTTCTAGAGTTAGTTGGTACATGACCTCAGACCTCATTATTGAGGAGGAACTTCTTCACTCAAAGGGTGGTAAATCTCTGGAATTCACTACCCATTGAAGTAATGGAGACTACCTGGTTGAGTATATTTAAGTCACGGTTAAATAGATTTCTGATAACAAGGGAATTAAGGATTATGGGGAGAAAGCAGGAAAATGGGACTGATTCATTTCAGATCAGCCATGATCTTGTTGAATGATGGGGCAGGCTCCAGGGGCCAGATGGCCTACTCCTGCTCCTATTTCTTATGCTCTTATGACTTTTGTATCTTTTTCATGATGGAAGAAGGCAGAAGTGAGAATGTCCGAGGAGGGTAGGGTCTTCGATTATGCTGGCTGCTTTTCCGAGGCAGCTGGAAGTGTAGACAGAGTTAGTGGATGGGAGGCTGGTTTGCGTGATGGACTGGACTTCATCCACAATCCTGTGTAGTTCCTTGAGGTTTTGGTCAGAGCAGGATGCAATCAGGAGGAATGCTTTCTAAGGTGCACCTGTGAAGATTGGTGAGGATTGTATCGGACAGGTGGAATTTTCTTAATCTCCTGAGAAAATAAAGGTATCTTTTGCTTCCATTATTTCATTTTTCTGTCCATGAGACTGATGCAAGAAGCCATAATTGTTAATGTTCTGACTTATTGCTTCAACATTGGCCAACAAGCAGCGTACACGCGGTGGGTCGTGTGAGGGCTGCTTTTGGATGTTGCTTCGAGAGTTGCTGAGTGCTTCATGTCGTTATGAACGCTTAAACTGGACCAATTGATGGGCAACACGACAGCTCAGTGACTATCACAGTTTGCAGTTACAGGGACCCGGGTCGGATCTCCGACTTGGGTCGGTGTCTGTGGGAGTTTGCACATTCTCCCCGTGCTTGCATGGGTTTTCTCCGGGTGCTCCGGTTTCCTCCCACACCCCAAAAACATCTTTTAGGCTGATTGGTGTTAATAAATTGTCCCTAAATTGGATCTCCCTTAATCTGGCACACATATAATTCTCTAAATTTGCTCCTCTTTATTGTGGAGTCCATGAAATGTAGACAAAAGTCGTAGGTAGAAGAAGGATTGGAATGAGGCACTCACTGAGTGTTAAAATGGGCAGCGCGGGCTTGTAGGGCAAAAGGGTCTGCTTCCTGTGCTGTGTTGTTCTTTGTTCTTTGTTCAGTTAGAGCAGCAGATAAAAGAATGGCATACAAGATAAAAGAAATTCACAGAACTGCCTTAAGAATGTGGCCATTATGGAAACAACAGCAGTAATTTCTTGGCAGTTGGCACAACTGGATTACAATGCTCCGAAACTTATTTCCCCATACAACCGCATAGGAAGTGTTAATGTTTCCCAGAATATGTGGAATGCGAGGCTAAATTTCTTCCTGCACAACTTTCCCCTAAAATGGCAAATCAGAAATATTATTGCCTTGATTCCTGACCTGTTGGTTTGAGATGCTTCGAGTTGTCACAATCAAAGCCATAACAAAGTGACCTAAATAAGACTTTAAATCAAGCCATTCCAGTCTAGTGTGCGACACAAGAATGTAGAAAATCTGGTTGACTTACTTACAAGTTAATGTTTAACTTTCAGGAGGAAAAAAATGAGCGAGTGTTTGCAAATCAGAGTTCTTTTTGGCACATGTGGGATTAGTTATGGAAGAAATGGGAAGAAGGAAAATGCTCTGTAATTAAATCAAAACAATGCATTGGAAAATGGGAATGCACTCAAAGAATAAAGTTTTGTTTAGTTATTAGGGTCACAAGTAGGTTTACGTTAACACTGAAATCAAGTTAATGTGAAAATCCCCTAGTTGCAACACTCCGGTGCTTGTTTGGGTGCGCTGAGAGAGAATTTAGCACAGCCAATGCACCTGATCTAACATGTCTTTCAGGCTATGGGAGGAAACCAGAGGAAACCCATGCAGACACAGGGAGAACATGCAAACTCTGCACAGATAGTTACCCAAGCCAGGAATTGAACCTAGGACCCTGAGGCTATTAGGCAGCAGTGCTAACCACTGTGCCACCCCAGAACTGCATTCCTCACCAACAATTGCTGTCCAAGAAGTACCCAAACTAAGACATTATGATTTAAACTGTTGAGCTGAAAGATTCTATCATTTTATATTCAAGGCCCAGCTTCCCCATGAAAAACAAATCAACAAAATTTTCGTGTGGCATGACTCCTCCTCAGCAAAAAAAGCCATTCAGTCCAGCATACCTGTGCTGGCTCTGTGCAAGAGTTAGACAGTCAGTCCCTTTCCTCTGCTATGACTTTCTTTGTTAAAAATTTGTTGTTCCAAATATTTACCAATTTCCCTTTTAAAGACTGTAATAAATTTGACAGGGGAGCAACCATATTAGGAGCAGCAGAAGGTCACATAGCCTCTCGAGCCTGCTCCGCCATTTAGGAAGATCACAGCTGATCAGATCCTTGATCCTGTCCCACCATCAAAAGTGAAATAAACAGCAATTATCAAAAAATGTTAGCGACGCTCATCCAAAACCTGTGTGATGTTTCAGTACATGTTTGATGCTCATTTGTGAGGCTGAGATTTCTTTTTATTCATTTGTGGGACGTGGGCGTTGCTGGCTGGCCACACTTATTGCCCATTCCTAGTTGCCCTTGTTCAGATGGGCAGTTGAGAGTCAACCACTTTGCTGTGGCTCTGGAGTCACATGTAGGCCAGACCAGGTAAGGACAGTAGATTTCCTTTCCTAAAGCACATTGTGAGCTTTTCCGATAATCGATAATGATTTCATGGTCATCATTAGATTCTTAATTCCAGACATTCTGAATTGAATATTCTGTCGTGATGGAATTCGAACCCCAGAACATTAGCTAAGTTTCCTGATTGATAGTCTAGCGATAATATCATTAGGCCATCACCTCTTTGTGGGCTTCACCTGTATATGGTGTGGGTTAAACACATATCAGCCCCAATTCTAATGGGGTCTGCTGCTTTGTTCAGTAGGCTTTTGACAAAATATAGCCGGTTAATCGCTCCAACCTATGGCCTGTTGGCATGAAAAGTTCAAAATCCTTCTCAGCCACCATAACCATTGATAGTCTAATCACACACCAACTGCTACGCACCAACGCACCCTCCCCCTCCCCCCCACCCTCAAAGTAACCTTTGGCCTGCGAGTTACTGACAATGTTCGGGTGCAGTGCTAATGTCAACCATTCAAGAGGGTTACTGGCCTCTGATTGGCTACACCCAGTTCCTGGAACCAGCAAAAGGCCTCTTGCTATCCAGTTAAGGTAGGCCTTCCCTGACCAAGGCAACAGCAGGGTCTAACTGACTCTCCAGTTGCTAGGCGATGCCACTATTTCTTCATTATATACCGTCCCTACACTGCTGTGTTGAGCTTTGGTTACATTACATAAGCAGGGATGAGCTCGCATTGGAGGCAACTCAGAGAAGGCTGATTCCTAAGATGAAGTGGTTGTCTAATGAGAAAAGGTTAGCAGGTTGGGCCTACACTCACTACAATTGAGAAGAATGCAAGGTGATTTTATTTAAACATACAAGATTCTGAAGAGGCTTGATGGGAAAGATGCTTGGTCTTCTTGGGAAACCTAGAAGTAGAGTACAGTTTTAAAGTAAGGGGGTCTCCCATTTAAGTTTATTTATTTGTGTCACAAGTAGGCTTACACTGACACTGCAATGAAGTTACTGTGAAATCCCCTAGCTGCCACACTCCGGTGCCTGTTCAGGTACATCAAGGAAAAATTTAACATGGCTAATCAGCTAATCAGAGGGACTAGTGAGATAAATAGTGGGGTTACAGGGATAGGGCCTGGGTGGGATTGTGATCAGTGCAGGTTCAATGGGCCAAATGGCCTCCTTCTGCATTGTAGGATTTTATGATTCTAATTTCTGCTGGAAAACATTGCGTCACAAGGATGTGTTTGTTGGCTGACAAATAGCTGGAACATGAGGGCAAGTAATGTGAGGAAAAATGTATGGGTTAGATTGATTGGCCATGCTAAAGTGCCTCTTTGTATTGGGGGAATAGCAGGATAAATATGTTGGATTATGGGGGTAGGGCCTCGATGGGATTACTGTCGGTGCAGGTTTGATGGGCCGAATGGGCTTCCTTCTGCACTTAAGAATTCTATGAATACAGTTAATCATAGCTGGCAACCTTAAATGGAGGTTGATACATTGTCCAACAGTCTTGAATATATTCAGATTTTGATCAGCAAAGGAGTTAAAGGAGACGGGCAGGAAGGTGGAATTAAGGCCACAGTCAGATGAGCCATGGAATGGCAAAGCTGATTCAATGGGCTGAAAGGCCTAATTGTGCTCCTATTTCTTATGATCTCATGTCCTAAATGGCTAGCCCACTTACCCTGAGCCTAGTTTGTGACTCTCCAGCCTCTAAGCAGCCAAACTTGCAAGAATTTCATTCATTTCAATGAAATGGATGAGTAAAGTTGGGAATCTGTGATCCAAATAATTGGAAGGAAGGAAATTACTTGAAAGATAGAAGAGGTAATATTGATAGAATTCAGCAGAATTTCCAATAGAAGTGAGGGAATGCAGATTGTAGATGAGTAAATCAGAAGCAAGGCTAAGAGCCTTTATTTTACTGGTATGTTTGCCCGGGCTTTCTTATGATCCCATCCGAGGCCAATGGAGAATAATATCTTCTGAATCTTGTCCACCCCCAGAATCAGGGCAGGTGTGCTGGTAAAATTCCAGCCTAAATGTCAGTTTGACTTCGTGATAACACATCTGTGTCAAAAAGTCATGGATTCAAGTAGCGACTTCCACATTTGCCGACATTATCCTTCATTTGCCCACTCACTATATGCCCCTTAGAGGTTTAAGCCCACACTCTAGATAGGCACTTCGATACAGCACACATAGAGTAGACTTTGGTTTGAAAGAGTTGGATCACAGAATAAAAATTGTTGCCAATTCTATTTCATTCTATTATCATTGCACAGGCTGAATATTTTTCTGTTAATGTGACCAAATTTTACACAGCAAGGTACAAGTTAAAAAAACTACAAAGGATCGTGAATGAAGCCCAGTTCATCATGAAATCAGCCTCATATTAAATTGATGGACCTACCTTACATTAAGTTGATCTTTCTCTACATCTTAGTATGACTGTAATACTACATTTTGCTTACTCTCTCCTTTCCTGTTCTATGGACGATATGCTTTGTCTAGACAGTGTGCAAGAAACAATACTTTACACTGTATGCTGATACATGTGACAATAATAAACCAAATCAAAATTTAAAAAATGGAAATTGTTGATCTAGCTCAGTTGCTTTGTAGATGAACAATGATAATAGTTTGTCAGAACAGAGAGGCAACAATTGGCGATCAACTATATATTCTTTTCGGAACAAAATATCACACGCAGTGGATCAGTCTCTCGGGAAGTGGTGTGATCAGGATGTGGATTTATGCTTCATTTGATTCCAGTTTTTTTGGTTCCACTTCGTTCAGATTCACTTGTTCTTTGAGTAGAGCTCGTCAGAGGCCCACATAAACATATGTACAAACAAGCATATGAATTAGGAGCCGGGATGGGCTACTCAGCTCCACAAACCTGCTTCACCATTCAATATAGATTGGATTGTAACCTAAGTTCCACATTCCTGACCTACCCTTGATAACCTTTCACCTCCTTGCTTATCAGGAATCCATCTAGTTGTGCCTAAAATATACTTAAAGACTCTGCTTCCACTGCCTTTTGAGGAAGAGAGTTCCAGAGAACCATGACTCCAAGATAAAAAAAATTCTTCATCTCTATCTCATGAGCAATCCCTGTACAACAGAAGCATAACCTCCCTACTTCAGTAATCAATTCCTCTCACAATAAGCAATACACAGTGGTTAGCACTGCTGCCTCACAGTGCCAGGGACCTGAGTTCAATTCTTGTCTTGGGTCACTGTCTGTGTGGGTTTCCTGTTGTTCCTCCCACAGTCTAAAATGTGCAGGTTAGGTGGATTGGCTATGCAAAATTGTCCCTTAGTGTCAGGGGAATAGCAGGGGTAAATGCATGGGGTTATAAGAAGAGGGCTTGTGTGGGATTGTGGTTGGTGCAGACTTGACGGGCCGAATGGCCTCCTTCTGAACTATTGAATTCCATGATTCTAACTTTTCTAATTACTTGCTATAGCTATGTACTAATTTTCTGTGATTCATGCACTGGAAACTTGGATCCCTCTGAATGTCAGTGCTCTACAATTTTGCACTATTTAAATATCTTTTTTCATTCTTTTTGCCAAAGTGGACAATTTCATATTCAACCACATTATACTCCCATTTGCCAGATTTTTGTCTGCTCATTCTGTCCCTTTGTACCTTTCTTATGTCTTCTTCACAACTTACTTACCCATCAACCTACTACCAATTTTTGAATCAACAGCAAATTTAGCAGCCATGCCTTTGGTCCCTTCATCCAAGTAATTATGTAAAGTGTGAAAAGTTGAGCACTGATACCTGTGGCACACCATCTGACAACATAAAAAGACCCATTTATGCCTACTCTCTATTTCTTGTTTCATAGAACATGAAATAGTACAGCACAGGAACAGGCCCTTTGCCCCGTAATGTTTTGCTGAACATAATGCCAAATTAAAGTAATCCCTTGTGCCTGCCCTCACTCCATATCCCTATATTCCTGCACATTTGTGTGCTTATCTAAAAGCCCTTAAACAGCCCTATTGTATTTGCCTCCACCACCATCCCAGCCAATCTTCTATCCATGCCAATATGTTACCTCCCTCCACCATGAGCATTTATGTTCTGCCATAATCTTTGATTTGGCATCTTAGCAAATACCTTCTGGAAATCTAAGTACAGTACATCCATCAGTTTCCCTTTATCCATAGCATATGTGAGTCTTTCAATGAATTGATTAAACATGAGTTCTCTTTACAATATGGTGCTGTCTTGAATTTGAGCAAAATATTGTGGAGGTTGGAAATCTGAAATAAAAACAGAAAGAGTTTGAATAAGCTCGGCAGGTCTGGCAACAGTGGTGGACAGAGAAACTGAGTTAACATTTCGAATTGAGATGATCCTTTTTCATAGCTGAAGAGGGCTAGCGATGTGATAGAGTGTATTGTTGGAGGGAGGTGGGTGGAGAAGGTAGAGCAGAACTAGAGACCAGTGATAGGTCGAGAGAACATGGCAAAAGAGACAAACAAATTCCCATTGGAGTGAAGAGCAGAACTTCTTCAAGGTCAGCATTCCTGGACCAGAAGTATCAGTGAATTAAACACTAAAGTAAAAGTGGATGCAGGAAATTGGAAATTTATCTGAAATGATGGGGATTGATCTGTTGCCACAGGATGAGTGTTGAGGTGGGCTGCCTCTGGGTTCAGGCACTTTGTTTCAGTTACTTAAGAAAGACTAAAACAAAAAAAATCCCCCCAGTCATCAACCTTCATCTCTGCACACTCCCTAATCCCCATTCATGCCATCTCATGCCCCCTACTCACCTGCCCATTATACTTCTCTCATAGATCATAGAATCTATAGTGTAAAAGGAGATCATTCGGCCCATTGAGTCTGCACCAACCTCAATCCCACCTAGGCCTGCACTCCTCATATTTACCCTATTAATACCCCTGATACTAGGGTTTATTTAGTATGGCCAATCAATTTGACCTGCATACCTTTGGACCAAAGGAGGAAACTGGAGCACCTGGAGGAAATCCATGTAGAGACAGGGAGAAAGTGCAAACTCTGCACACGCAGTGACCTGAGGCTGGAATTCAGACCAGGTCCCTGGCATTGTGAGGCAGCAATGCTAACTACTGTGCCACCATGCCACCCTTTGTGCCACTGTGCTGCTGTTTATGCCACTCCATATGTCCCAGATACTTCCATGGCTCCTCATACCCCAATGCCATCTCAAGCTCCTCTACCCAACCCCCATGACCTCTCATACCCATTCTGCACTCCACATCCCCATCGTTCTTTTCAGACCTTATGCAAAATAAGTACCAACTCATGCCAATCTAAGTCCCTCGCCCATTGCCCTTTGTATTTATCCAATCCATGCCAATTTATCTCATATCCTTTGACAATTTTGACAAATCTTTGACAGTTTTGACAGTTACTTGACAGCTTATCAGGTCTTTGACAGCTTTAGCAGATTCTTAACACTTTGACAGTTCCAATGCATGTTTTACACACAATTACGTTTACCTTTAACAATTTCAAAATTCTCCTTCTCCTAAAGGTGTCCCAGAATCCAAAGGCTATCCAACACCAAGTTCAGACTTTCCTCTATCTAGTCCAGCCTGCACACTTCAGTTTTCATACTTCTGGCTGACTAAAATCTCACTTCTATGAGGAGGTTGGCAAATTAAATGGCCACCTGCCCCTGTAAACTGCACAGGTTCGAACCTCAATTTGATTCTCATCCCACCCCTTGAAAATAGGGACTGCTATGTTTTGAGGACAGGATTTTGGATTTCCAGGCATTTCTGGGCAGAGAACCTTTGCATCGTGCCAGAAATGTGGGTCTTGAACTGCAACGAGTGACTGCGGAATTAGTAAATGGGAGGGAAGTTTCAAAAAAATGTTCCAAAATGTCGGCAAGGGTGTCGATAAAAGGATCTGCTGAAAGCTCATCATCCAGGTTACCTCACAACACCAGGTATCTAAGTTTAATTCCAGCCTCTGGTCTTTATCTGTGTGGAGTTCGCACATTCTCCCCGTGTCTGTGTGGGTTTCCTCTGGGTGCTCCCACAGCCCAAAGATGTGTGGGCTAGGTGGATTGGCCATGCTAAACTGCCCCTTAGTGTCAGAGGGATCAACAAAGTAAATAATAAGTAGGGTTACAGAAGTAGGGCCTAGGTGGGATTGTGGATGGTGCAGACTGGATGGGCCGAATGGCCTCCTTCTGTACTGTGGACATTCTATGATTCTATGATCCAGAACTCAGTTTTGTAAATTGGAATATGAACATTGTTTTCAACTGAAAAATGAAAACTCCTGGTCAGAGGACCCTGTAATTTTGGTAAGACAGATGGAAGTAATTTAGAAGCAGGGAAAGAAAGAGCTCAGGCATCTGAAACAAATCACACAAACAATTATTCGCATATACAGCAGAAACATTTTCTTGTCATTCATCTTGCATACTTCATTGAAATAATTGTTTCACTGTACGAGATTTGTAGTTATGGATACTTGAATCATTGCCAAAACATTGTTTACGATAATGGCACAACCGAATCATAACCTTGATTTATTTTGGCTTCATATGAATGCTACTTATGTTTAACCACCCATGTTGAGGTCACCTTATCTTCCCCGGTGAACAAAACAACAGGTATTAAGAATGCACTGAATAATAATTGTTCACATTTGGTCGCAATCTGTGATTTCGAGATTTACTGATTCCAGGTTCAATGCAAGTTGATCTTTGGTCAATTGCTCAACTGGAACCTGGTCTGTCATTAGCGACAGGCTAGGAAGTAATGCTTTTAAACTAGATTTGGCCACAGGCTATGTTATACTCCCACATTACAGTAGCGTTGAATTTGTCTTTACCTTTTCTGCTAAATCTCTCCTTCATTGTCTTCCTTTTGAAGCCAACATATTGTGCAAGTGTAGATCATTGGTGGTATTGGTCAAAGGTTATTGCTCATGTAGGGTGATAGGATGGAATTTTACTGCCCCTCTTGCCATGGAATTTGTACTGGATGGGACATGGATCACGCAAAAGAGTTCGAGCGGGATTTTCTGACTCTGGGATGAGTGCAGTCTGAAAATGCTACCCATACAGTCATGGACCAATGCAATGCGGAAACAGGCCCTTCAGCCCAACTGGTCGATGCCGGCCATGGTGCTCTCCCAGCTAGTCTCAATTGCCCATGTTTGACCCATATCCCTCTAATCCTTTCCCATCCATGTACTTATCCAAATGCTTTTTAAATGTTGCTTTTGCACTTGTATGTTGTATGTCAAATTATACATTTTAATATTTTTGTTCAGAAATAAGTCTCTCTTTCTCTCTGCATGAATCTCTTGTACTGAGCTATTTGTGACTGATGATGCTTACTTATTGCTTGATTTTCTCTGAACCTATCAGTTCCCAATATGGATCCTCTATTGAAGAGCATGAACCTCTGCTAAGATGATACTCTGCTCCAACGAAAAGGACAGATCATATTTTTGCAGTAGCACTAAGAATTGTACTGGAATGGAATATCATGAATGCAAAAGGCACCAAGTTCCTTGTGGGGAAACCAATCTATTTGTGACCCGACTATCAGGGATAAATGAAATCTGGATTTGTTGACAGTTCTTGGGAGCGTACCTTGATTAATTTGGATGTCTAGATTACAAGAAAGTTAGAATGTTTAAGAACAGCAAAGGTTGTTAGCATATGGAAGAGCCTCACTTTTGGAAAGATATTCAACCTTACAGACAAACATGAGCATTAGGAGCAGAAGTACGTCATTTGGCCCCTCGAGCTTGCTTTGCTATTAACAAGGTAATGGCCGACCTGATTATGATGTCTATTTCACTTTCCATGTACTCCTGTTAATCTTTGACCCCCTTGTTCATAAATCTGTCTACCTCTGCTTTAAAAATATTCAATGATCCTGCCTCTGCCACTCTCCAGGGAACAGAGTTCCAAAGATCCACTGAGATAAAAAAAATCATCTCTTCTTCTTTATTTTTAGCAATGTCACCTAGTTCTAGTCTCTCTCACAAGGGGAAATATCCTTTCAGCATTCAATCTTTCAAGTCTCCTCAGGATCTTATATGGTGCATTGATGTCACCTCTCACTTTAAATGCCAGTGGATACTGTTTCTTATTCATTTGTGGGACATGGACGTTGCTGGCTGGCTAGCATTTATTGACCATCCATAGTTGCCCTTGGAAGATAGTTGAGAGTCAACCACGTTGCTGTGGCTTTAGAGTCACATGTAGGCCAGATCAGGTAAGGATGGGAGATTTTCTTCCCTAAAGGACATTAGTGACCCAGATGGGTTTTTCAAACAATCAACAATGATTTTGTAGATTCCTAGTACCAGATATTTTTTATTGAATTCAAATCCCACCATCTGACGTGGCAGGATATGAACCTGGTCACCCGATTATTACTGAGTTTCTGGATTAATAGTCCAGTGATAATACCACTAGGCCATCACCTTCTCATCGGCTCTGCTTGTCCAATTTTTTCCACATAAGATAACTTACACATTCCAGGTTTCAATCAATTGAACTTTCTCTGAACAGCTTCAAACTAATTTGCATCCTTTTTCAAATAAGGAGACCAAAACTATACACAGTATTCGGGATCTAGTCTCCCCAATATCCTGTACAACTGTAGCAAAACGTCTCTGCTTTTATATTTCAATTGGGTCTGATTGTATTCATTGTAATGCCTATTAAAAATCAAACTGAAGATCTGAAAACAAAAATTACCTATTGGAATGTATCTGTTTTTCACACTTTCATTGAATTCTTTTTAAAGATCAGAATTTTATTTGAATTATTGTCAATTTTGGCTTTTCTCAAGAATTGAAAATTAGTACCGCACATTCAGACAGCTTTTGGACATTTTCTCTGCTTCTATACTCCCCATATGAAGTAATTCTCAGTCAATAAAACGTGCCTGTGCTCTCTGAACGCTAAGGTCAAGGGTCAGTGCTTGAGATCAAGGGTATTTTAGATCACATTACACTGAACAGTCCAAAGATGTGCAGATTAGGTTGATTGGCTATGCTAAAAATTGCCCTTAGTATCCTGAGATGTGTAGGTTAGAGGGATTAGTGGGTAAATATGTAGGGATATGGGGGTAGGGCCTGGGTGGGATTGTGGTCAGTGCAGACTTGATGGGCCGAATGGCCTCTTTCTGTGTTGTTGGGTTTCTATGATCCAATGATTTCTAACATGAGTGTATCTGAATTTATCCTTTGACAACCCCCTTGAGAAACATCATTCACTATTGCTCAGATAAATGCAAAGTCTTCAAAGTGCTCACTAAAGCTGCGTAGTTAAAAATAAAAATGTCATCATGCTGTTTCTTTTCCGTATGTATTTGCATAGGCAGGTTATCAATTGATATAAACTAAAATGCAGCACTGCAGATAGGCTATTCGGATGATTGCAAGAGGAAGTTATCTTAACTAAGTGACAAAATGGCTCTGGCTACAAGTGTTTAGACAATTTGTATGAGGTGCAGGAGAGCTTTTCAGGTTGCTTTGTTTCATTTATAACATAGCGTTAGCAGTGATATCAAAACAGAAGTTACATAGGAACTTCTAGCCATTTAGCCTCATGGAATTGCTACAGTGCAGAAGGAGCCATACTGCCCATCGAGTCTGAATCGACCACAATCCCACCCAGGTGCTATTACCCTAACCCCATATATTTACCTGCTAATCCCTCCGATGTGGCCAATCATCCTAACCTGCACATCTTTGAATTATGGAAGCAAATCAGAACGCCCGGAGGAAACCCACACAGACACAGGGAGAATGTGTAAATTCCACTCAGACAATAAACCAAAGTTGGAATTGTACCTGGGTCCTTAGAGCTGTGAGGCAGCAGTGCTAACCACTGTGCCAGGTCGTGGGCCCCACCAACTGGTTCTGCATCATTTAGTACTTTCAGGGCTGATTTCTAACTCCATATACCACCGGTGTGGGTATGTTAATTAATATTAATCAATATCTTTGCTTAACAAAAATCTTCCAATCTTGTTTTTAACATGTGCACAGGGTTAAATAGATCACGCTGCATGGAAACAGGCCATTTTTTTCATTTGATTTGATTTATTATTGTCACATAGAGGGCATAGATATAGGTGAGAGTGGAGAGATACAATAGTGTTCAGAGGGGCAATTTTTTCACACAGTGGGTGTGAGTGTCTGGATCAAGCTGCCAGAGGTAGTATTAGAGGCAGGTACAATTTTATCTTTTAAAAAGCATCTTGATAGTTACATGGATATGATGGGTATTGAGCGATATGGGCCAAATGTGGGCAATCAGGATTAGCTTAAGGCTTTTAAAAAAATGGGCAGTATGGACAAGTTAGGCTGAAGGGCCAGTTTCCATGCTGTAAACCTTTATGACTCTACGTATTAGTATACAGTGAAAAACATTGTTTCATGCACTTTACATAGACAAAACATACAGTGCATAGGGAAGGAAAGGGAAGAGTGAGTTGAGGAGAGCTAAGAGGGGACACGAGAAGAATTTGGATGATAGGATTAAGGAGAATCCTAAAGCTTTCTTTAGATATGTTAAGAGTAGAAGATTGGTTAGGGCAAGATTAGGGCCAGTCATAGACAGCAGTGGGAAGTTGTGCGTGGAGCCTGAAGAGATTGGAGAGGCACTGAATAAATATTTCTCTTCGGTATTCATGCAGGGTGATGTAAATGTAGTTATGGAGAACACTGAGGTACAGGGTTGCAAACTGGAAAGTATTGAAGTAGATAGGGAGGATGTGCTAGATATTCTCGAGGGGTTGAAGTTGGATAAGTCCCCTGGGCCGGACGGGATTTACCCTAGGATTCTCTGGGAGGCAAGAGAGGAGATTGCAGAGCCTCTGGCTCTGATCTTCAGGTCATCGTTGGTTATGGGTATGGTTCCGGAAGACTGGAGGATAGCGAATGTGGTCCCATTGTTCAAGAAGGGGAAGAAAGACCTTCCAGGGAATTATAGGCCAGTGAGTCTTACTTCTGTTGTGGGCAAAGTATTGGAGAGAATTATTAGGGATAGGATTTATAGTTATTTAGAGAGAAATGAATTGATTGGGGATAGTCAGCATGGTTTTGTGAAGGGTAGGTCGTGCCTTACTAACCTTATAGAGTTTTTTGAAAAAGTGACCAAAGAGGTGGATGGGGGTAAGGCAGTTGATGTGGTATATATGGACTTTAGTAAGGCGTTCGATAAGGTGGCCCATGGAAGGCTTCTGCAGAAAATGCAGATGTATGGGATAGAGGGTGATTTAGCTAATTGGATTAGGAATTGGCTAGCAGATAGAAGACAGAGGGTGGTGGTTGATGGGAGATATTCATCGTGGAGTTCGGTTACAAGTGGTGTACCTCAGGGATCTGTTTTGGGGCCCCTGCTGTTTGTAATTTTTATAAATGATCTGGATGAGGGTATTGAAGGATGGATTAGTAAATTTGCAGATGACACTAAAGTCGGTGGAGTGGTAGATAGTGAAGAGGGGTGTTATAGTTTGCAGAGTGACTTGGACAAGTTGCAGAGCTGGGCCGAGAGGTGGCAAATGGAGTTTAATGTGGAAAAGTGTGAGGTAATGCACTTTGGCAGGAATAATAAATGTGTAGAGTATAGGGCTAATGGTAGGACTCTTAATAGTGTTGATGAACAGAGGGATCTTGGTGTATGTGTGCATAGATCCCTGAAAGTAGGCAGTCAAGTCGATAAGGTTGTTAAGAAGGCATATGGAGTCTTAGCTTTTATTGGTAGGGGGATTGAATTTCGGAGCCGCAACGTCATGTTGCAACTGTACAAAACTCTAGTGCGGCCGCACTTGGAGTATTGTGTGCAGTTCTGGTCGCCACATTATAAGAAAGATGTGGAGGCATTGGAGAGGGTACAGAGGAGGTTTACCAGGATGTTGCCTGGTATGGAGGGCAGGTCTTATGAAGAGAGGCTGAGGGATTTGAGGTTGTTTTCGTTAGAAAGGAGGCGGCTAAGAGGAGACCTTATCGAAACATATAAGATGATTAGAGGTTTAGATAGGGTGGACAGTGATAGCCTTTTTCCTAGGATGGAGAAAGCTAGCACGAGGGGACACAGCTTTAAATTAAGGGGTGATAGTTATAGGACGGATATCAGAGGTAGGTTCTTTACCCAGAGGGTGGTTAGGGAGTGGAATGCCCTGCCTGCGGCAGTTGTAGATGCGCCAAGTTTGGTGGCGTTTAAGAGGTTAGTTGATAAGTTTATGGAAGAGAAGGGAATGGTTTAGTTTGGAGGGTCATTGCTTTTTATAATGGTCGGCACAACATTGAAGGCCGAAGGGCCTGTTCTACGCTGTAATGTTCTATGATCTATGTTCTATGAGTGGAGAATGTAGTGTTACAGTCATAATTAGGGTGAGAGAAAGACCAACTTAATGTAATCCATTCATGGCAACAGGAAGAAACTGTTTTTGAGTCAGTGATATGTGACCTCAGACTGTTGCATAATTTTCCCAGTGGAAGAAGGTGGAAGAGAAATGTCCAGGGTGTGTGTGGTTCTTGATTACGCTGGCTGCTTTTCTGAGACATATAAACAGTGTCAAAGGACAGGAGTTTGATTTGAGTGATGGAATTGGGCAATGTTCACGATCCTTTGTAGTTTATTGCAGTCTTGGACAGAGCAGGAGCAGTACCGAACTATGATACAACCAGAAAGAATTGGCCCCACAATCCTATGCTGGTGTATATGATCAACTTGAGCATCCTTCCATCTTTATTCATTTGTGTCTACTACTGTAACCCTCTGTTTCCTTCTCCTGCCATGTGATTACCTAGCTGCTCCTTAAATGCATCTATGATATTCATTTTAACTATTCCCTGTGGTTTGGGTTTCACATTTTCATCACTCTTTGAGTGAAGAAGATTTTTCTAAATTGACCAATAATTTCTTGGTGACTAATCTATATTGATGGCCTCTTGTTATGCTCTTCTCCACAAGAGGAAACATTCCTCTGAGAAAAAAATAAAGAAAAAAAATGTTTTTTGATTCTGTCCTCTCGAGCTCCTGGTTCTTAGTCCTTGAGTTAAATTCAACTCTCGGATACTTATGGATTCTTAGCACTGTGGGTTAATATTAGTTTTTAGTTGCCTTGATGACTCTTTTTGGGATTTAATTTAACAGGCAGTAACTACCCTTTGATGCCCCACCTAATTTCACATGTCAACCGAGAAAGTATGTGTCACCGCATATTTTCAGCAGGCATCACACTCGAGCAACTAATAGATAAAACATTTGACAGGAACCAGAAAGGTACCTTACAAATGCCGGGAATGCGGGGCTCATTGCAATATGGCAAGGCAACGCCTGGTAACATTATTGCCAGGTTATTAATCCAGAAACTCAACTAATGTTCTGGGGACACGGATTCAAATTGCACCATGGCAGATGGTAGAATTTGAATTCGATTTTTAAAAATCTGAAATTAGGAATCTACTGATGACCATGAGACCATTGTCAATTGTTGGAAAAACGCATCTGGTTCACTAATGTCCTTTAAGGAAGTAAATCTGCTGTGCTTACCCAGTCTGGCCTACACGTGACTCCAGAGCCACAACAATGTGGTTGACTCTCAACTGCCCTCAGTAACGATGGATGGGCAATAAATGTTGGCCGCCCAGCAATGCCCATTTCTCCTGAATGAATAAAAAAATACATGAGTTGGTGATTTGGCAACGATGAGTTTGTTCAAAAGAACATGAGACTTGGAATAAATCATACAGTTTCACAAACCTGCTTCACAATTTTGTAAGATCATGACTAATTATTTTAAATTCTTACATGAGATGTGGGCACCACTGGCAAAGCCAGCACTTGGTGGCAATCCCTGACTGCTGTGCCAAGGCATATACAGGAACGGATAAGTAAAAAAGGGAGAATTACGTTGATACGGAGGGCTCAAAACAGTAAAGGCCTAGAGGAGTCTAGAAAGTACAGGGAGGTGGTTTTAAAAAAAAATCAGGGGAGTGAAGAGGGGATATGAAAAAACAGTGGCAGGAAAAATAAGGGAGAATGCCAAGGTTTTAAAAGTACAGTCAGGGCAAGAGAATGAGCAGCGAAAGATTAGGACCCGTAAGGGACTAAAGTGGAAAACTGTGTGTAGAACCATAAGACGTAGGTAAGGTTTTGATGGCTTTGTGACCACCATTATAGAGATTAAGGGCGGGCTTTTTCAGCCACACTCACCTCAAAACTGGGAGGTTTCATCGGAGTCAATGGATCTTCGTGTGGTCCCAACCTCCCATCCCCCACTATGATTTCCTGTGGTGGGTGGGATGGGAAAATTCCTCCCTAATTTTCAACTCCAGATTATGAATCATTTGAATGATGCCACCTGCTGTGGTGGCATTTGAACCCATGTTCCCTGAGCAGTGGTCTGACTCGCTGGACTCTCCATCACCCTCTACCTCAATTCCACCTTCCCACCCAATCCCCATATTCTTTGATACCTGTATAATCCAGACATCCCGTTATCTCAATCTTGAGTTTACTGAATAATTCAACACAGGCCCTGAATCAAATTCCATCTGTTGGGGTATCAGAAAGTCTATTTGACTGTTGTTCCTATCTGGCTGCGGCTGGACTCAGGGGAGAAGGATCGGTGAATTCCCACAGAAATAATGCAACTCAACTATCTGGCAGAAGAAGTGGTGGTGTCAACTTGCATCTATGGGGCTATTGTAGGCGCTGTCATATCTGGATGATGGGAGACAGGATAGAACATCTCCTAATGGAGGTGGCAGAAGGACTGGAAAAAGAGAAGGCAAATATTGGTATATGTGTGTGTGTGTATATGAGAGAACCTAAGTACTAATTGGCATCAATATTGTAACCAGAATCGCAAATAGTATACCTCCAGCATGAAGCTCAGCATATCAACTACGTACTGTACAAGGCTCAGAGAGGGTTGGAGTTATATCTTGTCCAAACGAAGATGGTTTTGATTGCTGGAGATCAATCATCTCAGTTCCAGTACATCTCTGCAGGAGTTCCTCAGGTTAGTGTTCTCAGCCCAACCATCTTCAGTTGCTTCATCAATGGCTTTCCCTCTACCAGTAGGTCAGAAATGAGAAGGTTTGATGATGACTGCACAATGCTCAACACCATTTGCAACTCGTCAGACTCTAAAGCAGTCTGTGCTCATACGCAGCAAGACCTGAACAATATCCGACCTTGAATCGATAAATGGCGAGTAATATATACTCCAATTGTGCCAGGCAATGACTATCTCTAACAAGTGAGAATCTAACCATTGTCTCTTGACATTCAATGGCATTACCATCACCAAAATTTCCATTATCAACATCCTGGGAATTACAATTGACTAGAAACTGAACCAATTTTATAAATTCTGTGGCTACAAGAGCAGGTCAGACACCTGACTCCCCTAGGTCTGTCCAAGTTACAAGTCTCACAATGACTCTCCATTTGTCTGGATGAGTGCAGCCCTGAAAACCCTCAAGAAACTGTGAAGGACAAAACAGCTTGCTTGATTGGAACATCACCCACTACCTTCAGCATTCAATCTCACCTTCACAGTGGCAGCAGTGTGTGCCATCTACAGGATGCACTGCAGCAACTCACCAAGGCTCCTTATACAGTACCTTCCAAAGCCATGACCTCTGCCACTCAGAAGACATGGGAACGCCATCACCTCCCATTCTGACTTGGAAATATATTGCTGATCCTTCACTGTCGCTGGGTCAAAATCCTGAAACTCCCTTTCTAACGATGGGAGTACGTATACCCAGGGACTGCGCAGTTCAAGAAGGCAGCTCACCACCACTTTCTGAAGGGCAACTAGGGATGGGTAATAAATGCTGGCCTAGCGAGTGATAGCCAGTAACACCCCATGAAATAATCAAAAAAGAGAACGGACTGCAACAATGTTTGCAACAGCTTTAATAATGTTTTGTTTGGTGGTGCAGCCTGTGGATACCTGAGTGCTTTTGTACATTTTTCTGTCTATATTTACATCTGGCCGCCTGTAGCTGTGTCTATATGATATTTAAAATTTATTTATTAGTGTCACAAGTAGGATTACATTAGCCCTGCAATGAAGTTACTGCGTAAATCCCCTAGTCACCACACTCTGATGCCTGTTCAGGTACACTGAGGGAGAATTTAGCATGGCCAATGCACCTCAGCAGCCAGGCTTTCAGACTATGGGAGAAAAACTGGAGCATCTGGAGGAAACCCACGCAGACAGGGGGAGAACTTGTAGATTCCGCATGGACAGTGACCCAAGTGGGGAATCGAATCTGAGTCCTGGGCGCTGTGAGGCAGCAATGCTTGATTGGCAGTGTGCCAGTGTAATGCCCATATATCCAGCAGTAACTTGTGTTAACAGGTTAAAAAAAAAGAAAGATTAAAAATAACCTTATATTGGATGGACATGAAAAGAGCAGTAGGGGATTTACATGAGTTGGCGGCAGTAGCAATATCTGGGAGTGTGGGTATGTATTTTGTACTTTATTTGCTTAGCTATAATCCTATGCAAATCAATATTTCTCTGAAAATGAAACCACCCATGTGGTTTGAGCTGAAACACGTTATTGTGCACAAGGAGCGTTTACTTGCTGCTATCTGAAAAGTGTTTCTTAGCTAAAACAACTCTGATCACAGTAAAACTTTGTTATGATGCTGATGGGGGTGGTTAGCACTGCTGTCTCACTGTTCCGGGGACCCGGGTTTGCTTCCTGGCTTGGGTCACTGTCCGTGCAGAGTCTGCACGTTCTCCCTGTGTCTCGGTGCGCTTTCTCTGGGTGCTCTGGTTTCCTCCCACAGTCCAAAGATGTGCAAGATAGGTGAATTGGCCATGTTAAATTGACCCTAGTGAGAGGGGATTAACAGGAAAATATGTGGGAATAGGGCCTGGATGGGAATGCTGTTATATACTCGATGGGTTGAATGGCCTCTTTCTGTTCTGTAGGGATTCTATAATCAGTATATTACATAAGATGATGCATATATAATTGGTACAAGTATCCCTGAATGGTATTTATGCTCACTTGACCTTCCCCCAATCTTCCCATCTATTATAATCCTTCATTTCCTTCTCCCGCATGACTATCTATCATTTTCTTCAACTTATCTCAACTATTTGCATCAACAACACACCATGGTAGTGAGTTCTACACTATAAATTCAGAAGTTCATAAGTTCGTAAGATATGGGGCAGAATTAGGCCATTCAGTCCATCGAGTCCGCTCTGCCATTCGATCGTGGCTGATATGTTTCTTATTCCCATTTTCCTGCCTTCTCCCCATTGCTAAAATCTGTCTAACTCCTTCTTAAATTTACTTACTGTCTCAGCATCCACTGCACTTTGGGGAAGCGAATTTCACAACCATTTGATTTTTCCTCAACTCTCTTTTAAATTTGCTAGCTCTTCTCCGAGGGCTATGACCTCTCATCCTGCATTGTCTCACAACAAGAAGCATCCACTCCATGTCTATTTTATGCATACCTTTTATCATCTTGTGTATCTCATTTTGATCTCCCTTCATTCTTCTAAATTCCAGAGAGCTTAAACAGGTCAATCTCACTTCATACAACAAATCCCTCATCTCTGGAATCAACCTTGTGAACCTCCTCTGAACCGCCTCCAATGCCACTACATCTTTCCTCAAAGAAGGGGACCAGAACTGCGCAGATGTGGCCTCACCAATGCCTTGTACTGTTGCAACAATACTTCTATACCTTTATATTCTATTCCTTTAGCTATAAACACCAACATTCCATTTGCTTTCTTTATTCTCTGCTCAACCTGCATACTAGTTTTCTGTGTTTTCCTCATAAAAGAAGACACCCAGATCCCTCTGCACTGGAACATCCCGAAGTCTCTCCCCATTTATATAATAAGTTGCCTTCTTATTTTTCCAACCAAAATGCACTTATCCACATTAAATTCCATGGGCTACATTTTGGTCCACTCTCCTAACCCATCTATATTCATTTGTAACATTTTTATTTCCTCATTGCAACTTACTGTACCACCTATTTTTGTGTCATCTGCAAATTTGGCTATAGAGTCTTCTATCCCTGTATCCAAGTCATTAATACATATTATAAATAGCTGGGCTCAAGGACCAAACCCTGTGGCATCCCACTAGTTACTTCTTGATATCCAGAAAAAGTCATTTATCCCAACTCCCTGTCTTCTGTCCATCAGCTAGTCACCTCTCCAAACTAATAAATTACCCCAATCCCATGTAATCTAACTTTGTGAATTAGTCTTTTGTGCAGCACCGTATCAAACACCTTCCAGTAATCCAGATATACTACACTACAGGATACCCACTATCCACTTTGCTTGTTACATCCTTGAAGAACTCTAGCAAATTAGTCAAACATGACCTACTCTTCATAAAATCATGCTGGCTCCGATGGATAGCACTTTGACTTTCCAAATGTCCTGATATGGCTTTCTTGATAATTGATTCTAACACTTTTCCAACAACGGATTTTAAACTAACTGCTCTGTACTTCCCACATTTTGCCTCCCCACCCTCCCCTCCCCGCCCTTTTTGAATAAGTACATTAGTATCTTTCCAAGCCACTGGAACCTTTCCTGATCCAGGGAATTTGGAATATTATAACTCATGGATCTACTATCTCCGTCGCCATTTCCTTCACCCTGGGTATATAGGCCATCAATCCTAGGAGACTTCTCTGCTCTCAATCCCAATAGTTTGCTGAATATCTTTTCCCTATCAATGTTGATTATTCTAAGTTCTACCCTTTTTATTACCCCTGACTTGCCTATTACTATAGGAATAGTAATTGTAATGTCCTCCACTGTGAAAACTGAGGCAAAGTATTGACTTAGCATCTCTATCATTTCAGAGTTCCCCACTATTAACTCTCTGGTTTCATCTTCCAAGAGATTAACATTCACCCTAGCAGCTTTCTTCCCTTTCGTATACCTGCGGAAGATTTTGTTATCCTTCTTGATATTTTGCGCTAGCCTTCTTTTGTAATTTACCTTAGCTGCTTTTATTACTTATTTTAGTATCGTTTTGTTTATGTTCAGAAGTTTCTCAATCTTCCAGTATACCACTGGCCTTTGCAATATGTATCTTAGTTTTTGTCTTTATATTTTCCTTGACCTCTCCATTTAGCCACGGATGCTTTTTACTCCCTTACCATCTTTCTTCCTCAATGGGATATAGTTTAGTTGTAAGGATTTAACAATTGCTGCTGCTCATCCACTTTTAGCCTTCCTGCCCACTCAATGTGGGCCAAATCTGTCCTCATGCCGATGTAATTTCTTTTCTTTAATTCCAGAACGCTAGTGTGGGACTCCACTTTCTCACCCCCAAACTGAACTTTGAATTCTATCATATAATGGTCACTATCCCCTTGAGGATCCATAACTATGAGATCATCAATTAACCCCTCCTCATTACACAATACCAGGTCCAGAATAGCCTGCTCTTTGGTTAGTTCCATAACATACTGTCCAAGAAACAGTCTCTAATACATTCAATGAACTCTGCCTCCAGGCTAACTTTGCCAATTTGCTTCTTCCAATCTATGTGCATATTAAAATCACCCATGATTATTGCTGTATTGTTCTTGCAAGCCCCCAGTATTTTCTGGTTTATACTGTGCCCCACTGCAGAATTATTGCTTGGGGACAAAAAACAAAGAACAAAGAACAAAACAGCACGGGAAACAGGCCCTTTGGCCCAATGAGCCCACGCCGCCACCCCGATGTTCCCACCTTTACCCGCAATCCCTGTCCATGTTTATAGATCTATGGATTAAAAACCAAATTTGAGACAATTTAGGGAGAATTTGTTTTGCCAATTAGCCTAAGAGCACATCTTTGGGATGTGGGAGGAAACCGGAGCACCCGGAGAAAACCCACGCAAGCACGGGGAGAATGCGCAAACTCCCATAGACACAGGCCCAAATCCATGTATCTGCACAGCACAGCGATAGTCACTGAGCTGTCGTGTTGCCCATCAGATGGTCCAGGTCAAGCGTACACTAACGACGTGAAGCACTAGGATACTCTCGAAAAAAATCCAAGAGCAGCCCTCTCACGACCCATCGCGTGTATGCCCCTCGTTAGACAACAAGGTGGACCAAAGCACCTGTAGGATAAAAACAAGTACATCAATATCATCATCTATTTACACACTTCCCAGGGACTCCCAAGGCTCATGATCCCTATTTTAAATCAGTTTTCTATACCCCTCCATTCCCATTCTGTTCATGTGCCCATCTAAGTATTTCTTAAATAACTCCAGAGTGCCTGCCTCCACCACTTTACTTGGCAGTGCATTCCATACCCCCACCACCCTCTGTGTGAAAAAACTCCCTCTAGCATCCAAATTATACCTTACCCCCCTCACCTTAAGCCCGTGACCCCTCGTGCTATTTGAGTCCATCCTAGGAAAAAGCTTAACCCTGTTTACTCTATCTATCCCCTTCAAAATCTTGTACACCTCTATCAGATCTCCTCTAAGTCTACGTCTTTCTAAGGAAAACAGTCCCAATTTGCCTAATCTCTCCTTGTAACTCAGACCTTCCATACCAGGCAGCATCCTGGTAAACCTCCTCTGCACTCTCTCCAGAGTCTCCACGTCCTTCCCGTAGTAAGGCGACCAGAACTGGACGCAGTATTCCAAATGAGGTCTAACCAACGTTTTATACAACTGCAACATTAAAGGCCAGCTCTTGTACTCTATACCCTTCCTATAAAGGCTAGCATACTATATGCTTTCTTCACAACCTTCTCCACTTGCTCTGCCACCTTCAGAGACTTGTTCACCTGCACCCCCAGGTCCCTCTGCGTTTCTATACTCTTAATAGGTCTACCCTTTATCATATACCTCCCCCCTACATTCTTTCTCCCGAAATGCATCACCTCACATTTATCAGGATTGAATTCCATCTGCCATCTGTCTGCCCAAGCTACCAGCCTATCTATGTCCTGCTGCATCGCCTGACAATGCTCCTCACTATCCGCAAGTCCAGCCATCTTTGTATCGTCTGCAAACTTGCTGATCACTCCACTTACTCCCTCTTCCAAGTCATTTATATATATTACAAATAGAAGAGGTCCCAGTACCGAGCCCTGCGGCACACCACTAGTGACCGACCTCCAGCTAGAGAAACACCCTTCACTATTACCCTCTGTCTCCTATTACCAAGCCAGTTACTTATCCATCTAGCTACCTGTCCTTATATCCCACTGCCTTGACCTTCTCGACTAACTTCCCATGACGGACTTTGTTAAACACCTTACTAAAATCCATATAGACGACATCAACGGCTCGCCCTTCGACCTAGGATTACTCCTACCAAGTACTTCTTTCCTTTGCTATTTTTTATTTCAACCCGAACTGATTCCACATCTTGGGACCCCATACGTGTATCAGTTCTCATTACAGCACTGATCTCTTTCTTCACAGCTAAACTACACCACCTCCTCTTCCTTTCAGTCTATCTTTCCAAAATGCTGAGTACCTTTAGATATTAATTGCCCAGACCTGGTATCCTTGTAACCATGTCTCAGTAATCGCCATCAAATCATACCCTTCTGTTTCTATTTGCGCCATGAACTCATTAATTTTGTTCTGAATGCTTCGTGCATTTAGATAAAAAGCTTTTAAATTTGTTTCACTAGTAAATTTCCATGCTCTTTTATAATTCCTTGATGCATAAAGACATTCACCCATTTTGTCCCTCACTTTTATTGTCTGGTAACCATCTGCCACATTGCTAACCTGCACTCTTATCTCCTCCTTCAATTTGTTTTCTAATTTCCCCGTAACTGAATGTTGTCCCCCACTATTCAGTTTAAAGCCCTATCTACAGCCATAGTTAAGCAATTCACTAGAACTCTGATCCCAGCGCGATTCGGATGAAGATTCGGATGAAAGTGTATAAAAGGTTCAAAGAGCTAGGAGATGTTGGGGATCTAGAGAAGTATAAGGCTTATAGAAGAGAGCTTAAAAAGGAAATTAGGAGAGCCAGAAGGGGTCATGAGAAGGCCTTGGCTGGTAGGATTAAGGAGAATCCCAAGGCCTTCTACAAATATGTGAAAAGTAAAAGGATGAGAAGAGAAGGGATAGGACCTATAAAAGGTGAAGGGGAAAAGTCTGTATGGAACCGGAAGAAATGGCAGAGGTGCTTAATGAGTACTTTGCCTCAGTATTCACGGTGGAAAGTGATCTGGGAGGATGCACTACAAGTTTGCGGCAGACTGAAAAGATTGAGTATGTAGATATTAAGGAAGCGGATGTGTTAGAACTTCTAAATGCTATCAAGATAGACAAGTCTCCGGGACCAGATGGGATGTACCCCAGGTTATTGTGGGAGGTGAGGGATGTCATTGCAGAGCCCCTGGCGATGATCTTTGCGTCGTCGATGGAGACGGGAGAGGTTCCGGAGGATTGGAGGATTGCGGATGTGGTCCCTATTTTCAAGAAAGGGAACAGGGATAGTCCTGGAAATTACCGACCGGTGAGTCTGACCTCAGTGGTTGGTAAGCTGATGGAGAGGCTTCTGAGGGACAAGATTTACGAGCATTTGGAGAAGTTTAGGTTGATTAGAAATAGTCAACATGGTTTTGTAAAAGGCAGGTCGTGCCTTACGAGCTTAATTGAGTTCTTCGAAAATGTGACTGAACACATTGACGAAGGAAGAGCAGTGGACGTGGTGTACATGGACTTCAGCAAGGCATTTGACAAGGTCCCACATGCAAGATTTCTTGAGAAGGTGAGAGGCCATGGGATCCAAGGGGCTTTGGCCTTGTGGATCCAGAACTGGCTTGCCTGCAGAAGGCAGAGGGTGGTTGTGGATGGCTCTTTTTCTGCATGAAGGTTGGTCACCAGTGGAGTGCCCCAGGGATCTGCTCTAGGACCCTTGCTGTTTGTCATTTTCATAAATGACCTGGATGAGGAAGTGGAGGGATGGGTGAGTAAGTTCGCCGATGACACGAAGGTCGGTGGTGTTGTGGATGGTCTGGAGGGATGTCAGAAGTTGCAGCATGACATCGACAGGATGCAAGACTGGGCGGAGAAGTGGCAGATGGACTTCAACGCGGATAAATGTGTTGTGGTCCATTTTGGCAGATCCAACGGGATGAACGAGTACACTATCAAAGGTAGGAGTCTTAGCTGTGTGGAAGAGCAGAGGGATCTTGGGGTCCGGGTCCATAAGACTCTCAAATCGGCCTCCCAGGTGGAGGATGTGGTTAAGAAAGCTTACGGTGTACTGGCCTTCATTCATAGAGGGATTGAGTTCAGGAGTCAGGAGGTAATGCTGCAGCTTTATAGGACCCTTGTCAGACCACACTTGGAGTACTGTGCGCAGTTCTGGTCGCGTCACTATAGGAAGGACGTGGAAGCTATTGAAAGGGTGCAGAGGAGATTTACAAGGATGTTGCCTGGATTGGGAGGCATGCCTTATGAAGACAGGTTGAGGGAGCTGGGACTGTTCTCCCTGGAGAGACGAAGGTTGAGAGGCGACCTGATAGAGGTTTAAAAGATGTTGAGAGGAATAGATAGGGTGGACTCTCAGAGACTATTTCCCAGGGCTGAAATGGTCGCGACGAGAGGGCACAGATTTAAGGTGCAGGGAAGCAAGTACAGAGGGGATGCTAGGGGAAAGTTTTTCACTCAGAGGGTGGTGAGTGAATGGAATCGGCTGCCGTCGGTGGTGGTCGAGGCAAACTCGCTGGGGTCTTTTAAAAGACTTCTGGATGAGTATATGGGATCCAATGGGATTGGGGGTGATAGATAGGTCTATGGCTGGGTAGGTTTTGATGTGTTCGGCACAACTTGTGGGCCGAAGGGCCTGTTTGTGCTGTAGTGTTCTATGTTCTATATGTTCTATTGTCCCACCAGAACAACTCCCTTCTTCCCCAGTACTAGTGCCAATGTCCTATGAATTCAAACCCATTTTGCCCACTCCAATCTTTAAACCATACACTTACCTATCTAGTTTTATTGACTGTGTGCCAATTAGCTCGTGGCTCAGGTATTAATCCAGAGATTATTACCTGGATTATATTCTCAGCATTCTTTGGGTAACAAAGTTTTCCTGAATTCCCTGTTAGATATTTTCGTGACAATAAAACTATAAGAGGCCATAAGATATAGGAGCAGAATTAGACCATTCAGCCCATTGAGTCTGCTCCACCATTTAATTATGGCTGATAAATTTTTCAACTCCATTCTCCTGCCTTTTCTCCTTCGATCCACTTACTAATTAAGACCTATCTACCTCTGCCTTAAATACATTCAATGACCCAGTGGCAACGAACTCCACAGATTCATCATCCTCTGTGTAATGAAGTTCTTTCTCATCTCGATTCTAAAGGGTTGTCTTTTATTCTGAATCTGTGCTTTCAAATTCTAGCCTCTCCTATTATTGGAAGCATCTTACCCACGTCCACTCTATCCAGACCTTTCAATATTCTGTAACTTTCAATGTGATACCCCCTCATCCTTCTAAACTCCATCGAGTACAGACCTAGAGTCTCAGATGCTCTTCATATGTCAAGTCTTTCATTCCTGGGATCAGTTTTATGAAGATCTGTGGACCTCTCTAAAGCCAGCACACCCTTTCTTAGATATGGGGTCCAAAATTGCTCACAATGTTCCAAACGTGGTCTGACCAAAGTTTATAAAGCCTCAGCAGTACATCCTTGCTTTTATATTCTAGTTCCCTCAAAATAAATGCTAACATTGCATTTGCTTTCCTAACCAATAATTCAGTCTGCATGTTAACTTTAAGAGAATTCTGAACTAGGACTCTCAAGTCCCTTTGGGCTTCTGATTTCTGAATTCTCTCCCCACTTAGAAAATAGTTTCCACCTCTCTTCCTACCAAAATGTAGAACTTCACACTTTCCACTATCTTATGTTTGTAGCCAACAGTTACTCTCTTCCCCAAAAGAGGAAATGTTTACGATGCTGACACTTCTCCCTCACAAAAATCACTTCATAAAAGGGAGCTGAACCAGTTCCTGACTGGAACATCTGGAAGGTCAAGTGCCGTTATAAATAACATTGTCCAGATGACCTCCTGACTTATGTTTGATTATCTGCGGCAGTTGATGAGGAATTTGCTGGAGCACCCTTTTTCCCTTGATCTTGTCTCTTCCAGGAAACAATTCAGCCGTGAGGAGGGTGGGGGAAGGGGGCAAGGTCTTGATACACCAGTTAATTCTTTTCATACCCATGATTTTTATCTGTTTGTAGGCCAGTACGCTATTCTTCAGATCATGATTTGTTCTCAAATTGCGTTACAATGATGTGAGGCAGAAATTATGCAGGAATCTTGAGAAAACTTTGCCTTTATTTCTTGTTTAATACTTCAGCCTGCATGACAGCCACAGCTATACTCCTTCACTTTGAAACATAGAAACATAGAAACATACGAGTAGGAGAAGACCATTTGGCCCTTTGAGCCTGGTCCACCATTCAATATGATCACGGCTGATTATCCAACTCAATCCTGCTTTTTCCCCATAACCTTTGATCCCATTCACTCTAGGTGCTATATCTTGCCGTCCCTTGAATACATTCAATATTTTGGCATCAACTACTTCCTGTGGTAATGAATTCCACAGGCTCATCACTCTTTGGGTGAAGAAATATCTCCTCATCTCCATCCCTAATAGTCTACCCAGAATCTTCAAACTGTGACCTCTAGTCCTGGACTCCCCAACAATCGGGGACATCCTTCCCTATATCTACCCTGTATAGATTTATAAACCTCTATGAGATCCCCCCTCATTCATCTGAACTCCAGCGACAACAATCCTACCTCATCAATCTCTCCTTATACATCATTCCCGACATCCCTGGAATCAGCCTGTTAAACCTTCGCTGCACTCCCTCGAGACAAGAACATCCCTTCTCAGAAAAGGAGATCAAAACTGCACACAATACTCTAGTGTAGCCTGACCAAGGCCCTGTATAATTGCAACAACACATCCTGCTTCTACCTTCGAAACATCTCGCAATGAAGGCCAACATGCCATTTGCCTTCTTTATCGCCTGCTTCAGCTGCATGCTTACCTTCAGCATTGTGTTGAATGTGACAGAGAACACAAGGAATAAGAGCAGAAGTGGGATATCAGGCAGGCCCTGCAAGCCTGCCCCACCATTCAATATAATCATGGCTAACATATGCTGGCCTCAACTCCTTTTCTGTACCATTTCCCCATAGCCCTCTATCCCTCAAACTATCAAATATTTATTCACCTATATTTTAAATACTTCTAATGGTCCGGCTTCCACCACCCTTTGGGGCAGAGAATTCCAGAGATTCACCACTCTCTGTGAGAAGAAGT
Organism: Sphyrna mokarran; assembly: GCA_024679065.1. Lineage (NCBI taxonomy): Eukaryota > Metazoa > Chordata > Chondrichthyes > Carcharhiniformes > Carcharhinidae > Sphyrna > Sphyrna mokarran. The sequence goes on along the minus strand of JAGIQG010000007.1, from coordinate 20,200,427 downwards.
TCCTACACACCACAGTTTTAAATAGCCAGCCTTTTATCTTATAGCTGTTATCCCCTTGTTCAGGACTCTTTCACATCTCAACACCCATCCTGTCAAAGCCCTCTCAGGATCTTATATGTTTGAATGAGGTCACACCCACACTCTTGTAAACTCCAAGGAATACAGATCCAGATTATTTAATCACTCCTGATAGGACAAATCTCTCATCCCAGGAATTAGCTTGGTGAATCTTCTTTGGACTGTCTCCAATGTTACTATATTCTTTTTAAGATATGGGGAACCACAACTGTAAGCAGTCTTCCAAGTGAGGCCTCACTAACACCCTGTACAATTGCAACATAACCTCCCTATTTTAAACACCAAATCCTTTTTGTGAGAAAGACTTGAAGTTATCTAATCCTTTTGATTATCTCAATAGAGGAAGTTGAATGAAAATTTTAATGAAGGGAGTATAATAACAACCTGATCTATCAGACACGGATGCAAATTTCCAGTAGCAGACTAGAGGGTGGAGTTAAGTAAAAGGCCATTGCTGACTCTTATTAAAGGCGTATTGGAACTGTGTAGCTAAATGGATACAAAATTGGCTTGTTGTCAGAATCGTAGAGCCCTACACTACAGAAAAGGTCCATTCGATCCATCGAATCTGCACTGACCACAATCCCACCCAGGCCTTACCCCACACATTTTACCCATTAATCCCTCTAAGCGACACATCCCAGGACACTAAAGGGCAATTTAGCATGGCCAAACAACCTAACCTGTACATTTTTAGACTGTGGGAGGAAACCGGAGCACTTGGAGGAAACTTATACAGACACGAGAAGAATGTGCAAACAGTGACCTGAGTTGGGAATTGAACTCAGGTCCCTGGAGCTGTGAAGCAACATGCTAACCACTGTGCTACCGTGTCACCCAAAGCCAGAAGGTAGTTGTAGAGGGCTGTTTTTCAAACTGGAGGCCTGCAACCAGCAGTATGCCTCAGGGATCAGTGCTGGGTCCACTGTTACTTGCCATTTATATTAATGATTTGTATAAGAATACAGGAGGCATGGTTAGTAAGTTTGCAGATGACACCAAGATTGGTGGCATAGTGGACAGTGAAAAAGGTTACCTCAGATTGCAATGGGATCTCGATCAATTAGACTAGAATGGCAGATGGAATTTAATTTAGATAAATGCAAGATGATAGAACAAAGAGCAAAGAACAAAACAGCACGGGAAACAGGCCCTTCGGCCCAACGAGCCCATGCCGCCACCCCAGAGGTTCCCACCTCTGCCCGGGATCTCTGTCAATGTTTATAGATCTATGGATTAAAAACCAAATTTGAGACAATTTAGGGAGAATTTGTTTTGCCAATTAGCCTAAGAGCACGTCTTTGGGATGTGGGAGGAAACCGGAGCTCCCAGAGAAAACCCATGCAAGCACAGGGAGAATGCGCAAACTCCCACAGACACAGGCCCAAATCCATGTAGCTGCATAGCACAGTGATAGTCACTGAGCTGTCGTGTTGCCCATCAAATGGTCCAGGTCAAGCGTACACTAATGTCATGAAGCACTAGGATACTCTTGAAAAAAATCCAAGAGTAGCCCTCTCACGACCCATTGTGTGTATGCCCCTTGTTAGACAACAAGGTGGACCAAAGCACCTGTAGGATAAAAACAAGTACATCAATATCATCATCTATTTACACACTTCCCAGGGAATCCCAAGGCTCATGATCTCTATCTTAAATCAGTTTTCTATACTTCTCCATTCCCATTCTGTTCATGTGCCCATCTAAGTATTTCTTAAATAACTCCAGAGTGCCTGCCTCCACCACTTTACTTGGCAGTGCATTCCATACCCCCACCACCCTCTGTGTGAAAAAACTCCCTCTAGCATCCAAATTATGCCTTACCCTCCTCACCCTAAGCCCGTGACCCCTTGTGCTATTCGAGTCCATTTTGTTAGATTGAACCAGCACAGGAATTACTCAGTTAATGGTAAGACACTGGGGAGAGTTGTAGAGCAAAGAGATCTGGGGTACATGTTCATAGCTCCTTGGAAATAGGGTCATAGGTGGACAGACTGGTGAAGAAGGCATTCAGCATGCTTAGTTTCACTGGCCAGGACATGTAATACAGGAACAAAGAACAAAAAACAAAACAGCACGGGAAACAGGCCCTTCGGCCCAACGAGCCCACGCCGCCAAGAACAGTTTCAACTGGCAGAAAGGTTGGTATCCACAGACCACAGATTTAAGATCACTAGGTTAAACAGGTCACAGGGGAGAGTATAAGAAGGAAGGTGGAGGCTGGAAGATGAGATGAGAAAAATTCTTTTGACTCATTAAGTTATGATCTCTTTTGCTAACTGAATTCCCCACTGTCATATTAAATTAAAATGAACATTTAATCATTGCAGCGTTGCCTATATGTGCAGTCCCCAATTAGTTTATTCCTCTGAAGATAACCTTTTATAGCCTGATATAATCTGAAGCATTCTACAGTAACTTGCTTTAAGTTCCTACAAATAAACAAATCAGCCAAACAACATGGAATTCTTCAATACCTATGATTTTGGATTTCTGATTGGGTTATTTTTGTAGAGAAAAGCTGCTTTACTTGATTTATACAGAAAGAACTCACATCAGAATTTGTGAAATTAACCAAAAGCAAGATTTCAGGTTAGGGTGGTACATATGTCAAAAATTTCCTTCTGGATATTTTCCTAATGCAATTACTGCATTAATCAAAGTGCTGTTTGATCCTTTAACCATACAACTAACAACAGGAAAATCTCAGTATAAAAAGCTGACATCTGCATTGCCCTGTTAGCACCATCAGTGCATCTCACAGGTGGCTACAAATACATAAACTGTTTCTGTGACAATTAAAGCATATGAAGATACCCTTTATTCTCTCATTAGTCTCTAAGTCACTTGTTCTCTTGCAATGTCAAAGTAATTTTTGATTGAAGGTCTTCTTCCCCTCGAAGCTCTTCACATATCCGTCTGTGTTGTGCCCGAAGGTGAAACAAAGCAGCACTGTCTTCTGACTCTAGTTGGGACTTCTTGTTGAAGTTGTACAAGACATTGGTAAGGCCACACTTGGAATACAGTGTACTGTTCTTGTCACTCTGTTATACAAAAGATATTACTAAACTAGAAAGAATGCAGAAAAGATTTACTAGGATGCTACCGGGACTTGGCGGTTTAAGTTATAAGGAGAGTCTGGATAGACTAGGACTTTTTTGTCTGGGGCATAGAAGAGTGAGGGGTGATCTTATTGAGCTCTATAAAATAATGAGAGGCATAGATCAGCCAGAAAGCCAACTTCTTTTCCCAAAGGTAGGGGAGTTTAAGTCTAGAGGGCATAGATTTAAAGTGAGAGGAGAGAGATACAAAAGGGTCCACAGTGGCAATTTGTTTACACAAGAGTGGTGAGTGGAACAAGTTGCCAGAAGTAATAGTAAAAATGGATACAATTTTGTCTTTTAAAAAGCATTTAGACAATTACATGGCTAAGATGCATTTGGAGTAATAAGGGCCAAATGTGGGCAATTGGGACTCGCTTTGGGGTTTTAAAAAAAAGGGCGGCATGGACAAGTTGGGCTGAAGGGTCTGTTTCCATGCTGTAAACCTCAATGAATCTATGTTAAGGAGCATTCAGGCAGTCTACATTCCAGGAGATTTTAGAAGTATCCTGCTTGGATATATACCCACTGATGCTCAATGTTGGCACAATATCAAGGCTAAACTTTGCCCACTATTGGAGTTGTATAAAACTTTATGAGGCTTCAGTTAGAGTACTGCGTGCAGTTCTGGTCGCCACATTATAGGAAGGATGCGATTGCTCTGGAGGGAGTACACATGAGATTCACCAGGACACTGCCTAGGATGAAACATCTAAGTTATGAAGACAGGCTATGTAGGCTTGAGTTGTTTTCATTGGATTTTACCTGTTGGACTTTAACTTGATGTTGTGAAACTTCTAACCTTGTTTTTGTTGGAGCAGAGAAAACTGAGGGGCGGCCTGATCAAGATGTACAAGATTATGACAGACATGGAGAGAATGGATAAGGTGCAGCTGTTTCTCTTAGCTGAAGGATCAGTGCACGGGGTCATAGGTTCAAGGTGAGGGGGGAGGGGGTTTAGGGAAGTGTGAGGAAAAACCTTTTTACCCAGAGGGTGGTGACGATCTGGAATGTGCTGCCTGGGAGGGTGGTAAAGACAGATTGTCACACATCCTCTAAAAAGTACCCGGTGAGCATCTGGCACATCATAACACTCAGGACTCTGGGCCAAGTGCTGGCAGATGGGGTTAGGTTGATGTTCAGGTATTTCTAATTTGTCCGTGTGGACTTGATGGGCCAAAGGGCCTCTTCTGCGCAGTATGATTCTATGACTATAAACTTCAGTTTGACAGCGAACCCAAACACAGGCGGAATGGCATCATTGAATTACAGATCACAAGACTGGAGGGTCAGCTGCTTCCCAGGAATCTATGATTCCCACAGTGCTGGGACTGGAGGGGGGAGGAAGGCAAAGTTTAGCCTTGACATTGTGACAACATTGAGTATCAGTGGGGATATATCCAAGCAGAATACTTCTAAAATCTCCTGGAATGTAGACTGCCTGAATGCTCCTTAATGTAGATTCATTGGGAGACTATCGCCCTGTTTCACAAGATGATGACGTAGCTGAGGGAGGCCCCACACAGGCCCAATTTTTGCCTCATCTAAATAACCTGTCGGCACTTCCACTGGATGTCATTCACTCTTTCACAGCAATTAATTTGCTGTGATAGGTGAGTGCTGCAGGGTAGGGGGGTGGTGAGTGGGGAGGAGGCACAGATAGATGGGCTGGGAGTGACGGTCAGGTGGGTTTAGGAGATAGATCAAAAGCATCTCCAACTGTGCAGCACTCCCCCAGTACTGCAATGGAGTGTCAGTGCGCCTCCTGTACTGCAAATGGAGAGTCAGCATTCCTCCAGTACTACAATGGAGAGTCAGCACTCCCCCAGTAATGCAATGGAGAGTCAGCACTCCGTCAGTACTGCAATGGAGGATTAGCACATCCCCAGTACTGCAATGGAGAGTCAGCACTCCGTCAGTACTGCAATGGAGAGTCAGCACTCCCCCAGTACTGCAATGGAGAGTCAGCACTCCCCCAGTACTGCAATGGAGAGTCAGCACTCCTCCAGTACTGCAATGGAGTGTCAGCACTCCCCCAGTAATGCAATGGAGAGTCAGCACTCCCCCAGTACTGCAATGGAGAGTCAGCACTCTCCAGTACTGCAATGGAGCGTCAGCACTCCCCCAGTAATGCAATGGAGAGTCAGCACTCCCCCAGTAATGCAATGGAGAGTCAGCACTCCTCCAGTACTGCAATAGAGTGTCAGCACCCCCCCAGTACTGCAACGGAGTGTCAATGCACCTCCTGTACTGCAATGGAGGGTTAGTTCATCCCCAGTACCACAGTGGAATGTCAGTATTCTCCAAGTACTATGATGGAGTATCAGCGCTCCCCATACTACAATGGAGGATCAGAGGTCCCCCATACTGCAATGAAGAGTTAGCGCTCCCCCTAGCAGTACTGCAATGGAGTGTCAGCACTTTCCCAGTACTGCAATGGGGAGTCAGTGCACCTGCAGTATTGCAATGGGGAGTCAGTGCACCTGCAGTATTGCAATGGGGAGTCAGTGCGCCCTCAGTACTGCAATGGGGAGTCAGTGCACCTGCAGTATTGCAATAGGAGTCAGTGCACCCTCAGTACTGCAATGGGGAGTCAGTGCGCCCTCAGTACTGCAATGGGGAGTCAGTGCACCTGCATTACTGCAATGGGGAGTCAGTGCGCCCTCAGTACTGCAATGGGGAGTCAGTGCGCCCTCAGTACTGCAATGGGGAGTCAGTGCACCTGCAGTACTGCAATGGGGAGTCAGTGCGCCCTCAGTACTGCAATGGGGAGTCAGTGCACCTGCATTACTGCAATGGGGAGTCAGTGCGCCCTCAGTACTGCAATGGGGAGTCAGTGCGCCCTCAGTACTGCAATGGGGAGTCAGTGCACCTGCAGTACTGCAATGGGGAGTCAGTGCACCTGCAGTACTGCAATGGGGAGTCAGTGCGCCCTCAGTACTGCAATGGGGAGTCAGTGCACCTGCAGTACTGCAATGGGGAGTCAGTGCACCTCAGTATTGCAATGGGGAGTCAGTGCGCCCTCAGTACTGCAATGGGGAGTCAGTGCACCTGCAGTATTGCAATGAGAGTCAGTGCACCCTCAGTATTGCAATGGGGAGTCGTGCACCTCAGTACTGCAATGGGGAGTCAGTGCACCTGCATTACTGCAATGGGGAGTCAGTGCACCTGCATTACTGCAATGGGGAGTCAGTGCGCCCTCAGTACTGCAATGGGGAGTCAGTGCGCCCTCAGTACTGCAATGGGGAGTCAGTGCACCTGCATTACTGCAATGGGGAGTCAGTGCGCCCTCAGTACTGCAATGGGGAGTCAGTGCACCTGCATTACTGCAATGGGGAGTCAGTGCGCCCTCAGTACTGCAATGGGGAGTCAGTGCGCCCTCAGTACTGCAATGGGGAGTCAGTGCACCTGCATTACTGCAATGGGGAGTCAGTGCGCCCTCAGTACTGCAATGGGGAGTCAGTGCACCTGCATTACTGCAATGGGGAGTCAGTGCGCCCTCAGTACTGCAATGGGGAGTCAGTGCACCTGCATTACTGCAATGGGGAGTCAGTGCGCCCTCAGTACTGCAATGGGGAGTCAGTGCGCCCTCAGTACTGCAATGGGGAGTCAGTGCACCCTCAGTACTGCAATGGGGAGTCAGTGCACCCTCAGTACTTCAGATGACCACTTACCTGAAACATTGGCCAGATTCTCTGATCTTGCCTGTGGCTGGCTTTCTCCAGCCCCGCTGCTGTGAATGGAGATTTGACTGAGGATGTCGAATCTCGATTATTCACTCAGTTTCTCTCCACATCTGCTGCCGGGCCTGCCGAGATTTTCCAGTAACTTTTTTGTTCTGAATTGATATTAGTGGAATAGTTTGTAGCTTTGAGAAATGTTATGTGGAATTTCCCCTCAGGAGATTAAACCACTGCTGTGGATCCCATCGTACAGTTTGGGAAGTGTGTGTTCAATGTCCTCAATCATTTCTTATTCACAAAGGGAAAATGTTGGGATCTCTCCGCGGGTCAAACAGCACTGTTGGGAAAAGGGAAAGAGGGGTAACAGTGGCAGGGGTGGGGGTGGGGGGGGAGAACGCACCCACATCCGCAGTGATCCAAATGATGATATAGGCACAAAGTCTCGCAAGAATAGAAAACCAGGATTCTCGCCAGTAAGATCCCCTATTCCGATTTTCACACTGTTCACTGGTGAGGAAATGAAGTTTCTGCTCGGAAAGGGTGGGAATCTCATGTCAATATTTTCACTTCACTTTCGCTCGGGAGTCTTGGGCAATCGGAATCTATTCCAACAGAGGCTGGGCATTAGGCAGGGCACACCCTCAACTGGATAGGATACCAATCCATCACAGGGGACACACACATAAACACACACACACACACACACACACATAAACACACACACACACAAATACACATAAACACACACACACACATACACACTCACTAACACACATAAACACACATGCACACACAAACACAATCCATCACAGGGGACACACACACAAATACACATAAACACACACACACTAACACACACAAACACATAAACACACACACACACAAATACACATAAACACACACACACTAACACACACAAACACATAAACACACACACACACAAATACACAAATATGCACACACACACACAAACACACACTCTAACACATACACACTAACACACAAACACAAATACACACACACTAACACACATATAAACACACACACACAAATACACACACACTAACACACATATAAACACACACACAAATACACACACACTAACACATACACATTAATACACATAACACACACACACACACACACACACAGACAAACTGAGGGAGAAGTTAATACGGCCAATCCATCTAACCAGCATGCTTTTCAGACTGTGATACGGGGAATCAGAGCACCAGGAGGAAACCCATGCAGACAAAGGGAGAATATGCAAACTCCACACAGCCAACCAAGCTGGGAATTGAATTCAAGTCCCTGGTATTGTGAGACAGCAGTGTTAACCACAATGCCACCGTGTTGCCCATCATTTCAATACCTTTCCATAAATATTAATATTATTAGCAGGCTTTCCTACTGTATGACTATTATTTAAATGGTAAAAAATTGCAGCATGCTGCTGGGCAGAGGGTCCTGGGTGTCCTTGGGCAAGAATCTCAAGCAGTTGGTTTGCAGGTGCAGCAAGTAGTTAAGAAAGCAAATGGAATTTTGTCCTTCATTGCTGGAGGGATGGAAATTAAAAACAGTGAGGTTATGTTGCAGCTGTATAAGGTGCTGGTGAGGCCACATCTGGAGTACTGTGTACAATTTTGGTCTCCTTATTTGAGAAAGGATATAGTGCCACTGGAGCAGGTGATTCACTAGGTTGATTCTGGAGTTGAGAGGGTTGGCAGATAAGGAGAAACTAAATAGATTGGGGCTACATTCATTCCGAATTCTGAATTCTTTTGGAATTCAGAAGAATGAGGGGCAATCTTACAGAAACGCATAAGATCATGAAGGGAATAGATAAGATAGAAGCAGGGAAGTTATTTCCACTGGAGGTGAAACTAGAACTAGGGATCATAGCCTCAAAATATGGGGGAGCAGATTTAGGACTGAGTTGAGGAGGAACTTCTTCACCCAAAGGGTTGTGAATGTTTGGAATGTTCTGCCCAGTGAAGCTGTTGAGGCTAGCTCACTGAATGTTTTTGAGGCAAGGATAGATACATTTTTGAACAGTAAAGGAATTAAGGGTTATGCTGAATGGGCAGGTAAGTGGAGCACAAAAAAAATGCCATGATCTTATTACGTAAGAACATAAGAAATAGGAGCAGGAGTAGGCCATCTAGCCCCTCGAGCCTGCCCCGTCATTCAATAAGATCATGGCTGATCTGAAGTGGATCAGTTCCACTTTACCGCTTTATCCCCATAACTCTTAATTCCCTTGCTTATTAGAAACCTATCTACCTGTGACTTAAATATATTCAGCAAGGTAGCTTCCACCGCTTTAATGGGCAGAGAATTCCAAAGATTCACTGCCCTTTGAATGAAGAAGTTCCTCCTCAACTCTGATCTAAACTGCACACCCCCCCCCCCCCTTTATTTTGAGGCTGTGTCCTGTAGTACTGCTATCCTTTCTAAGCGAGAAGAATCTCTCTACCTCTACCCTGTCCATCCCCTTCATTATCTTATATGTCTCTATAAGATCCCCCTTCAGCCTTTTAAACTCCAACGAGTATAAACCTAGTCTATTCAATCTCTCCTCATAGGCTCCAGATCAGCTATGTATGTGGTAAACAGTTGAGGCCCCAGCACCGATCCCTGCAGCACTCCACTAGTGCCAATCAGAATAGCACCCATTGATTGCTACTCTCTGCTTCCTATTAGACAACCAATCCTTTTCCATGCTAACACCTTAGCCCCAACTTGTTGCACCTTAAACTTAACACCTTAACATTGAATAAACCATTATTCTCACAACACCACTGTTGCACAGGGGCGGCACAGTAGCACAGTGGTTAGTACTGCTGCTTCACATCTCCAGGGATCTGGGTTTGATTGTCAGCTTGGTCATTGTCTGTGTGGAATTTGCACATTCTCCTCGTGTCTGCATGGGTTTCCTTTGAGTGCTCTGGTTTTCCTCCCACAATCCAAAGATGTGCGGGTTAGGTTGATTGGCATGTAAAAATTGCCCCTTAATGTCCTGAGATGTTAAGGTTAGAGGGATTAGTGGGTAAAATATGTAAGGATATGGGGATGAGGGCTGGTTGGAATTGTGTTTAGTGCAGACTCGATGGGCCAGAGGGCCTCTTGCTGCACTGTAGGGTTCTATGATTCTATGAAGTATGGGCTCGAGGGGTCAGATGGCCTACTCCTGCTCCTCGTTCTTATGTCCCCCCACATTTAGAAACCCACTCACTGAGGTCACACTGTTGAGGTTTACAATAGGGTTTTAAGAATATGATAAAAGCAAATTTACTGTGAATTTACTCTCTTTTGGATTTAAAGATATGAGGCAGGCAAAGGGAACTTGCTAGGGAGCGGCAGAGTGAGAGAGGAACATCCTCTGGCACACTGACACGATTCCCTAGAATGGGTGCCCCTCTGGGGAGCTCTGTTGGGGTAGGGAGATCCCCTTGTAGGGAGGGGGTTTCCCTGGTGCTGGTGTGCTGGTGGGTGTTACCCCAGTTTTGGAGCAGGAGTGGGATTCCCTAGCACTGTTGGGGGGGGGTGAAGGGGGGGGGGTGGTGGGAGTTTGTCCCGTGCTTTAGGTGAAGGGTTCCCTATCCATGAGGTGAGAATTGGCCACTGGGGTCACTGCCCCTGCAGCTGTTGTAGATGCGCCAAGTTTGGTGGCGTTTAAGAGGTTAGTTGATAAGTATATGGATGAGAAGGGAATGGTTTAGTTAGGAGGGGCATTGCTTTTTATTTTGGTCGGCACAACATCGAAGGCCGAAGGGCCTGTTCTGTGCTGTATTGTTCTATGTTCTATGTTCTATGAGTTTGCCTCAACAACATCCAATGGCAGCCAATTCCATTCACTCACCACCCTCTGAGTGAAAAACTTACCTGACATCTCCTTTGTATTTGCTTCCCTGCACCTTAAATCTGTGTCCTCTCGTAGTGACCATTTCAGCTCGGGGAAATAGTCTCTGAGAGTCCACCCTATCTATTCCTCTCAACATTTTATAAACCTCTATCAGGTCGCCTCTCAACCTACGTCTCTCCAGTGAGAAGAATCCCAGCTCCCTCAACCTATCTTCATAAGGCCTGCCTCCCAATCCAGACAGCATCCTTGTAAATCTCCTCTGCACTCTCTCAATAGCCTCTACATCCTTCCTATAGTGAGGCAACCAGAACTGTGCACAATACTCCAAGTAGGGTCTGACAAGAACTGATGGTAAGGATAAGTTTTTCACTCAGAGGGCGGTGAGTGGATGGAATCGGCTGCTGTCAGTGGTGGTGGAGGCAAACTCACTAGGGTCTTTTAAAAGATTCTGGATGAGTACACGGGATTAAATGGGATTGGGAGTTACAGATAGTTCTATGGCCTGGTAGGTATGGGTACGATCGGAGCAACTTGTGGGCCGAAGGGCCTGTTTGTGCTGTAGTGTTCTATGTTCTATTCCTGGGGGAGAGGTGCAGGCAGAGTTTCCCATTGAGCATGAGGAGAGATTCCCCATCTGGGTGGGGGGGGGATTGCCCCAGTGAATGTATAGGGGATGTTCTCCATAGTTGTGCAGTGGGGATGTTGCCCAGTGAGTGTGGCGGGGGCGGGGGAGTGCAGTTCTCCCAGGGGGGCTTCCTTGTATCCATAGAGTGGGTACCCAGTGAGTGGTGGGCGTTGCCCAGTGAGTCTGGGGGCTGTCCCCCTTATTCATGGGGGGGAGTTGGCCAGTGTATCGAGGATGGTGTTCTCTATATCCGTGGTGTGGGTGGCAGGATGGGGGGAGTATCTTGTGGGATGTCCTGATGTCTGTGGAGCTGGTATTGCCAGTTCCATCAGTCCCTGCCTAGTCAGAAAGGTCAGCTGTGCAGTTGAGGGTCCGCGGGCTGGTTTTCTCATTGGAATGTTGGCATTGGACTGGGGTAAACACAGTAAGAAGTTTCACAACACCAGATTTTAATCTAGTGTCGTGAGACCTCTGACTATTTTTCACCAGAGCCGGCCTTCCGAGTAAATAGCAGAAAATCTTGCCCAAGATCACAAATATAACCCACTATCGTTGCTAGAAAAGTTCACCTTTTCCGCATTCCATGCTTTATTATCTTCTTGATGTCTGTCCTGTCATTTACAAAACTGGTAAAGTACCACACTGCCAGAGGGCTCTGATTGGTAACCCACTCAAAATCCCCCTTTGTAGAATACAACTTGTTTGTTGTTGCTCTGAGGGGAAGTTGTTCAGTCCACAGTAACGCAACTTCTACACTAGAGCAGATATCTGGCACATATCCAGGTGGAATTTGTTGTTTGGCATTCTCTTGAAAATCAGGAAATTATTACAACAAATAGCAGCTGGGATTCTTCAGGCTCTTTTGCGGGGATTTCAGATTTGAATGATGGTATCTTAAAGGCAAAACAGTGAAACTGTTCACAGGACCGTAGGATCTCTACCGTACAGAAGGAGACCATTAGGCCCATTGGGTCTGTACTGACTCTCTGACAGAGTGTCTTAGCCAGACACTCTCCCCTGCCCTTGCACTGTTATCCCACACATCTACCATGGCTAATCCCCCAAACCTACACATCTTGGCCTATCCACTAATCTGCTCATCATCTTTGGAGTATGGGAGGCAACTGGAGTACTCGGAGGAATCCCATGCAGACACGGGGAGAATGTGCAAACTCCACACACACACACACACACACACACACACACCACACACACACACACACACACACACACACACCACACACACACACAGTCACCTGAGGCTGGAATTGAACTGGTCCCTGGCACTATGAGGCAGCAGTGCTAACCACTGTGCCACTCTGCTGCTCTGTGCCACTGTGCTGTTATCTCAGTCAATCTGTCGAAGAAATCATTACCTTGCTCTTAGTAATGCTAAGTTGCTGTCCTTGTTCTTCCGATTCCTAAATTATTGCCTCTTCTTTTGATATCCTCTCTTTCCAATAGACTGGGTTTCATGATTGGGATCTTGGAGATACTCAGCAGGTCTGGAAGAAGTTCTGATGTGGACTCACTCATCTGAAACACTGACTGGGATTTAATGTGGATGACAGGGGTCTTGCCCACCATCTGAAAGACCGATGGAAACCCTGGATCACTTTTCCCCATGAGGCCTGACGCTATTCCCAGATAATCAGACTCATGGGCTTGGGCTGCCTGATGCTGGCATGGGAGTGAGGTGGGAGCAAATGAAGGAGGGTGCCTTCCTGCAGGCCTCTGCCATCCTGGTTGGGAAGATCCCTCGATTGGACACAGAGTGCTTGTGAACAGAGCGTCCCTGGGATGGCCAATCCCCTGTTGCTGGTTGAATACCAGCAGTGGTGGATTGAGGTCTCCTTATACTCCATGCAGGAGGGCCGTACGCAAGTGTTCCCACCTTGGAATTAAGCAGAGGGAGGCAGGAAGGCAGCAGGATATCAACCCCACATCCTGCTACACAGCACTATGTTTCCCTATCTCTGAACTCTCTGGTTGGGGTTGTAGGGATGAAGGGAATTACATTCTCTCTTCACAGATGCTGCCAGATCCGCTGGGTGTTTCCTAAACTTTCTGTTTTTATTTCAGGCTTTCGGCAGCTGCAGTGTTTTGCTCTTACAAGTGGACCTTGTGTGAGCAGAACCATGTGTGTGTGTCGACAAGCTGGATGACATTTCAAGTGGACACACACACACACACATACATACACATTACTAGCTTGCAAGGAGATTCTCAAAATACAGGCAGAAGGAGATATAAGACCATAAGACATAGAAGCAGAATTAGGCCACTCGCATTTTTCTCATTCCCATTCTCCTCCCATTTCCCCATAACCCCAGACCCCCTTATTAATCAAGAACCTATCTATCTCTGTCTTAAAGACACTCAATGACCCGGCCTCCAAACCCTTTTGTGGCAAAGCGTTCCACAGATTCACTACTCTCTGGCTGAAGAAATTCCTCCTCACGTCTGTTTTAAAGGATTGTCCCTTTAGACTAAGGTTGTGCCCTCTAGTTCTCGTTTGTCCATTAGTGGAAGCATCCTCTCCAGGTCCACTCTATCCAGAACGATATCTAGCAAGGTAGCGGGGCTGGAGGAGGTTATGTGGATAGGGAGAGGCAAGGCAGTTGAGAGATTTGAACACAAGGTTCAGAATCCTGAAGCAGGGCTGTTGGGAGCCGATGTAGGCACAGGATGACAGGTGAATGGGAAGTGGAGTGATGTGGGGTGAACAGCAGAATTCTGGATGGCCTCAAATTTACGGAAGATAGAATGTAGGAGTTTGGCCCATTGTATTGTAATGGTCAAATCTAGGGGTAACAAAGGCATGAATGAGAGATGCAGATTTGGCTAATGACACTATTATCACCTTTTTAATACAACCATTAACACTCTCTTTGTTCTGTATTTGTGACAATTTTGTCAGTCTCACCTGAGCTGGTCCCTATAGGTGACCTTCTCTTCTGCCCCAATTTCTCCATCCCACTGTCCACTCTCTCATCCATCATCTTTCTGCCCTTCTTCATCTCTGAAAAAGAGTCATACAGACTTGAAATGTTAACTCTGTTTTGCTCTCCACAGATGCTTCCAATTCTGTCGAGTTTATCTGGCATTCTTTTGTTTTCATTTTGAATTTGGGTGATGTTATGGAGGAGGAAATAATTGATCTTAGTGATGGCATGGATTTGTAGTTGGGAGCTCATTTTGAGTTTGAACGTGGCACCAAAGTTATAAACTTTTTAGTTAAACTGTAGATGATCTCTCTTCACCCAAAGAATGGTGAGCCTGTGGAACTCATTACCACAGGAAATAGTTGATGCCAAAACATTGAATGCTTTCAGGAAGCAGCTGGATATAGCATTGAGGTGACTGGCATCACAGGTTATGGGAAAAGAGCAAGATTAGCCTATTGAGTTGGATGATTAGCTGTGATTGTAATGAATGGCAGAGCAGGCTCAAAGGGCCAAATGGCCTCCTCTGGCTCATATGTTTCTATGATTGTGGGTACAGGGATGGAGTTGTTACTCAGGAGTAGAATAATAATTCCATCCCTGGGGACCAAAGAGGGCTTTGGTCTGTTTGCCTATAATTTAATTGGAGTAAATTTCTGCTCATCTAATATTGGTTGCCGAAAGTTTTCATTCAGAGGGTGGTGAGTGAGTGGAATCGGCTGCTGTCGGTGGTGGTGGAGATGAATTCGTTGGCATCTTTTAAGAGACTTCTGGATGAGTACATGGGATTTAATGGGATTGAGGGTTATAGATAGGCCTGGTAGGTAGGGATATGATTGGCACAATGTGGGCTGAAGGGCCTGTTTGTGATGTAGTGTTCTACATTCTATGAGCAGTCTGACAACTTTGAGGCAACGCACGGTTCAAGAAAAGCAGCTGTGAGGTAGAACTGGTGTTGTCAGCAACTTCTGGATGACACTACTGAGAGACCCCACGCAGATGAGAAAATGGGAAGGGGGTCAAGGATAGAGGTTTAGGGACACCAGATGTAATGTTGCGAGGATGGGAAGAGGAGCCACTGCAGGTGATAAAAGTATCTGGGGTAGCAAAGTGGTTAGCACTGCTGCCTCACAGCACCAGGGGCCCGGGTTCAATTCCAGCCTCGGGTTACTGTCTGTGTGGTGTTTGCAGATTTCTTCCCATATCTGCATGGATTTCCTCGGGGTGTTACAGTTCCCTCTCACAGTCTAAAAATGCACCTGTTAGGTTGAATGGACATGCTAAATTGACCCTGGTGTTAGGGAATTAGCAAGGTAATTGTATGAGGTTGCGGGACTAGGACCTAGGTGGGATTGTGATCGCTGCAGACTCGAATGGCCTCCTACTGCACAATAGGGATTCTATGATTCTATACAATGAAGATTTTATGATGACTATGAAACTATTGTCGATTGTTGGAAAAACCCATCTGGTCAACGAATATCCTTTAGGGAAGGAAATCTGCCGTCTTTACCCAGCCTGGCCTACATGTGACTCCAAAACCACAGCAATGTGGTTGACTCTCAACTGCTCTCTGAAATGACCTAGCAAGCCACTCAGTTCAAGGTCAGTTAGGGCAATAAATACTGAACCAGCCAGTATTTATTGCCCACATCCCAGGAATGAATAAAAAAAACAACTTGGTACGAGATAGAACTTGAGTTCCGACACATTCAGGGAATGAAATGTTCAGTACTTTAGCAGCATGTGACATCTTTGGGTCAGTTTGGCTTTTTCTTTCACTCCCCCACAAAATTCTCTGCTCAGCAATTGACCAAACATTTCCGTCTGCTGTAAGTTTACAGCAGATCCAGAAGCGATCCGTGCGAGTGGCAGAAACACAGGATTCTGCCTGTTACTAAAATGGATCTTCGTCTTAACTGGCTGCGATTCTGCTTAAATCATGATTTTCCAAATAATGTTGGAGTCAGGTGATGATTGGAACAGCATGAGAGTAATTATAATGGATTGGTAGTTAAAATTGTACAAGACAGTGTTCGCCCAGTGTTTAACACAAAGCTTTCATGTGAAGTTTAACCATACTTGCCCTTTGAAGTTATGGCATTACTACTTTGCTGGCAATAACTATTATTATTGTCATAAACTGAAGGATGCACGCAGAGATAAATTTGCATTAATGGTATGTTTTCTGAGCTCGGTTGAGAATATCAGATATTTCACTGGCCAATAACCTTGACTGTGTGAGTGTCCTGAACCTCGGGAAGGTTTACCCCTCCTGTTCAAACAGCTATGTAATCCACTTCCTGAATTTTTCATGGAGACACTTTGATAGCGCACTATTTTTCTTGGCTCGAGCTGCAAGGTTTCATTTTACAACAGGAACATTTCCTGACAGCATGTAAGTGAACGGTAATGTGTACCCCCCCCCCCCCCCCGCCTCCTTTTAACAAAACAAACTAATTTAGTTTCAAGCTCTCTCGACTCGAGAGGAGAGACCAAGTTCAGGAGAAGGCTCACCAGAAACACAAACCAACGGGGGGAAGATAAGATGTAAAGTATTTCAAACATTTGCTGTTCTTTCCCTCCCCACACCCCTCCCCAATTAGTTTGGAGTGGGTTAACTGGAGCCTTGCTTTGGTCTGTCTGTGATAACCACAAGCAATATAGTGGATACCTCAGACACTGGTTACTGCCCACTTGTGCCTGGGGAGGCGTTGTTTTATATGCTAATCCTGTTACATGGGCTGGATTTTCTGAGTACTCCAGTTGCTGTAGAGAGAGAGAGAGACAGACAGAAAGGCAGAGCTGTTACCTTTAACAATGCTTTGGAGACTGAATGCTAGCGTTAGCTGTCACTTAGAATAGAAGGAAGCATGCGCCTGTAAGAATGGAGTTAAATGATTCAAGGAGTGTGGTTTTGACAGCTTACCATTCCTATACTCCCTCAAGAATACCAATAATGGAGCAAGGCTGTGTGACAGAACTTCCTTCAAGTCTTGTTCCCACACACAGGTAAACAGTCAAATTATGCCGTGTCTAAGTAGAGATTTATGTATTATGCATAAGCTATATTCTCTGCCATTAGAGCCTTTGTTCTGATTACAAGCCAAATGTGTACTACCTGCGTTTAGATTACCACACGTGTAATATCAGCAGTTTTATTCTGTACTGGGGAATTATATCGGAAGTGGAAACTATCTGTGTAATATGCTGAAAAATGGAGATGTTTAGTGACATGTTTCAAGCAACAAAAGTTTTTGCAAACTGAAGATAAATATCCAAGAATTTCTATTTTGGCAAACACAAGCTTTCATGAGTACAATTGGGCAGAAAAGAGTGTTTTGTGTTCCATAATTCTCTTTATAAAAATGACTTGTGTAAAAAGGATCAGAATTAGTCTGTCACTAACTGTCCCCCTGTGTTTTTCCGGTCTTTCTCTCACTCTTTACCTGAAATCATTCCCTTTTCTCTCTTCTGTCTCTGTCTGCTACTTCTTCACTCTCCTCTTTTTCTCCTCTCTCCCCTACTTCTCCTCTCTTCCCCTCTTCCTTTTTTTCTCTGTCCCATTTCCTCTTCTCTCTTTCCTTCTCCTCCTTGTTTTCCCTCTTTGCCCTTATGTTCGATCCTATCATTTTTGGGATTTCAGATATGCAATGCCATTTTTTTGCAATAAGACTCAACTTATGCTCACACCAGAACATTCATACTTAGTGAGACTATCCCGATCAGCCCAAGCAGGCTGCACTTTATTACAAAAACCCGAGTGATTAAGTTTAAAGTTTTTATTTATTAGTCACAAGGAAGGCTTACATTAACATTGCAATGAAGTTACTGTGAAATTCTCCAAGTTGCCACATTCTGGCGCTTGTTTGGGGTCAGTGCACCTAACCAGCATGTCTTTCAGATTATGGGAGGAAATTAGGCCGCACTGAGGAAACCCATGCAGACATGGGGAGAACATGCAAACTCTGCACAGACAGTGACCTAGCTGGGAATTGAACCCAGGTCCCTGGTGCGTGAGGCAGCAGTGCTAGCTGCTGTGCCACCGTGCCACCCAATGATATGAATCTTATGCTGTTTTCTCTTGACTCCTTAAACTTCAACCACCCAAGGATTGGGCACCATGATGACACATGGGTTAGCACTGCCGCCTCACAGTGCCAGGGGTCCAGGCTTGATTCCTGGCTTGGATCACTGTCACTGCGGAGTTTGTGCAAACTCCCTGCGTCTGCATGGGTTTCCTTTGGTTTCCTCCCACGATCTGAAAAGCGTGCTAGTTAGGTGCATTGACGCGAACAGGAGCATGGTGACGAGGGGAATCTCATAGTAACTTCATTGCAGTGTTAATGTAAGCCTTACTTGTGACTAATAAGTAAACATTAAGTAGTGGTCAAGAAGCTATCTTGGACATTTCTGGCTTAAGAGGAAGTTTCCCCTTCTATTGCTGAAAGGCAAAAGATCCAGGGCCCACAGCTAGAAATGGTCTGCAATAAGAGGACTAAAAATAATAGGACTAAAGCCTGATTGAGGCCTCCACTTCAAGATCCATCTGCTTAACTGAGTTAAGCCGAAGTTTTTTTGAAATGTGAAGCTGGCTGGGGTGGGTCAGTGTGGGGGCTGCAGAATACATTCTTCTCCTCAGTCCACTGAAAGATTGTGGTTTGCTGCTGCCCCACTCGACCTTCCCACCGATCACTGTCATGCTTCTGACCCAACCTCCAATCGTGCTGCCACCTTGCGTGACCACCAATCTCCTTCTACCTATCTCCTGACCTCTGACCTTTGATCCTTGCCTTCCAGGCCTCCAATTTCAATCTTTTCTCTTCGCCCCTGCCACCCCCCTGCCTCCCACCGCTCCCACAATGACATACAAGGACTGCAGTGGTCTTATCCTGGTTTCCTGTTTGTTTCTAACACCAAGCAAGTCCCATGAAGTGAGGCGCAAGGCCCAATACTTGGGTGGGCTACTGGGTTAGGTCTCACTATTTGGGCTTTTGGGAGGAGTGGGGTATACTCAGCCTTCTCTGTGTGCCCAACTCTGGTGCAATCCATTTTCAACCTCGAACAGACGTGTGAGGATAATGTGCTCAATCATCATTTGGTTCAATGATGCTTCCATGCATTTGATAGAATCATGGCCAGCCCACATAACTTGCACAGCTTTGGAGTGTGGGAGGAAACTGGAGCACCCAGAGGAAACCCACATAGGCAGGGGGAGAATGTGCAAACTCTGGCGCGGACAGTGAGCCAGGCTGGGAATTGGTTTCCCTCCGGGTGCCTTGGTTTTCTCGCACAGTCCAAAGATGTGCAGGTTAGGTAGATTGGCCATGCTAATATTGCCCCTTAGTGTCAGAGGGATTAGATAGGGTAAATCCATGGAGATAGGACCTAGGTGGGATTGTGCTCGGTGGAGACTCAATGGGCCATATGGCATCCTTCTGCACTGTATGGATTCTATGTTCTATTGCACAACTATCTTTCTGTATGTGTTCCAACAATGCCATTACCACCAGTGGCAAACCTATCCTGACAGCACTTTCTGTTCATTGACTGAATAATGTTAAGTATCAGACCTCAGTGATCCTTTTAACCCTGGCTAGTTTTTAACTTTTGCCAGCTGTCACATGCTAGGAGTTCCATTAGTGACTGGAGGGGTTGATCTGCTATTGAATGAGAAATAACTTCATTAAAGTTCCATGCGATCATAACACACTTGCCATGTGAATCCATATATTTGTTAGCAGCAATTCTCTTTGCCACTATTTTCTGTCCTTCTCAGATGAAGTTCTCTGATTCATGCGGGCATGTAGTTTGACAACAGCATACATTTATATAGTCCCTTTAGTGTATTAAAATGCCCCATGGGCATTGGCTATCTATTGCATCTTTAGCCAAATATTCGTTACTTCAGTGGAAGTAGTTAGCACTGCTGCCTCCCAGCACCAGGGACCTGGGTTCAATTCTGGCCTTGAGTCACTGCCTGTGCGGCATCTGCACATTCTCCCTGTGTCTGTATGGGTTTCCTCCGGCTTTCTCCCCCATTCCAAAGATGTGTGGGTCAGATGAATTGTCATGCTAAATTGTCCCTTAGCATAGGGGGACTGGCTAGGGTAAATACAGGGGTCACTGGGATAGATCATTGGTGGGATTGTAGGGGCTCAATGTGCCAGATGGCCTTCTACTGCAATGTAGAGATTCTATGATTCAAAGTTCTAATATCAGAGTCCAATTCCAACATGGATCGTATGGCAGCAGATTTAGATTCTCTCTTAATCCAAAAGCTACACAGGTACATTTTTGCTGAAAATTGGTCTAAAAGTGCCCCAAAGTTCCTTCTATCTGTACCCAATGAGAGTTGAGGGCAGTTAGACTAGTTTTCTCTGAACAGCTAATTCAGCACAGAGCAGGGATTTACCATAGGATATTTGTGGTTTGCATTACTCACTACTATACGAAACAATTACGTTCACGCAAGATATCGTTGGGGAAGTCTGTGTTAACTACACTCTCATAAGAACAGAAATTTTGACAGGAAACTGGAATGAGATATATTTTTTTGAAAACATCCTTTCCAGCCAAGTTAGTGCAGAGACTGTTTGCATAAAATGAGATCCAATGTTTATGCAATGATATCTTGCGCTGTTTGTTGTTTGCTGACAAAAGAACAAAGAACAAAGAAAATTACAGCACAGAAACAGGCCCTTTGACCCTCCAAGTCTGCACCAATCATGCTGCCCAACTGAACTAAAAACCCCCTACCCTTCCGGGTACTGTATCCCTTTATTCCCATTTATTCATGTATTTGTCAAGACGCCCCTTAAAAATCACGATCGTATCCGCTTCCACTATCTCCCCGTCAGTGAGTTCCAGGCACCACCACCCTCTGTGCAAAAAACTTGCCTCGTAAATCTCCTTTACATCTTGTCCCTCACACCTTAAACCTAGTAATTGACTCTTCCACCCTGGGAAACACTTCTGACTACCCATTTTGTTCATGCCCCTCATAATCTTGTAGACTTCTATCAGATCACCTCTCAACCTCCATTGTTCCAGTGAGAACAAACCAAGTTTCCCTAACGTCTCCTCCATGGGCTAATGCCCTCCATGTCAGGCAACATCCTGGTAAATCTTTTCTCTACCCCCTTCGAAGCCTCCATATCTTTCTCATAGTGTGGCGAACAAAATTAAACATTATATTGCAAGTGCGGCCTAACTAAGATTCTATTATATGACTTGCCAATTTTTAAACTCAATGTCCCAGCCGATAAAGGCAAGCATGTCGTATGCCTTCTTGACTACCTTATCCACCTGTGTTGCCACTTTCAGTGACCTCTGTACTTGTGCACCCAGATCCCTTTGCTTATCAATACTCTTAAGGATTCTGCCAGTTGCTGTATATTTCTTATCTGCATCTTCCAAAATGCATTACCTCACATTTGTCCGAAGAGTGTTTGATTTGCTTTATTATTGTCACATATATTAGTAGACAGTGAAAAGTATTCTTTGTTCCACGCTATACAAAGCATACCATTCATAGAGAAGCAAAGAAGAGAACGTAGAATCTAGTGTTACAATCATAACTGTAGAGTTAATGCAACTGTGGTTTGAAGTGCAAAGAAGAAGATTGTCTATTTTGTACGTGTCATTAAATTTCAGTATGGTTCACGCACTTTGAACATATTGCTTCAAAGTTAAGTTCTTTTTTCAACAATCTTAACTGTTTTAAAGAGATTTTGTTTCTAAATTGGGGAGATCATATCACATTAGAAAGCTGTTTGAAGAGAAATAAGTTTCTCCTCTTGTGCTGTCAGCCAGGATGTCTGCCACCGCTCCCACCCCCCAATCCTGTTTGGAATTCTGCTGTTTTAGAATGATGCTACTGGTGCATTTTTGATTAACTGCAGCTCTAAGTCAGGGAAATACCTAGACCGTGAGGCACAGATGGGGAGCAGAATTGCAGAGCTGGTCAATGAACCAGTTAATAATTAAGGGATAATCAAGTTAAAAGAAGTGCGTCAAAAGAATGAAGTAGGACACACAAGAAGCTGGGACAATTTTAAAGTTATAGAGGCTTACAGCGTGGAAATAGGCCCCTAGGCCCAACTTGTCTGTGCTGTCCAGTTTTTACCAGATAGAAAGATGTACATTGGGCATTATTGGCTGAGAGGAAACAGAGGAGGATGAAAACTGGGAACATTACATCTTCAATTTCTACATCACTCGATTATTTTTCTTTCATTAGTTATCTGTTCACTGGATGTGGGCTTCGCTGGCTAGGTCAGTACTTGTTGCATATCTCTAATTGAGAAAGTGGTGCATTCCCTCAAGGGACGGCACAGTGCTTAGCACTGCTGCCTCACAGCACCAGGGAGCTGGGTTCAATTCCAGCCTTGTGTCACTGTCTGTGTAGAGTCTACACATTCTCCCTGTGTCTACGTGGGTTTCCTCTAGATGCTCTGGTGTTCTCCACATTTCACAGATGTGCAGGTTACGCAGATTAGCCATGCTAAATTTCCTCCCCAGTGTCAGGGGTATTAGTAGGGTAAATGCATGGGTTTATGAGGATTGGGCCGAGGTTGTATTGTTATCGGTGCAGGTTCAATGGGCTGAATATCTCCTTCTGCACTGTCGGAATTCTATGATTCTAAGTGGAGGTGCTCTCACTGTGCTGCTGTGGAGGGAGTTCCTGCATTTTGACCTGGAAGGCTGATATATGTCACAGGTAAACAGACAGTTGGAGGAGCAGTTGTGTGTGTTGAGGAGTGGGGGGGGGGGGGTACCCAGGTTGCAACGTGTTTCTTTCATTGTTGATGCTTTGCTTCAGCTTGCTCCTGGCGATGAATCTCGAAGTGTTCAGATCATTGCCGAACATTATTCCTCCACTTTGGATGGTCTTGCGCTGGGAATTCCCAGGTTTCGGTGGTGATACTGCACTTTTTCAAGGAGGCCTTGAGGGTGTCCTTAAAGCGTTTCCTCTGCCCTCCTGGGCTCACTTGTGGTGTCAAAACTCCAAGTGGAGTGCTTGTTTCAGGAGTCTTCATAGACTAGAATCTCTACAGTGCAGAAAGAGGCCATTCGGCCCATTGAGCCTGTACCAACAACAATCCCACCCAGGCCTTATCCCTATAACACCATGCATTTACCCTCGCTAGTCCCACTGACACTAAGAGGCAACTTAGCAGGGCAAATCCACCTAACTGGCATGTCTTTCCGATTGTGCGAGTAAACTGGAGCATCCAGAGGGAACCCATGTAGACATGGAAGAATGTGCAGACGCCACACAGGCAGTGACCCAAAGTCAGAATTGAACTCGGGTCTCTGATGCTGTGAGGCAGCAGCGCTAATCACTGTGCCACAATACCACCATGTCAGGCTTGGACACTAAGGAGTACCTTAGCATGGCTTGTGTCAGGCATGTGGGTGATGGTGTGGATCTAGGCCTGTTTCTGTGCCCTGTATCCTATGAAACCATTGTACAATTTGAGTCTGTGCCACAGTGACATGATTCAAAGTGGAGCTTATGAATTATTCTCAGTACTTGCCAATATTTGGTATTAATTTGGGCCTATGTCCAGTTGTGTGTCTGTGTGTGTGTGTGTATGTCTGTCTGTCTGTGTGTTATTGTAATTTCTAGTGATCAACAGTACCAGCCCCCAGCTTGTCAGAAGTCTCTAACTTCACCATCCCACACTCCCGTTTGGTTCAATGTAGCAGTGATGTCCAGTGTGAACTCCCTGAATAATGTCAATCATTAGAGGTTTCAGTGGACCAGCTCCTTCCTGTTATCAAGTATCATGTCCAGCAAGTGCTAAAGTATTGCTGATACTTGGAAGTTTTGAGGACATAGAATCATAGAGGTTTACAGTATGGAAGCAGGCCCTTCGGCCCAACTTGTCCATGCCACTCCCTTTTTATTTCAACCACTAAGCTAGTCCCAATTGTCACTGTTGGCCAATATTCCTTTATACCCATCTATACACATATACAGCAACACCTACGCAAATAAACACATCATTCCACTTGATCTAGTTCAAAGAATTTTTATAGTGAAAGAGTTTCATTTGTAAGCTGCAACATCAATGTGTCTTTCTCATCCAGACTGTCCATTGATGTTCAGTGTTCAAAGAGACCAGTGAGGTCATCTTGAATACATCGGGTGGGAGAACAGTAAATGTGGAACAGATAAAACTGTTTCCTGGCATGCACACCTGGAAAATTTGTTTGGTATTTGGAACTATTCAAAAATACTTTCTTCAGATTGATTATTTTTACTTTATCTGCTTGGTTCTGAAGACAACAAGTGGTCCCCACCCCCTAAGCATCAGTTTCTACTGCTCTCCTGTCCCTTGGAGAAGTTGCCTCATGGTATTTCCTCATGCATCCATGTCATGCAGTGCAATTACAGTTAGGTGCTGCTCAGTGGTAGCATTCTTGCCTTTGAGTCAGAGGTTATGGTGTCACAGTCCCACTTCAGCCTCCTGAAGACAGCAGCGAGGCTGATACTCCAGTGCACTATCTAGGATGAGATGTCAAACTAAGGCCACATCTTCCCCTTCAGATGGAATATAAAAGATTCCATGGCACTATTCAAAGTGGAGCATTGTGGCCAATATTTAACTCCTGGTTAAAACACAAAACAAACTTTCCGGTCATTATCTCACAGCGCCAGGGGCCCGGGTTCAATTCCGGCCTTGGGTAACTGTCTATGACTTGTCTGCATGGGTTTCCTCCCACACTCCAAAGATGTGCAGTTTAGGTGGACTGGCCATGCTAAATTGCCCCTCAATGTCCCAAAATGTGTAGGTTAGGGAGATTAACCATGATAAATGCATGGGGTTACTGGAATGGGATGGAAGGGAGGGCTTGGATGGAATGTCGTTTCAGCGAGTTCATGCAGACTCGATGGGCCATATGGCCTCTTTCTGCACAGGAAGGATTCTATGGATCCATGTTTGTTTGTGAAGCTTAGTTGCGCAAATTGGCTGCCATCTTCCTAACCTAACAGTACAATTACCATTCAAAAGTACTACATCAGCTTGAAGAACTTTGGGGTATCTAAGGTTCTGAAAGGCGGTTAACTAAGCGCGTGTTTAATCCTGGAAGGTCAACTTAATTTGCTTCTAAATTCCTTCAGTCACAGCCTGAACTGCACCCCTTTCAATTGCAATGGAATTCCAAAGTTCTGACCATCCACAGGTGAATGGCTACAGGCCGTGTACTGAGCAAATGGGACCACCCGACAGTGTGGTCAGTAATCTCAGACTTGTCCATTCAGCACACAACAGCCTCCCGTAATAAATCAGCTGGATGGCTTCCGAGCACTATCTCAGCCTCTGGTCCATTCCGGCCGGAATTTTATCTCTCACATGAAAGCCAAATGAAGCCAAGCTGATTAGTAGAAACACCTCAGGGGTTGAAAAACCCAGGTTTGCAACAACTTTGATTGATCAGATAATGACTGTCCTCAAGTGTTGGATCCAGTCAGGCACTAATATGCAAAAGGAAGCAGGGAAACACCCTTTCTAATTACCAGTGTAAGTGGGTTGTACGTTGGGTTCCACCACAGCTGTTTAAAAGCATGCGTAACTTCTGTGTGACACAATGGGATTTTATAGAAGTGAAACCAACTGCTTGCAGAATTTCCCATTGAAGAAGTTTGCTTTCGATTGCAGGACTAAATCCATTAACCTTTATTGCTCCAAGGACACTTACTCAATCTCTCACTCTCGTGGATATAGGTTATTGGATTGGCTGGAGCTGAAGGGGTGAGGAGTATGGACAGGCAATGGGTAAACCATAAAACCATAAGACATAGGAGCAGAATTAGGCCACTCAGCCCATTGAGTCTGCTCCACCATTCAATCATGGCTGATACTTTTTTCATCCCCATTCTCCTGCCTTTTCTCCATAATCCCTGACTCTCTTATTAATCAACAACCCATCTATCTTTGGCAATTAACTGGCCTCCACAGCATTCTGTGACAAAGAGTTCCACAGTTTCACCACTTTCTGGCTGAAGAAATTCATCCTCATCTCTGTTTTAAAGGATCATTTCTTTAGCCTGAGGTTGTGTCCTCTGGTTCTAGTTTCTCCTATTAGTGGAAACATCCTCTCCACATCCACTCTATCCAGGCCTCACAGTATCCAATAAGTTTCAATAAGAACTCCCCTCATTCTCCTAAACTCCAACAAGTACAGACTCAAAGTCCTCAACCATTCCTCAAGCTCTTCATTCCAGGGATCATTCTTGTGAACCTCCTCTGGACTCTTTTCAAAGCCAGCACATCCTTCCTTAGATATGGGGCCAAAAACTGCTCACAATACTCCAAATAGTGTCTGACTAGAGCCTTATACTGCATCAGAAGTACATCCCTGATCTTGTATTCTAGCTCTCTCGACATGAATGCTAACATTGCATTTGCCTTCCTAACTGCTGACTGAACCTGCACGTTATCCTTAAGAGAATCTTGAACAAGGATTCCCAAGTTCCTTTGTGTTCCTGATACCTTCCTCATCACTCAATGCGGCATTATGTAGGGTGAATGACATGTCAAATAAGCAGAGTCTGAAAATAATGGGGAGAAACACAAAATAATGATGGTAGTGTTTTATTCCATGAGGATGTTGCACTCTTTCAAAGAGGCTTTGAGGGTGTCCTTGAAGTGCTTCTTTGCCCTCATGGGACTCGCTTGCCCTGTTGAAGCTGCAACTAGAGAATTTATTTCAGGAGAGTCGAGTCAGGCATGTCAGGGGCGATATGTCTACCCCCACTCCCCTTCCCCTCCCCCCAGCCCTCAGCAATGAGTGTGGCCAATGCTTCAGTGTTGGGGATGTTGGCCTGAGCAAGAACACTGATGGCGCTGTGCTTATCCTACCAATGGAGAGAGCCCTTTCTATCCAGTCTTGCATGGATCTTATAACCTCTCAATTTGAATGTCAATCTGGTGAATCGTGCACACTCTCCAGTAACTTTATCATTGAGTAATTGATCAGATCTACAAGCAATACACTGAAAGCAGGATCTAATGGAAGATTTGAAACAAATTTAACATAACCCTATCTACTTTTCAATTCTGTTTCTAGAGAAACGAATCTCAATGTTTCATTTGCTTTGTTTATGTCTTTCTTAAGCCTTAATTATTGAACTGCAGTTAGTTCAATGTTTGGAGTACATCGAAAAATACCAAGGTGATAAATTGATGCACAAATGTTTTTTGGTGGGATTGGTACAGCGATAAATGAGGGTGAGAAAAGTCCTTGGTTGAACCACATTCTTGGTGATTTCCCACTTATCCAGATTCATGTCAACGTCCTTGGGGTTAGCATTGACCAAGAACTCAACTTGACACGCCACATCAACACAGTGGCTACAACAGCAGGTCAGAAGTTAGGAATACTGCAGCAAATAACTCACCTCCTGACTCCCCAGAGCCTGTCCACCATCTACAAGGCATAAGTCAGGAGTGTGATGGAATACTCCCCACTTGCCTGGATGGGTGAGCTTTAAAAATACTCAAGAAGCTTAACAGCATCTAGTGCAAAGCATACTACTTGATCAGCACCACATGCACTCCCTCCACACTGACACTCAGTAGCTGCGGTGTGTCCAAGATGTGGGTGGCACGATGGAACAGTGAATGGCACCCTAACCCTAACCCTAATGCTTCATAGCACTAGGGACCTGGGTTTGAGACCCAGGTGCAAATCCTGGCTTTGAGGACTGTCTGTGTGGAGTGTGCACATTCTCCCCATGTCTATGTGAGTTTCCTCTGGGTGCTCCAGTTTCCTCCCACAGTCCAAAGATATGCAGGTTAGGTGGATTGGCCAAGCTAAATTGCTCCTTAGTGTCAGGGGGACTAGCTAGGGTAAATGCATAGGTTTGTGGGGATAGGGACTGGGTGGGATTGCGGTCAGTGCAGACTCAATGGGCTGAATGGCCTCCTTGTGCACCGTAGGATTCTATGGTTTAAAGAAGATGCACTGCAGCAATTCACCAAAATTCCTCAAATAGCACCTTCCAAACCCATGACGACTTCCATCTAGAAGGACAAAGGGCAACAGATAAATGGGAACACCACCACCTGCAAGTTCCCCTCCAAGCCACTCACCATTCTGACTTGGAAATATATCGCCGTTCCTTCACAGTTGCTGGATCAAAATCCTGCAATTCTCTGCCTAACAGCACTGTGGGTCAATCACATCATGTGGACTGCAGCGATTCAAGAAGACAGCTCACCACCACTTTCTCAAGGGCAATTAGAGATGGGCAATAAATGCTGGCCTAGCCAGCGATGCCAGTGTCCCGTGAATGAATAAAAAAAATCTTGCAGTGTGAGGCAGGCAATTTAGCTAAGAACTAGTTGGGTCAGTGCCATGGATGTTATCTAAATGTTAGCATAGATAAATGATGTGCTGCGTGCCTCTCTTGTGTAGTTAAGGCAAGCTTGGAGCATCTGGTATGTGACTTGTGTTTGTTGTTATGGTTGAAATCAGAGTTGGCGTCTCGAGTTTCCCTCGTTCATTCTTGCTTCCCTGGTGGGTTCAGCATGCGTAGCTGATTGGAAACATCTGGCCTTGGCCCTTTGATCACACTGGGTCGGTTGTTTGGCCAGTCCCTTCATCCATTATGAAGCTGGCCAAATCACTTAGCTTTGATTAAAGGAATTGCTCAGGAGAAGAAAAATGTAGTAATTGGGCAGCAATCTACAGGGGCTTCGACAAGCATCTCCAGGGCCTGGTCAGCTATCTATACATGACGGTATGGCTTGAATATACAATAGGATTTATCTATAATATATTGACAATTTTGCATTATATTAAGTATAACCAATCTATGGATTGTACCTAATTTCTTATATATTTCGTGATTATTGCTTTCTGATTTTAATTTTTATTTGCCCATCATTGAGCAGGAATTTTGGGGGAGGGGGAATATTGGACCTGCTGTGGCCAGTAGAATTGGACTTACAGTTCCACAGTCTAGTTTGCAGCCTTTGACAGCAAAACACAGCAAGTCAGCAGAACCATGAACTGAGAACAATAATCGCCATGCCCAATTCTCTGATCTCTGCGGCACAGTGAGATCCTGGGCCAGACCAGAGTCCTTGCAGTTTGAGTGTTGAGATCTAATTGCCCACATGAGCTTCATGTTAATGCGCGCCAGTCCCTGAAATAGAAAAGCACTCCAGCTCCCACTGCTAACTCTTTGCCACTCTGAGCTCAAAGATATATTTTGAAAATACTCACTAAAGAAATAAATATAAATACAAATTAAAACATGAATGCAATTTAAAAATAACAACCTGCTCCATCCCCTTTGATTGATGGGCTTTGACTATATGGACTTGTTTATAGCAGTTTATAAATTGTACACTGTTAATAATGAAGCCATGATTTTTGGGGCCGGCAGTTTGTTTAAAGATGTGTCAAATTTTCTGACTTGTGCCTTATCTTTGGCATTAAAGCTAAATTCTTGACAGAAAGTGTTATTGGCACACTCCAACTGTCTTTTTCTCTGTTCAACACCATGAGATTGTAACTTAATTTCAAAAAGTATATATATTAAAAAAGAAAGGGATGTTTTATGTTTTCCGTTTTAATGTTAAAATAAAATAAACTCTTGAGACCTTTTTGAGATAACAAGAATCATTGTCAATCTTGTGAAATTCCCTCTCAATAATAATTAACCTCAGAACCTGTTGAGAACACTGAAAGTACCCGATCAGTCACCTTATAATGAACAGACCTGCAGGTAACCATAGACCTAACCCCAGACTACTCATCAGCAAATCCCTCACATGCATATACACATACATATGCATGAACATGCAAACACACATACCCACGTGCACATGCATGTGCACACACACATACATGCACATGCACACACATGTGTGCGCACACGTGCACACACATGCATGCACCGACATGCACACACAAATGTAAGCATGTACACGCAGGTCGACACAAACGCATACATGCACATACACACATGCACACTCCAGTCAGAATTTAATAGATTTCTAGATATTAAAGATTTTGAGGGATATGAGGATAGTGTAGTGAAATGGCAGTGAAGTAGAAAGTCAGCCAGGATCTAGTTGGATGGCAGAGCAGGTTCGAAGGGCTGAATGACCTCTTCCTCCTGTTTCCTATGTTCATATGAGAAGTTCACTCCACCACTGCTGCCAGCGACAATGGAGAATTTGATGCTCAGCCAAAACTCCATGCAGTACAGTGGGACTGGAGAACCCAGCGTGGGCTAGGTTGGAGAATGCTGGCCACTAGCTGGCCATTAGCTTCAATTTGTTTGAAGGTGTTGGCTAATTGCACTGAATTCTGTCTTACCTTTGGAATAAAAGCTAAAGTCAGTTGATGATATCTCCTTGATGGGAAATGTAAGATTTCTACTGTTGCCTTGTGGTTGGATTCCATTATTTATTCAATATCGTACAGGATTTGCTTTGTGACTCAGAACCTGTTTAGCTGTTTTGGTTGGAGGAATAGAAAGGGAGAGGCAGTTCTTGTGACATTTGTCTCTTTCTGCATAAGCTCCTGTTCTGTGATGTTTGAATAATATTCTTCCTTTACAGAATGTTGCCATTTTCTACTTGAGACTTGCTTCAAATGAGTTCTGAGTATAACACAAATGATAGAACTCTAATAATGTAGGAATCAATTTAGGCTCATTCATCCAGCTCACTGATGTGCAGCTAGGTGCACTGGTTATGCTAAATTGTCCCTTAGTGTCAGGGGACTAGCTAGGGTAAATGCATAGGGTTGCGGGGTTAGGGCTTGAGTGGGATTGTAATTGGTGCAAACTCGATGGGCTGAGTGGTCTTCTTCTGAACTATAGGGATTCTATGACTCTAAATCACGGTGGCAAAGTAGTTAGCACTGCTCCCTCACAGCACCAGGGACGCAGGTTC
This sequence comes from Sphyrna mokarran, assembly GCA_024679065.1. Classification (NCBI taxonomy): domain Eukaryota; kingdom Metazoa; phylum Chordata; class Chondrichthyes; order Carcharhiniformes; family Carcharhinidae; genus Sphyrna; species Sphyrna mokarran. Next base: position 20,169,202 of record JAGIQG010000007.1, on the reverse strand, counting down.
GATTCCTGACTTGGGTCACTGTCTGCACGGAGTCTGCATGTTTTCCCTGTGACTGCATGGGTTTCCTCCCACAGTCTGAAAGATGTACTGGTTAGGTGGATTGGCCATGCTAAATTCTCCCACGGTGTACCCTAACAAGCACTGGAATGTGGTGACCAGGGGATTTTCACAGTAACTTCACTGCAGTGTTCCTTTAAGCCTAGTTGTGACACTAATAAATAAACTTAAACTTACTATTTGGAGCCTGTTTTCTTGCACCCTCTTCTACTGCAGCCCTCCCACAATTTTATCCCTAATCACACATCTCTTGTTTGCTGAATCCGATTTTGTCCTTATCTGTATTTTTTTTGGATGTTTCAATCAAACCTAGACATAAAAGTTGTAAATAGGTACAAGCTGCGGTTCAGTCAGTGATTTAGTGCAGGTCTTATTGTAGGCTAGTCCGCTGCTATCTGCAGCCTTATGATCTATTGTGCAAGATCACGCAGAGTGAAGACTCCAAACACCCAGATATTTTTCACAAGACAATCACTGGAGAAAAATAACCTGACAGCAGTTTTGAAACATCTGTACTGCACTGGGTCAGTGGAGAAGGAAGGGGCTGTCATCTACCTTTATTTGAAAAATGGGAAATCTTTCTGCTGAATGAAGTCATAGTTTAATCAATCGAGTGAGATTATAATGGTCCTTCCTTATTCTCCAGGGGACTGGGGGGAAAGCTGTGCTAAGAGCTCATTTCTAGTCTAACGGCCGTAATCCTCTGGCATCTCCCTAAGGTTCTGTTTTCCTTCATCTCAGTGACATGGTTCCTAATGGATTGCACGCACGTCTGTCTATGGCCACTGCTGCTTTAAGTGTAATAACAGATTCTTTCTGTTCGAGAGGCCCATTTTTTTTGACGCATTTGTGCACCTGCGAAATATGATGTCCACTTCTAGTAACAAAATGTTAAATACACCCTTGATATTATCTCTCTAACTTGGGTCAGGAGTGAACCAGATATCTGTTGCCCCTGTAATGGGCAAACGCAGTCTTTGAACTGGTCGGCCAGCACGGTCCCAGGTTTGATCTCTGTTTCGTCAGTGGATCTCGTCCACATGGTGACAGGAGCTACGCCTGGCCTCAGTGCCCTGGTCTAGGGAAGCGGGAAAATAAGGAGCCAAGGTTCCCATTCCTGGTCTCTATCCGCCACTCAAGAATGCAGGTCTTATAAACAATAGGATTGGTTCATCTCAACTGTGACAGCCCAGCCAGGTCAAGTAAGTTGTCAAAATGTCGTCTGGACTTATACTGGTATATGCTCATTTGAGTGAGGTGTTGAAGAATGATCGGCACTTGTGGAACTTTACTTGAAAAGAGTTAGTAACTCATGAGGTGAAGGCAGAAAATTGACGTGAGTTAAATCGTTGTTAATCATAAAGAATTTCTCATTTGAAAATGCAAAGTTCAAACATAACCACACACTTAGATTCTCAACGACAGTGGTACAGAACTGGTGGCACGGTGGCACAATGGTTCACACTGCTGCCTCACAGTGCCAGGGACCCAGATTCAATTCCTGACTTGGGTCACTGTCTGTGTGGAATCTGTATGTTCTCCCCATGCCTGTATGGGTTTCCTCTGAGTGCCCCATTTCTCATCCCCCCCCCCTCTTGTTCTTCCCCCACAGTTTGAAAGATATGCTGGTTAGATGCATTGGCCAGGCTAAATTCTCCCCCTGTATACCCAAACAGGTGCCGGAGTGTGGTGACTGGGAGATTTTCACTGTGACTTCATTGCAGTGTTAATGTAAGCCTACTTATGACTAATAAATAAAGGAAGTGGAAAAGGAAAGACTTTCATGCACATAACAACTTTCGGAATCTCCCAAACTGATTTTCAGCAATGAAGTGATGTTGAAGTGTCAGCGCCATTGTAACACAGGGAATATCACTGACAATTTGTGCTGAGCAAGACCTCAAATACAACAATGCGATAATGATCAGATAATCTGTTTGATTGATGTTGAGTTGGCAATAAAGATATCATTGGGAGGCTTTAAAAGGGTTGATCTACATACACTTATTTAAAAGCTCAATATTGCTTCAGTTAAATCTTTGTATGCTTTAAGTGCAAATACAATTACTTTAAATTATCAGGAGTGCAGACGATTGTAGGACTGAATTGCAATAAACGTGTGGTGAATCAGTCGGAAGTGTTTCGCTAAGGGCCAGAATTTCAAAAGACAACATACCAACATGCTTAATCAGCCACTCGGCATCTGTAAATAAAACCAATAACAAACAGCAAACAGCGGGGCAATTAGACCAATCAATCATTGCCGTGGCCCTGACCAAAGTTTGGCAGTGGAATGGTTGCACTGATTTATGTGTTGCTTGGAAAGCTCAAGGTAATTAAAAAGCAGGCAGTGCTGGCATCACCAGATATTTCATACAATGGGAGTGGAAAGGAAGTGGTTTAGAGCCCTGGAATTTGGGATTGGGATTGGGTCACGGAATGTGTTTATTCTGTGCAAACTTTCTGTGCTTGAGATCAGGGTCTGAATCATTCAGTGACGGGCAACCTTACCTAGTGAGTGGGCCACCGGAACAATCTTCCTTTATCTCAGTGTGAGCTGCAAGATTGAAATCACAAACCGTAACCCCTTGACTACGGTTAAATACATTTAACCGAATATTTCATGACAAGTTATAGAAAATGCTTAATCACTGATGTATTAATGGAACTGTCATCAACTTCAAAGGGTAAAAATAAAAGAAACATTGACACTTTGGACACAGAGAGAGCGCACAGTCAATGTTGTAAGCAATCAACACACACTTCACTTCACTTACTCTTGCTTTAAGTGCGTAACACTTTAGTCAAACCAGTTGGGAAAACAACTACGCTGATGGAGATCAGCATAATGTGGGGATCCTGCTTGTGTACAATGGTCAACAAAATGTCTCGTGGGCCACACTCAGAACCAAAATGGGCCGCATGTGACTCCCAGGCTGTAGGTTGCCCCACATTGCTTGAGCTACCCTCTTTTGGAATTAATTATTTTTACATGTTTGTTTATTTGTCTATGAATATTATTGATAGCGTTTTTAGCTGTTTTTCCAGGCATTTCCACTCTGTTGCGGAATAGCTTATATTGGAGATGAGTGCTTACAGTTTAACCACCCCCAGAATCAGAAGCAACCTGGTGTAACCAAAATGTTATCAGTTAATATGAAAGAGCAGAGAACGAAGGAGCTTTTCAATCTCTGTGAGCTTAATCCAGTTTAAATGCTACTCATTACTGATGGCCCAAAGGCACACAAACAGCAGGTGCCACCTTTGTGGTTGCCACGGTGATCACTGATTGTCACTTAGTCCGTTAGATGGATGGCAGAACAACCAATGTAACATTTTTTAATCACATGTGCCCCTAAGTGACCTAAAACTAACTGTGAGACTTCAGGCGTTGCTGTAATATACTCCAAAAAGCCTGGTGTCACAGTGGTTAGCACTGCACCATGAACCTGGGTTCGCTTCCCGGCTTGGATCACTGCGTCTGCTTGGGTTTCCTCCCACAGTCTAAAGATGTGCAGGTTAGGTGGACTGGCCATGTTAAAATTGTCCCTTAGTGTCAGGGGGACTAGTTAGGGTAAATGAGGTTGCGGAGATAGGTGTGATTGTTGTCAGTGCAAACATAATGGCCATCTTCTGCACTGTAGGATGCTATGATTCTATGATATGTAGTTGTACTTTCGCAGGTCTGAAGAAAATATTACCTGGATAAAAACTCCATCAAGCTATGAAGATGCAAGATGTCACCATTCATGCAAGGGTTGAATTTGACTCCATGACGCTTTGGATTCATATCACCTACTCATTGACTCTGCTCAATCTAAGTGACAAATGTAAATATATATATTTCTAAAAATCAGACGATTATTCCAGAATAAGGATGAATTGAAAGGCTTTGCCTGCTTTCCCTGTGACTGAGACTAGGCTAGGCCAGTTGTGTGAATTAAATGGGATGTTTTCATCTGTTGTATCCTATACAAATATATAAAAAAAGAAATAGATTACGAAAGTACAATTCTTGCCCATGTGGTGGGTAAGGGCCTAACAGTGTGACTCTTATGTCATGTTGTGGTAATCATGATGTGGAGATGTTGACCTACCAAAGCGGTTTTTGCTATCAAATAAACTTGTTGGATTTTATAGTAACAGAGAAATGATTGCAAATTGCCATTCTTACATCACTTTAATCTTTATCTCAAAAGATGCAAGTTTGGAATGGTGCAAGGTAATTCAGCCTCGCTGGTTCATTCCTTCCTCAATCCATGACACCCTGACTTTCCTTCTCCTCTACTCTCTGCTCCAATCAAAAACCCTCCTCTAGGGCGAGGAGCCCCATGGTCATTGTGGCAAATGGGAGCGCTGATCCGATTTGTAAAGAAGATGAAGTTAAAGCTGAGAGGCATTGCTAATGTGGTGTTATTAGTGTGAGGAGCTTTAGGGGAGGAGGAAATGTGGTACAGGGAGAGGTCACTCCTCTCTCCTGCCAATCAACCAGTGGGTGGCACCAGTGCAGTGCTCTAGGTAGTAAGATGGCGATGAGCCTGTAAATGTGTGCTCCCAATATAGTTTACGTTTGCTTGCAATGAATCAGTTTCTACATCAAGCTATCAATAATATGGTGATAGAATGCACACACTGGATTAGGACTATGGCTCAGATGAAGGACAGACAACAATATAGACTGGCAATTTCATTTTATTAGTGATGCAAGTAGGCTTACATTAACATTGCAATGAAGTTACTGTGAAAATCCCCCCCGTTGCCACACTCTGGCACCTGTTTGGTTACACTAAAGGAAAATTTAGCATGTACAATGCACTAATCAGCATGTCTTTCAGACTGTGGGAATAAATTGGAGCATCCAGAGGAAACCCAAGCAGACATGGGGAAAATGTGCAAACTCCACACAGACAGTGATCCAAGCTGGGAATCAGAACATGGGTCCCTTGTGCTCTGAGGCAGCAGTACTAACTATTGTGCCACTGTGCTGTAATTGGGCCTATTAATCCATTTCCATGTCATATTTTGTTCAATGCCATCCTCCTTGTGAATTAAACAGATTTGTTGACATTTGCAAAACCTTCAAACCTTTTACTCCAAAGGTATTGATCCAAATTCCTTTTAGGGATATGGATTCTTCCAGACTTAAATGTATTTTCGTGCAGACTATCAGAGATTTGGGTATGATTTGTTTGGCACTGTGGTGTTATTAATGGCGTAAGGAGAATAAACTCTGCTCTTACTCTTTATAAAGTATCTTTGTGTAAATTGAAGGAGATGTATTTCAATAAGTGAATATCATTAGAGTAGCCTTATTTTCAATTTTAATATGATTCTATAAGGATATATATCATATTGAAATCTTGCAAAGCTTTTCACACAAGTTGCCTTTGACGTCTAGTGACTGTTATGTAATTTTCTTTTACCAAACTCCCTTTGTCCACTTGGTATAAGCTTCAACTCATCCAGAACTTTTCTGTGTACATCCCATTTCTCACTGAGTCACACTTGGCTATTATGTCCATCTTTGCTGATCTACATTAGTTCCTCATTCCCCAATGACTCTAAGGTCAATATTCTCGAGATGTTTATGTCAGCCTCCTATCTGTGTAACCTTCTTTACTTCTACACATGCCTGTATTGCCAATATATATTGAGGAATTTAAACAAAGGAGTGAGCCATTTGGCCCCTTGAGCCTGCTCTACCATTGAATAAGTTGGTGACTGAACTAGTTGTGGTCTCTGCTGCACATTCCTTATCCCCACACCCCAACAAATATTTGTCTAACTCAGTCTTGAATAGATCCAGTGACCCAGCCTCCTTTCTGGAACAGAGAATTCCACACACCAGTGGCTCTTTGGGAGAAAATGTTTCTCCGTACCCCTGTCTTAAAAGACTTTATTCTCAAACTATGTCTCCTCATTTTAATGTCCCCCACAAGAGGAGATGTCCTCCAACTATCCGCCCTATCAAGTCGTGTCAGGATCTTTTATATTGCAACAAGTTCACCTTTCATCCTTTGAAATTCCAATGGGTGCAGGCCCAACCTGTTCAGCCTTTCTTCACAAGTGTAATAATTGGAGGTGATGTTGCCACACTCCCAAGAGGACGTTCATGCTTTGGAAAGGATGCAAAGAAGGTTTACTAGGACGTTGCTTGGTCTGGAGGGCTTTAGGTATGAGGAGAGGTTGGATAAACTCGGATTGTTTTCACTGGAAAGACGGAGGCTAAGGGGTGACTTGATAGAGGTTTACAAAATTATGAGAGACAGAGGTAGGGTGGGTAGTCAGAGGCTTTTTCCCAAGATGGAAGAGTCAAATACAAGAGATGACAGATTTAAGCTAAGGGGAGAAGTTTTGGGAAGACACACGGACAAGTTTTTACACAGAAGTTGATGGGTACCTGGAATGCACTGCCAGTGAAGGTGGTGGAAGCAGGCACATCAGCAACATTCAAAGTGTAGCATGATAGACACGTGAATGGTAGGCGAACAGAGGGATAGAAGTAACATATGGGAACAGGCTTGGTGGGCCGAAGAGCCTGTTCCTGTGCTGTCTCGTTCTTTGTTCTTTGATGGAGCTCCACACAAAAGGTTTGCTTTTTTCTTATTTGTTCACAGAATATAGGCGTAGATGGCTGGACCAACATTTATTGTCCATCCCCAACTGCCCTCCATTTAAGAGGGCACTTGAGAGTCAGTCACATTGCTGTGGATCTGGAGTCACATGTAGGCCAAACTGGAAAAGGACAGCAATCTTCCTTCCTTAAAGGACATTAGTGAACTAGATGGGTTTTTTATGAAAATGAACAGGACACATGCGCATTTGGGAGAAAATGGACTAGTTAGTGACAGGCAGCATGGTTTTGTATGGGGAAGATCATGCTTTACCAGCTTGATTGAGTTTTTTTGAAGAGGTGACAAGGATAATTGATGAGGGAAGGTCTGTGAATGTAGTTTATAGAACATAAAACATAGAAAAACTACAGCACAACAGGCCCTTTGGCCCATAAGTTACCCAATGATATCCATACCTGCTAGGCTTACCTATAACCCTCAATTCTATTAAGTTCATGTACTCATCCAGAAGTCTCTTGAGACACCCTATCAAATTTGTCTCCACCACCATCAATGGCAGCCACTCACCCATCACCCTCTGAATGAAAAGCTTACCCCTGACATCTCCTCTGTACCTACTCTCCAGCACCTTAAACCTGTGCCCTCTCGTAGCAACCATTCCACCTCTTGGAAAAAGCCTCTGAGAATCCACCCTATCTATACCTCTCAACATCTTATACACTTCTATCAGGTCACCTCGCATCCTTCGTCTCTCTAAGGAGAAAAGACCGAGCTCCCTCAACGTATCCTCATAAGGCATGCCATCCAATCCAATCCAGGCAACATCCTTGTAAATCTCCTCTGCACCCTTTCAATAGCTTCCACATCTCTCCTGCAATGAGGTGACCTGAACTGAGCACAGTACTCCAAGTGGGTCTGACCAGGGTCTTATAAAGCAGCAGCATTATCTCCTGACTCCTAAACTCAATCCCTCAATTGATGAAGGCCAGTATACCATATGCCTTCTTAACCACATTCTCTACCTGTAAGGCCGATTTAAGAGTCCTAGGAACCTGGACCTCAAGGGCTTTCTGACCCTCTACACTGCTAAGAGTCTTACCCTTGATATTATACTCCTTCATTTTGTTGGACCTGCCAAAATGGACCACTACACATTTATCCAGGTTGAAGTCCATCTGCCACTTTTCTGCCCAGCCTTGCATCCTATCTATGTCACGCTGCAACCTCAGACATCCCTCCAATCTATCCACAACACCACAAACCTTCGTATCATTGGCAAATTTCCTAACCCAACTCTCCATTTCCTCATCCAGGTCTTTTATGAAAGTAACAAACAGAAAGAGTCCCAGAACAGATCCCTGGGGCACTCTACTGGTGACTGACCTCCATGCAAAAAAAGACCCATCTACAACCACTCTCTGCCTTCTGTGGGCAACCAGTTCTGGATCCACAAGGCAACAGCCCCTTGGATCCCATGCCCTCTCACTTTATCAAGAAGTCTTGCATTGGGAACCTTATTGAACGCTTTGCTGAAGTCCATATAAATCACATCTATCGCTCTTTGACAAAGCCGTCCTGACTACTATTGAGCAAAATAAACTTCTCTAAATGTTCATAAATACTGTCCTCAGAATCTTCTCCATCAACTTACCAACCACTGAGGTTAGACTCACTGCTCAGCAACATATGGACTTAGTCAGGTGTTTGACATGTCCCACATAGCAGACTAGCATAAAAACTAAAATCACATGGGATTCGGGTTGAGCTGGCAGGATGGATACTGAACTGGCTTGGCCATAGAAGAGAGAGAACAGAAATGAAAGCGTGCTTTTCAGAATGGACATCTGTAGTGGTGTTCCGTAGGGATCAGTGCTGGGACTTCTGTCGTTTGCAATATATTTAAATGACCTGGAGGAAAATGTGGATGGTCTGATTAGTAATTTTGCAGATGACATGAAGATTAGTGGAATTGCTGATAGTGCCAGGAATTGTCAGTAGCTACAACAGGATGTAGATAAATTGGAGATTTAGGCACAAAAAAATGTCAGATGGAATTAATCCAGACAAATGTGAGGTGATACATTTTGGAGGATCAAATTTAGGCATGAATTATACTGTAAATGGCAGAATCTTTAGGAACATTAACATAACATACAGAGGGATCTGGGCGTCCTAGTTCACAGTTCCCTAAAAATGGCGATACAAGTAGCCAAGGTGATTAAGAAGGCATATGGCATGCTTGCCTTGATCAGCTGGGATACTAGGTTCAACAGTTGGGAACCCATGTTTCAGCAATCGAAGATCTTGGTTAGGCCATATTTGGAGAATCACATGCAGTTCTGCTCACCACACTAACAGAAGAACATGAAAGCTTTGGAGAGAGTGCAAAGAAGGTTTATCAGGATGTTGTTTGGTATCAACGGTGTTGGCTATGAGGACAGGTTGAATGAACTGGGATTGTTTTCACTGAAAAGACAGAGGCTGAGGGGAGACATGATAGAGGTCTACAACATTATGAAAGGTACAGACAGGGTGGAGAGTCAGAAGCTTTTTCCAAAGGTGGAAATGTCAATTACAAGGGCACAGGTTCAAGGTGAGAGAGGGAAAATTTAAGAGAAACGTACAGAGGATGTTTTTCATGCAGAAAATGATGGATGGCTGGAACATGCTATCAGAAGTGGTAGTGGAAGCAGACAGATTAGCAACATTTAAGAGGCATCTGGTTGGGTGCTTGAAAAGGGAGGGAATGGAGGGATATGGACCAAATAAGGTCAGAAGGCTTTTTTTAAATTTGCAAGGACATCATGATCGGCACAGGCTTGGAAGGCCAAAGGACGTCTTGGGCTGTACTTTTCTTTATTTTTTGTTAACTGTTTCATGGCCATCGTTAGACTTTTAATTCCAGATTTTTATTGAATTCAAATTTCATCATCTGCCATGGCGGGATTTGAACCTGGGATCCCCAGAGCACTACCCTGGGTCTCTGGATTACTAGTCTAGTGACAACACCGTGGGGCCACTGCCTATCCATTTTAGTGACAGTGGCTGAAACGCAGCAGCAAATTTATTCAGAAGAGGGTGCAGCTGCCTGGCCAGTGTGAAACTGTTGGATTAGCGATGTTCGAGGTTCAGAATTTAAATTCCATCAGCAGCAAATTGTAAAATTAAATTCAGTAAAACTGCTATTCAGCAAACAAACATGTAAACTGCTAATCGATGAACTGTTTGGTTTTGATTTTAATTTGATTTATTATTGTCACATGTATTAACATACAGTGAAAAGTATTGTTTCTTGCATGCTCCTGCAGACAAAGCATACCATTCATGCAGAAGGAGAAGGAAGGGTGAGAATGAAGCGTTACAGTCATAGCTAGGGTGTAGAGAAAGATCAACTTAATGCAAGGTAGGTCCATTCAAAAATCTGACAGCAGCAGGGAAGAAGCTGTTCTTGAGTCAGTTGGTATGTGACCTCAGACTTTTGTATCTTTTTCCCAACAGAAGAAGATGGAAGAGAGAATGTCTGGGGTGCGTGGGGTCCTTGATTATGCTGGCTGCTTTTCTGAGGCAGTGGGAAGTGTAGACAGAGTCAATGGATGGGAGGCTGGTTTGTGTGACGGGCTGGGCTATGTGCACAACTTTTTTGTAGTTTGGATATTCATAAGTAAGGACCTTCAGGGATGGGAACAGGTCACTCTCTCATGATCAGGACGGACATGTGACTTACCATCAGCTGCCAGTGATGGAGCTCAACTCATACATTCAATCAAGTTGTTTGCTTTAAAATGTTTGATCTGGCTGTAGTATTGAACAGATGTTAAACCCTCATAAAACACAGCATTCTTCGACTTCCTTTGAAATTTAAACCCCTCCTGGTTTTGGAAAGTCAAAACATTTCGACAAATGTCCACTGCTATCAACAAGTGCAAAACTGGATGAGGTTTACAATAAAGCAGTTTTAGTTTGTTGAAAGTACATGGTCGTGATTTAATCAGTCAAAATGTTAATATATGGGTTTTGAGAATGTTATTGTTCAAGTCCAACAGATACAGAGGGAGTTCACTTGCATATAACTTCCGTGAGGATCACAAAATTCATGCCCTTTGACCGAAATGCTGGCCTCAAGCCAACTTTATGGTGCCTGAATATGTAGAGTTATTCCTGTGCGCAGCCTACACTAATTATGGTGTTGATTAGCAGCATCCATCAATCACCAAGATCCTACAATAATGACTTTCTCTCACCATTTAAAGTGAACCTACATCTCTTAACTAGGAGTTCCATTGTGGCTGGAACAAATCATAAAATCCTACAGGGCAGAATGAGACCATTTGGCCCATCAGGTTTGTACCGACCACAATCCCACCCAAGCCCTATTCCCGTAACCCCACACATTTACCCGGCTAATCCCCCTAACATTAGGGTCAATTTAGCATGGCCGATTAACCTAATCTAATCAACCTAATCAATTTTTGGACTGTGGAAGGAAACCAGAGCACCCGGAAGAAACCCATGCACTCATGGGGAGAATGGGCAAACTCCACACAGACAATTGGGGGTCAGGCAAGAAGTCAGTCTGACTGACCTGAGGAACAGTGAGAAATGGCACAATGATAGCAGAGAGATGGCACCAAGGTTTCTGGACACTGCTCTGGAGGTCGAGGTGACAGACAGGAAAAAGAAGAGATGTCCAATATCTTTGTGGCTGTGGAAGGCGTGTGGGTCTGAACATTGACTGTAGACTACAGACCACAGTCATGGTCAAAAAGTGGTGGGACCAATAGCCTTGCAGGGACAATTCCAGGACATGACCTGTATTCATTCTCTCTGTCCTGGAATGGAAATTTTTTTTACAGCACCTATATTTAGAAGGAAGTGATTTGTGTGGAAGGAAGTCTTGGGTCAGGAACAAACCCGAATCCCTGGCCACTGGACTCCTTGCAGACTTTTGCAACTTGAAAGAACTACATGCAAGTATTTGGCGAATTTCAACCATACCAACAGCTGAGAAACCAGCCAGGAATTAACCAGTAAATGGTGATAGCGGCTGCCATTCCTGCTACTTAACCTGGCACAGCTGGACATGCATTAAAATGGTGTTGGCTAGAGTGGTGAATGCCAAAATGGCACTGCTGATGTCCAACTGGTGTCACACTCCAATTGACATTCGTTTCTTTGTGCTGTGTTCTTCTGATGAACATTAGCTGTACTCAGTGTAATGCCCTCACCAAGGTAGCATCTGGCACCATCCACAACACATGTGCGCATGTTTATATTGAGTGCTTTTCTTTGGTCCCAAACAGTAGCCTTTACTAAGCCGAATTTTGCTCCTATTGAATGAAATAGTCATGTTGGGCAAATGCAAAGCTATGCACAAATGCTACAAATTCTTTGTTCTTGGGATTTGAACTTCATTGGCAAGGCCAATATATACCCCAGATCAGGCATGGAGAACAGACATCCATCTGTAAGGACCACGTGGTTTTTACATGAGTAGGGGAGGCGGTGGGGTGGTGGTATTGTTGCTGGACTAGGAATCCAGAGACCCAGGGTAATGTTCTGAAGACCTGGGTTCAAATCCCACCACGGCTAATGGTGAAATTCAAATTCAATAAAAAATCTGGAAGTAAAAGTCTACTAATGACCATGAAATCACTGTTGGGAAAGTCCATCTGGTTCACTCATGCCCACAAGGGAAGGAAATCAGCTGTCCTTAGCTAGTTTGGCTACATGTGATTCCAGAGCCACAGCAACGTGATTGACTCTTAAATGCCCTCAGGGATGGGCAATAAATGCTGACCCAGCCTGTGATATCCACCTCCCATAAACAAATAGAAAAAAAAGACAACTTGATAGGTGGATGGTCACCATTACTGATATTGCTTTTTCATTCTTATTCAATGAAGCAAATTTTCATTCTTCAGCTGCTGTGGTGGGATTTGAACTCATGTCACTGTATTGACAGTCTAGGTTGCTGGATTACTGGTCCAGTAACTTCAATAAAAATCTGGAATTAAAAATCTACTGATGATGATGAAACCGCTGTCGGAAAAACCCATCTGGTTCACTCATACCAATAAGGAAAGGAAATCAGTTGTCCTGACCTTACCGTTATGCTGCCCTACCCCCCAAGATGGGTGAAGCAATCCCATTTGTAAAATGGCAGCTGTGTTTTCCTGGTGTCCCGATTGACCTTTTAGCTCTCTGCCAACAAGTGAAGAAGGTCTTCTCTGACTTTTTATTTGAGGAAACATTTTGAGCAGATCAGTTTTTATACGGCTGGGGGGAGCAGGTATAGTCGTGGGTCAAGGTTAACCAATACGTGTGACTATAATAAATCCAATCAAAATTCATAGTCATAGTTTTACAGCATGGAAATAGGTTCTTCAGCCAACTTGTCCATGCTGCCCTTTTTTTTTAACCATTAAGCTAGTTCTAATTGTCCACATTTGGCTCGTTTCCCTCTTTACCCATGTAACTGTCTAAATGCTTTTTAAAAAACAAAACTATACCCACCTCAATGCTACCTCTGGCAGCTCGTTCCAGACACTCACTGCTCTTTGTATGAAAGAATTGCCCCTTGGACCCTTTCGATTTGATTTGATTTATTATTGTCACAAGTATTAACATACAGTGAAAAGAATTGTTTCTTGCATTCTATACAGACAAAACATACTGCCCATAGAGAAAGAAATGAGAGAGCAGAATGTAGTGTGACAAACATAGCTAGATGTAGAGAAAAATCAACTTAATGCAAGGTAAGTCCATTCAAACGTCTGACAACAGCAGGGAAGAAGCTGTTTTTGAGTCTGTGGGTATGTGACCTGACTTTTTTATATTTTTCTTGAAGAAAGAAGGTGGAAGAGAGAATGTCTGGGGTGTGTGGGGTCCTTAGTTATGTTGGCTGCTTTGCCAAGGCAGCAGGAAGTGTAGACAAGTCAATGGGTGGGAGATTGGTCTACATGATGGATTGGGCTACATTCACAATCTTTTGTAGTTCCTTGCGGTCTTGGGCAGAGCAGGAGCCATACCAAGCTGTGCTACAATTAGAAAGAATGCTTTCTACGGTGCATCTGTAAAAGTTGGTGACATGCCAAATTTCCTTCGTCTTCTAAGAAAATAGAAGCGATGGTGGGCTTTTTTAACTATACTGTCAGCATGGAGGGGTGAGGACAGGTTGTTGCTGATCTGGATAACTAAAAACTTGAAGCTCTTGATCCTTTCTACTTCGTCCCCATTGATGTAGACAGGGGCACGTTCTCCTTTACACTTCCTGAAGTTGGTGACAAAATCCTTGGTTTTGTTGATATTGAGGGAGGGATTATTCTTGCTGCACCAGTTCACCAGATTCTCTATATCATTCCTGTCTTGTCATTGTTTAAGATCTGACCCACTACACTAGTGTCATCAGCAAACTTGAAAATTGAGTTGGAGGGGAAGTTGGCCACACAGTCATAAGTGTATAAGGAGTATAGTAGGGGGCTGAGAACACAGCCTTGTGGGGCACTGGTATTGAGGATGATCGTGGAGGAATGTTGTTGCCTATCCTTACTGATTGTGATCTGTGAGGTAGAAAGTTCAGGATCTAGTCACAGAGGGAGGTGCCAAGGCCCAGGCCACAGAGTTTGGAGACGAGTTTTGTGGGAATAATAGTGTTGAAGGCTGAGCTGCAGTCAATAAATAGGAGTCTGGTACAGGTGCCCTTGTTATCGAGGTGTTCCAGGGTTGAGTACAGGGCCAGGGAAATGGCGTCTGCTGTGGCGACAGACACAATGGATCCAGATAGCCCGGGAGGCTGGAATTGATTCGTGTTATGACTTATCTTTCGAAGCACTTCATAATGATGGATGTCAGGGCCACTGGCCGATAGTCATTATGAAGTGCTGCTTGGTTTCTCTTGGGTATTGGGATAATGGTCGTCTTCTTGAAGCAGATAGGAACCTCAGATTGTTATAAAAGGAGATTGAATATTCTCGCCAGCTGATCCTGCAGGATCTGAGTGCTATGTTTTGTATCTCTCCGTTCTCACCTTAAACCCATGCCTTCTAGTTTTAGACTTCCCTACCTTTGGGAAAAGATGTTGACTATCCAGCTGATTTATGCCCCTTATTATTTTATACACATGTATAAGACCATCCCTAAGCCTCCTATGTTCCAGAGAAAAAGATCCCAGTCTATCCAGCCTCTCCTTATAGCTAAAACTCAAGGTATGGCAGCATTTGTGGAGAGAGAAACAGGGTGAATGGACTGGAATTCTCCAACTTCATCTGTGGCTAGGATTCTCTGGACCCACTGCAATGAATGGAGTTTTGGCTGAGTGCCAAATTGCCCATTCTCGGTGGCAGTGGTGGCAGGGCAGTGGAGTGGGGTAGGTTGGGGGGAGTGGGGAGTGGCGGTGTGTACGAGATCGGGGAATTCCAGCCAATGTTTCAGATACAAATGACCCTTTTGGAGTATGTTCTCTCTGTGAGTCTCCCCCCATCTTTTTGGCAGCTGTGTGCTTTAGCTTTATTTGTGCACATGTTTGGAAGGTGAATCGAACATTACGAGCCACTAAAACAAACCTCTTCTGAAATAAAACTGGAATATGGTTATTTTTGTACAAAGCAAGAATGCAGGTGCTGCCTAATTTAAAGGCAAGACTGGTAAATTTTGTGCGGCAGCATGAGACCTTTGTTAGATAGAAGCATAGATTAGGGGCTACACAAAATCACAGCACTGACGGGGGAGAATTACAACTTCTGTTTGATTGATATGGTTCAATTGATAACTGCCCTTCTTTTAAAGTTGTTTATGGGATCGTGTGGAAAAATTCCTGGGCACTTTAGTGAATAATAACTGTCATAAGAGCACAATTCACATCCTTGTTTCCAATCTCTCTATGGCCTCATGCCTACCCTATTTTGGTAATCTCTCCCAGCCCCATAATGCTCCATGATGTCTGCATTATGATTCTAGCCATTAGAGCATCCCTCGATTTTTAATGATTCTACCATTGGTGGTCACGTTTTATCTCTCTCATGTCCTCCCTACACCACTTTCCCCTACCTTTGGGAAAAGGTTTTGACCATTCAGCTGATCTTTGCCCATTATTATTTTATAGACCTCTATAAGACCATCCCAAAGCCTCTTATATTCCAGGGGAAAAAACATCCCAGTCTTTCCAGCCTCTCCTTATAACTCAAATCATCAAATCCTGGAAGAATCTTGGTAAATCTTTTCTGCATTCTTTTTGGTTTAATAATAAAATTTCATAGATTTTTAAAAACCATTAAAAAAAAGACATTTTTGGCATCAGTTAATGTCCTAACTTTTGTTTTGTGATCTGTAATATCTGTTGCATTTCTGTCTGAGAATTCCTTAGCATGGTGAGCTGGATTAAGGGTGAAACCAGAACATGTGAATGAACTGACATGAATGAGTTACAGGCTACTCATGGTGATTCTAGAACTCTGACCAATTCTGGGAAGTTGTGATTCATGAATGTTGTCTGACTTGAACGCTTATGTGGAAATAAATTAATTCCTAGTTCCCTTTTTAAAATATCTTATGGTATATCCTCCAATCTATTATTAGCAGCGAGAAAGGGAGTTCTTTTGTTCAACAATTTCCTGGTTATTTTAAAAATTATGTGTGCCTACATTCTGCATCTTTTCACTACGTGAATGAGTGCTGGAAATTTTCTGGCAATTTTCTTCAAAGAGAAACAATAAGGAAAAAATAACCCAAATTTCCAAATAATTCCATGTGAGTTGTTTGATTCTTATATTCTCTAAGTTTTACTGCCAGAAGCTCTTCAGGTTATTGCCCAGGAGTTTTAATCTCAGAGATTTTCTTCCTCACAATGGTTCTGCCGTGTTAACATACTGTCAGAAGCTATGTACAGTGCTCTTACTGTTAAATAGTGCCTGACAACATACATAAACTAATTCCTACTTCTAACAAGATTAAGGACTTAAGATTTCACTGAATTGGCATCATTTGCAGTGCAAAAAGTCCAAGCCAACTGTCTCGTAGAATCATAGAACTATTACAGTACAGAAGGAAGCCATTTGGCCCATCAAATCCGCACCAATCACAATCCCACCCCGGCTCTATTCCTGTAACCCCATACATTTATCCTGCCAATCCCCGTGACTCTAGAGTCAATTTAGTATGGCCAATCCACCTAACCCACAAGTCTTTGGGACTGTGGGAGGAAACAGGAGTAGCTGGAGGAAACCGACACAGATATGGGGCGAACGTGCAAACTCCACACAGACGGTGACCCAAGACCAGAATTGAACCTGGTGCTGTGAGGGAGCAGTGCTAATCACTGTGCCACCGTTCTATCAAAAACAAAACCTAGAGAGGGGTTAAGTTGTTGTCTTCATGCTGCTGCTCCAGTGTTTCAACTAACAAAGTGATCTTTCTCACATCTGCTTGCATTCTTACACAGTTTATGGTACAAAAACGAGAAGGTGTCAACAAACTGGGGTCTCTTGTGCCAATATGTAATTTGTTTACATTGGTAAATGCTTAGTTGCCACAGCCACGGACCAGTAATCCTGAAGTTTACAGAATTGTTACAGGAGGAGGTCATTCAGCTCATCATGACTGCACTGGCTCTCTGGATCAGCAATTCACTTAGTGCCATTCCACTGAGTTCTCTCCGCAATCCTGCACATTCTTCCTTTTCAGCTAATGGCTTTGAATGCCTCGATTGAACCTGCCTCTGTCGGTCAGTGCATTCCAAACCTTACTCGCTTGCTGGGTGAAAAAGCTTTTCTGATATCGCTTTGGCTTCTTGAGTTGAGTTGAAATGCCAACATGGTAAATTGTGAAGTTGAATCCCGGGTAATTCTAACTTGTTTCGCTGAGTGTCAGGTTATTGTGAACAAATTGTTATACGCCTTGAATTTCCCGTTGGTTGATGATGTTCCATTTGATGTTGAGAGGTAAAAGAGGCTGATGACTATTTTGTTTAACTTGGTGATACAAACTAAAATGGCTCCCAACAAGTTTGGGCTAACACCAATAACAAAAAAAAGGAAATTACCTGACCCGTGTTAAAAGCCCAAATAGGTCCCAAAGGTTTACCAGGCTGATTCTGGGGATGGCGGAACACGAGTACAGGAGAGATTGACTAGATTAGGATTGTTTTTGCTGGAATTCAGATGAATAAGGAGTGATCTCATAGAGGCTTATAAAATTCTAACAGGATTAGACAGGGCAGATGCAGGGCGGATATTCCCAATGGTGGGAGAGTCACAGTCTGAGGATTCGAGGTAGATAATTTAGGTTCGAGATGGCAAGACTTTCTTCACCCAAAAGGTGGTGAGCCTGTGGAATTCATTACCACAGAAAGTAGTTGATGCCAAAACATTCAATGTATTCAAGAGGTGGGTAGATATAGCACTTGGGGTGAACAGGAAGAAAGGATTGCAGAGAGAAAGCAAGATTAGGCTATTGAGTGGGATGATCAGCCATGATCGTGATGAAGGTGGAGTAGACTCAATAGAGCCAAATGGCCTCCTCCTGCTCCTATATTTCTATCCCTAACTGTCCATCCACCACGTAACTCCAGTCTCAACGAAATGGTTGATTGATCATGCCTTCTGCACTGCCCCTCATGAAATCCCTACAGTGCAGAAGGAGGTTATTTGGTCCATCAAGCAAGCCTGAATTGACAGCAATCCTACCCAGGCCCTATCCCCATAAACCCACATATTTCCCCTGCTATTTCTGCCTTCGGGTGGCATGGTAGCATAGTGGTTAGCACTGCTGCTTCACAACTCCAGGGTTCGATTCCCAGCTTGGGTCACTGTCTGTGTGGAGTTTGCACACTCTCTTCGTGTCTGCATAGGTTTCTTCCAGATACTCTGGTTTCCTCCCACAGTTCAAAGATGTGTGGGTTAGGTTGATTGGCTGTGCTAAGAAATTGCCCCTTAGTGTCCTGGGATGCGTAGATTAGAGAGATTAGTGGGTAAAATATGTAGGGATTTGGGGGTAGGGCCTGGGTGGGATTGTGTTTGGTGCAGACTCGATGGGCCAAAGGGCCTCTTTCTGCATTATAGGGTTCTATGATTCTGTAGTCTCCTGACACTAAGGGGCAATTTAGCTTGGCCAATCCACCTAACCTGCAATCTTTGGACTGTGGGAGGAAACCCATGCAGACACGGGAAAATGTACAAACTTCACCAAAGAGACAGTCACCTGAGGCCAGAATTGAACCCAGGTTCCTGGTGCTGTGAAGAAGCAGTGCTAACCATTGTGCAACCGTGCTGCCCCTTTCTGGTTTCTTGTGGTCTTGGACAGAGAAGGAGCCATACCAAGCTGTGATACAATCAGAAAGAATGCTTTCTATGATTCATCTGTAAAAATTAGTGAAATTCATAGCTGACATGCCAAATTTCTTTAGCCTCCCGAGAAAGTAGAGGCCTTGATGGGTTTTCTTAACTATAACATCCACGTAGAGGGACCAGGACAGGTTGTTGGTGATCTGGACACCTAGAAACTTGAAGCTCTTGACCATTTTCACTGAAATAGACAGGGACATGTCCTCCACTATGCTTCCTGAAGTTGATAACTATCTGTTTCATTTTACTGACATTGAGGGAGACATTACTCGTGACAGGGAAGAGCTCCGCTTGCTCTGACTTATCAACGAAAACCAAAACATTTGCATTTAGACAGGAAGGAGCGAAAGAAAAAGTTAAGACAAACTAGAACAGGACATGAGAAGACTTTGGCGGATAGGATCAAGGAGAACCCTAAAGCTTTCTATAGGTATGTCAGGAATAAAAGATTAGTTAGCGCAAGATTAGGGCTAGTCAGGGACAGTAGTGGGAAGTAGTGCGTGGAACCTGACGAGATAGGAGAGGCACTGAATGAGTATTTTTTTTCAGTGTTCACACAGGAAAAAGTCAATGTAGTCGAGAAGAATACTGAGATACAGGCTTTTAGACTAGATGGGATTGAAGTACATAAGGAGGAGGTGTTAGCAATTCTTAAGAGTATGAAAATAGATAAGTCCCCTGGGCCAGATGGGATTTGCCCTAGGATTCTCTGGGAGGCTAGGAAGGAGATTGCAGAGCCTTTGGCTTTGATCTTCATGTCATCATTGGCTACAGGTATAGTGCCGGAAGACTGGAGGATAGCAAATGTTGTCCCTTTGGTCAAGAAGGGGAATAGAAACCATCCTGGGAATTATAGACTGGTAAGCCTTACTTCTGTTGTGGACAAAGTTTTGGAAAGAATTATAAGAGATAGGATTTATAATCATCTAGAGAGAAATGAATTGATTAGGGATAGTCAGTTTTGTGAAGGGTCGGTCATGCCTCACAAACCTTATCGAGTTCTTTGAGAAGGTGACCAAAGAGATGGATAAGAGTAAGGCAGTTGACATGGTGTATATGGATTTTAGCAAAGCATTTGATAAAATTCCCCATACTACTGTATAAGGCTACTGCAGAAAATACAGATGCATGGGATTGAGGGTGATTTAGCAGTTTGGATCAGGAATTGGCTAGCTGATAAAAAACAGAGAGTGGTGGTTGATGGGAAATATTCAACCTGGAGTTCAGTTACAAGTGGAGTACCTCAGGGATCTGTTTTGGGGCCACTGTTGTTTGTCATTTTTATAAATGACTTAGATGAGAGTATAGAAAGATGGGTTAGTAAATTTGCTGACAACACCAAAGTCAGAGGAATTGTAGACAGTGAGGATGGACGTTACAGTTTGCAGAGGGACATAGAAAAGCTGTAGAGCTAGGCCAAGAGGTGGCAAATGGAGTTTAATGGAAAAGTGTGAGGTGATTTACTTTGGTAAGAGTAACAGGAGTACAGAATATAGGGCTAATGGAAGGACTCTTGGTAGTGTCAACTAGCAGAGAGATCTCAGTGTGCATGTGCATAGATCCCTGAAAGTTGGCACCCAGGTTGATAAGGTTGTTAAGAAGGTGTATGGTTGTTAGGCTTTTATTGGAAGAGGGATGGAATTTCAGATCCGTGAGATCATGTTGCAACTGTACAAAACTCTGGTGCAGCCACACCTGGAGTATTGGGTACAGTTCTGGTTGCCGCATTATAAGGAAGATGTGGAAGCATTGGAAAGGTACAGAGGAGGTTTACAAGGATGTTGCCTGGTATGGTGGGAAGGTCTTCTGAGGAAAGACTGAGGGACTAGAAGTTATTTTCGTTAGAGAGAAGGTTAAGAGGTGACCTAATTGAGGCATACAAGATGATCAGAGGATTAGATAGGGTGGACAGTGAGAGCCTTTTTCCTCAGATGGAATGGCTAACATGAGGGGACATAGCTTTAAATTGAGGGGTGGTAATTATAGGATAGATGATGGAGGTAGGTTCTTTACTCAAACGGTAGTAAGAGCATGGAATGCCCTGCCTGCAGCAGTTGTGGACTTGCCAACTTTAAGGGTGTTCAAATGGTCAGTGGACAGGCATATGGGTAACATTGGAATAGTTTAGGTTAGAGGGTCATTAGATTAGTTCCACTGGTTGGCGCAACATTGAGGGCCGAAGGGCCTGTACTGCGCTGTAATGTTCTATGTTCTATGTTCTCTTATATCATAGCTTTAGAGTGATAAAACATCTCCAGCAGAGGACTATTATTAAACAAATACCTGCAACCAAACTGTGTTAGGATGGTGATAATGGGAGGGTGTTAAGTTAAAGGAAGAGAGTGAGAAGGAGACCCGTAAGATTCAGGAAAAGAATCCCAGGAATTAGGGGTTAATTAAACACTGTGATAAATACATATCCTGTCCGGCATGGATGAAGAAGGCCCCAACATCTTAGTCTTACATATAATTGTGTTCAGTTTTAGTTTCCTCACTTGAGAAAAGATATACTGGTACTAGAGAGGGTGCTGAGGAGATTCACCAGCTTGATTCTGGAGTTAAGAAGTTAGTTTATGAGGAAGACTAAATAGACTGGGACTATACTCATTGGAATTGAGAAGAATGAGAGGAGATCTTATGGACACATATGAAATTGTAAAGAAAAAAGATAAGATTGAAGCAGGGAAGTTGTTTCCACTGGCGGGTGAATCCAGAATGAGGGGACTTAGCCTCAAAATAAAGGGGAGCAGATTTAGGATTTGAGTTGAGGAGGAACCCCTCGGGTTGTGAATCTGTGGAATTGCCTGCAGAGTGAAGCAGTTGAGGCTATCTCATTGACAGTTTTAAGGCAAAGATAGATAGATTTTTGAACAATAAAGAAATGAAGGTTTATGGTGAAAGGGTGGGTAAATGGGGCTAAGTCCACAAAAAGCACAGCCATGATTTTATTGAAAGGCAGAGCAGGCTTGAGGGGCCAAATGGCTACTCCTGTTCCACTTCTTATGCTCTTATGTTGACTTATTTAATTGGTGAGTGTAAAGGCTCAATTGCAACATCTATCAGAGGACATCAAGCTACCAGTGATAGTAGTGAACCCTCAAGTTCTCTGTCATCAGGAATAATGTATTGCTGACCAACAGAAGGTTTATCCTGGAATGTCTTCCTTGTGTTACCTTCTTTAACAGCTCCTTGTCTGCTATTAAATTTTGGGTTGAAGAGGGTTGATAAATTGCATTAGCTCATTTCTTAGGCAAAGACATTGTGGTGGAGGGGATTTTCTGACTCTTCCCTCCGGCAGGATTTTCCAGTCCCGCCCAAGGTGACCCTCCCCATGGCTGGTTCCTCATGGAATGGCTGAGCCACGCAAAACTCTCCAAACATTGGTGAGACTGAAAGATCATGCGGCCAATGACTCCGCAGCTGGAAAACAGGTCACGGAGGTGGGAAATCTGGCCCATGGGGCTTAATTTCTTTCTGCATATTTATTACTAGGTCTTATAAATTCACAAAATACTATTGTACTTCAACTATTCAGCCAGTTGTGCTGCCTCTCATGCAAGAACAGCAACTCAACCAGTTCCACTCCCTTGCCTTTTCCCTGTGGTCTTGCAAGTCATAGAAGTTTACAGCATGGAAACAGGCCCTTTGGCCCAACTTGTCCATGACACCCTTTTTTTAAAACGACTAAGCTCGTCCCAATTGACCTATATCCCTCTATAACCATTTTAGCCATGTAATTGTCTAAATGCTTTATAAAAAACAAAACTGTACCCGTCTCTACTGGTCAAGAAGGAATTCTGCCCAAGGTTTCAGGAGAACCCTCTGCTCTTAGAATCATGCCGTACAGAAAGGGGCCATTGGGCCCATTGTATCTATGCTGGCTCCTTAAAAGGAGTTATTCAATTAGTACAATCTCCCGTTCTTTCTCCCAAAACCCTGCATGTTCCAGGGATTCATCAAATTCCACTTTGAAAGTGCTGTTGAATGGGATTTGTCCAACTTTTCAGGTCATGCATACTCCAGTCATAATGGTTTGTCGCGTTAATGAAGAATTCACCTCATCTCCTCTCAACTTGGTAATCATCTTAAATCCTCACCTCCCTTATCAGTAGAAACAGGTTTTTCTTTATTCCTATATAGAAAAGCAAAATACCACGCATGCTAGAATCTGAAACAAAAACAGAAGTCCTTTCTCTTCAGATAATGATCCAATTCCCATTGGAAAGCTGTGGTTGAATCTGCCTCCTTCCTAACCACTGCTACGATTTTGGAATGTTTTCCCCTTGTCACCTTAGCTTCTGTTGCCATACACCTTAAATCAATGTCTCTCTCCACCCCGCACCCTCGCCCTGGGTTCATGACTCTTAGAATCATAGAATCCTTTCAGTATAGATGAGGTCATTCAGCCCATCAAGTCTTCACAGACTCTCTGACAGAGTATCTTACCCTGGCCCTCCCTCCTGCTCTATCCCTGTAACCCCACATGCTTACATAGAACACTACAGCACAAACAGGCCCTTCATAGTGCTCTTCTGCTCTTCTGCCCATCATACCGATACTATCTCCCTAAAATAGCTATCAATTAGACTTGTCACACTGGGTGTTTGCATTTCTTTTCTTTTGAACATATTCATCATTTAGAAAATTGTTTAGAAAATTTCACACACATTGGAGCATATTTTTCAACGGAGAGTCTGTTTGGGTCTAATGGCCCAACAACTTCCAATCCCCCCCCCCCCGCACACACACACATACACACACACACATACACACACACACTCCACTCTGCAATCTGATCCAGCTTGATTTTTCCCGAGCACTGGAAGTTTGCTGTAGGAGCCAAATGCAAAATCAACCTGTTGAGTTGTAAAGGAGAGAAATTGTCAGGGAAAGATGGGTGGCACAGATGGGGACAAAAATGTAGTGAGCCTTTCCAAGGTTAACATTTTAAACTTAGCATTGTAACAGTTTATTCTGGCAAAATGGAATGATTGTCTGTACAGAGCCTGCACCTTCTCCCCATGTCTGAGTGGGTTTCCTCCAGGCACTCCAGTTTCCTCCCATACTGCAAAGATGTGCACGTTAGACGAAATGGCCATGCTAAATTGCCCCTCAGTATACCGAGATATGTAGGTTAGATGGATTAGCCATGATGTTGCCTGGACTGGGGGACATGCTTTATGAAGATAGGTTGAGAGAGCTAGGTCTCTTCCCCCTGGAGAGACGAAGGTTGAGAGGCGACCTGATAGAGGTTTATAAGATGTTGAGAGGAATAAATAGAGTGGAATCTCGGAGGCTATTTCCCAGGGCTGAAATGGTCGCTACGAGAGGACACAGGTTTAAGGTGCTGGGGGCAAGTACAGAGGAGATGTTAGAGGTAAGTTTTTCACTCAGAGGGTGGTGAGTGAATGGAATCGGTTGCCGTCAGTGGTGGTGGAGGTGAACTCGCTAGGGTCTTTTAAGAGACTTCTGGATGAGTACATGGGATTTAATGGGATTGGAAGTTACAGATAGTTCTATGGCCTAATAGGTATAGCTATGATCGGCACAACATGCTGCAGTCATTTGCTAACTCAACGCAGTGGTGGTCTCCGACCCCAGCACGCTGCACACCTGTCCTGCTTGCTTGCATCCCACAAGCTGTTGGTGTCTCTGTGTCAGTTGGTGGATCAGCTGCTTGAGTCGTTTGCGAGCTCAACTCGGTGGCAGTGTCCGACATCAGCACCCACACACCTTTAATAGTGTAAGTGTAGATTCGATGGGCCAAAGGCCTCTATAAGACCTGTTGATTCTATGGTTCTACAAGTGATGCTTGTCTATTTTTACATTGGATTAATTTAGACCAAAATCTAAAGAATCCGGTCAGTTCCTTATGCCGCAAAGTCTAGCCACAAGGATATCCCTTCTGGGATCAACTTCAGCTGTTCTACACAGGTGGCTTCCAATAGTGGTTTAAATTTGATTTGTGTATACATTTTTAGGGTTGACATTATTTTGGAACTATAAAAAGGTGGCTGTTAGGACAAATCTAACTTGATTATGTATTTGTTCTGTGTTAGGATTATAGCTTTGCTCCCAATGTTTTTTAACATGTCATTAATAGACATGTGAACCCCATGTAAATATATTGGAAGTTGTGGGGTGGGGTGTTGGCAGCAGCGGCGGTGGCACAGTGGAACATTGGTTAGCATTGCTGCCTTTCAGCACCAGGGACACAGGGTTCAATTCCTGACTTGGGTGACTGTCCGTGCGGAGCCTGCAAGTTCTCCCTGTGTCTGCATGGGTGTCCCCCCAGTGCTCTGGTTTTTTCACAAAACCCAAAGACATGCTGGTTAGGGGCTTTGGCCATACTAAATTCTTCCTCAGTGTATCTGAACAGATGCTGGAAAGTAGCGACGAGGGGATCTTTTTCCCTATGGAAGAAAGTGGAAGAGTGTACGTTCAGGGTATGTGGGGTCCGTGATCATGCTGGCTGCTTTTCTGAAGCAGCAGCGACTGCAGACAGATGGGAGGCTGCTTTGCTTGAAGGACTGGGTTTCAGTCACAACCTTTTGAAGTTTCTTGCAGAATTACTCAGAGCTGGAGCCATGCCAAGTTGTGATACAACCAGAAGGAATGCTTTCTGTGGTGCTTCTGTAGAAATTGGTGAGAGTCATGGCAGGCATGACGAATTTCCTCAGCCTTTGGTGAGCTTTCTTAACTATAGTGTTGGCATGGAGGAACCCGGACTGATTGTTGGTGATCCGGACACCTAGAAACTTGAATTCTCGCCCATTCCCACATTGTTAACGTAGACAGGGGCATGTCCTCCACTACTCTTCCTGAAGTTGATGACCATCTCCTCATACTGAAGGAGAGACCATTGTTCTCACATCATTTCACCAGACTCCACCTCATCATTGTTTGAGATCCCCCTCACTACGTGGGTCCTATCAACAAAAGTGAAAATCGAATTGGAGGGGAATTTGACCACACAGTCATATGTGACATGTATAAGGAATTTAATGAGGGGCTGAAGATATAGCCTTGGGAGTCACCAGTGTTGAGGATAATCATGGAGGAGATGCTGTTGCCTATCCTTACTGATTGCGGTCTGTGGGTGAGGAAATCTCAGATCCAGTCACAGAGTGAGATTTGATCACGTGTATCCAAGCAGTAGATGTCGAGGGAGAGTTTTATACTTTTAAAACTTTATTTATTTGTGTCACAAGTAGGCTTCCAATAACACAGCAATGAAGCTGTTGTGAAAATCCCCTAGTTGCCATACTCTGCTGCCTGTTTGGATACTATGAGAAAGAACTTAGCATGGCCAATGCACCTAACCAGCACGTCTTTCAGACTGTGGGAGGAAACCAGAGCACCCGGAGGAAACCCACACAGACACGGGACAGTGACTCAAGCTGCGAATTGGACTTGGGTGAGGCAGCGATGCTAACCACCGTGTCACTGGGGATTTACATTGGAAGAATTTTTATCACTATTGTATTTGTGTTTTTAGGTTAAACCAATGCTGCAAAGGGCTGCTGGAGTTTTTAAAATGTAAAACATTTAGTGTTTTAAGAAAGAGAGAATTCCAGATAATTACACAAATCACACTGAAATGCGATGTCAGACCCTTGGCAAAAAAAAATGACCTCTACTTCACACAAGCGTTTTCCAAAATCACGCTGGGATGAAGCTCACTGTTATTCCTTCAGTTTCACTGCACGTTTGTTGATTTGGAAGTGATGTGTCTCGGCGCGCAGAGTACAAAGTAGCATCGTGTGAATGGCCTCGCTGTTTGTGTGGACAACTTCAATAAGGAAATGCAATTTTGTGTCAGGCCACACATTTTACAGCAGTTCTGGAACTACAGTGGAATAGACATTTCAAAAAAAAAATGCCCCGGCAGTTTTAAAAGAAACATTTGTTTTTAATCTCGTTTGCAACGGAATCTAGTGTTTAAAGTGAGGCTGCACTCAGCTGAACTGTTAACTCCAATGAATCGATTTGTTGCAAAAATTGGGGGGGGGGGGGTAGATAAACAGCTGCAGGTAGTAGGAAAAAGCGAACTAAAGAATTTGTTCTCCAACTATCAGGTCTTTAAATAGTAGCTGCTTGTGGTTTAATTCCCAAGACAGGAAACTTAATATCTCTTTGTTTTGCTGCTTCAGAGAAATGTCTTGAAGCAAGGCGGAATTGTACCATTGCAAGACCTTGTGACAGCAGAGATATCAGGGTGGAGGATTAGAGCGTTTTTTTTCTCTGGACAACCAGATACATTAAGCATGTTGTTAAAAGTACTGCTAACGAGAGAGTCTTAATTTGAAATCTATCCACGTTTTATTCGTTTTATCTCCCACCCCCCCCCCCCAAAAAATGTCTGGCTTTTCTTAAGGTAAGAGAACGACATGTATTCTGTCTAAAGGTTAACTGTAACGGGGTGGGGTGAGCAGAGTGGGGGTTATCTTTTCTGATTAAGCTTTCTTGCGGTGACTCCAGAGGCCATTATGAACGTCTCTGGTTCATTTTCGCCAGCGGGCTGGGAACGGGGTGTTGCTCTGGGTTTTAACTAAACAGCCTCTGGTGAAGATTAGTCTGGGGTGAGCCCACCAGAAGTACTGCAGCGAAATCTTGACCAGAGGCAGCAAATCCTTAGCAGGGGCGTGCAAAGCCCTAGTTCCGACCACATCTACTGATGGTTTAAAATCTCTTAACTTTTGGTGGTGGATAAATTTTTCAGCCTGAACTCCTGGTCAAAAGCCTTAGTGCCTGTTGCACTGTTGTTCCTCATTTATCTGAAAGAGGTGCTGGTTAGGTGGATTAATTCGAACAGGCGCCTGATTGTGGTAACTAGGGGAATTTTGCATAATTTCATTGCAAATTTAATGTAAACCTTACTTGTGACTAATAAATAAACCACTTTTTACTTTACTTCAAGCAGTTGTAGAAGGACTGAGACACATTTTTCAATGCTTTTAATGAATCCATGGTGGCAGAGTGGTTAGCACTGCTGCCTTACAACGCTAGGTTCAATTCTGACTTTGGATAACTGTGTGGAGTTTGCACCTTCTCCTCATGTCTGCATAGATTTCCTCCCATAATCCAAAGATGTGCAGGGTAGGTTGATTGGCTGCGCTGAATGGTCTCTTAGCATCCAAAGGTGTGTAGATTAGGGGGATAGTGGAGGAAGGATGTGAGATTCCAGGGATAGGGCTTGGCTAAAGAAGCTGTGTCAGCGAGTTGGTGCAGATTCAAAGGGCCAAACAGCCTCCTTCTGCACTGTAAGGTTTCTGTTGTGTTACAAATCTTCAACTCACTCTGTGTTAAATATTGTACTCCTGCACTGGGAGCCAGATAGTATGAGGAGTGCTGGATGATCTTGGCAGGTCTGGCAGCATTTGTGGTGAGAGAAACGGAGTGAATGGGCTGGAATTCTCTGACTTCATCTTTAGCTAGGGTTCTCCAGACCCGCTGCAGTGAATGGAGCTTTGGCAGAGTGCCAGATTCTCCATTTTCAATGGCAGGGGTGGGGGGATGCATACGAGATCGGGGAATTTCAGACCCTTCTGGAGGATTGTGTTAGGGTTATGCTCTCTCTGTGAGTCTCCCCTATCTTTTTGGCAGCTCTATACTTTAGTTTTATTTGTGCACAAGTTTGGAAAGTGAATCGAACATTACAAGTCATTGAAACAATGACTGAGTTAAGACTGGAATATAATACACTTGTCATTTTTATACAAAACAAGAATGCAGGTACTGCCTGATTTAAAGACAAGACTGGTAAATTTTGTATGGCAGTATACCTTTGTTAGGTAGAAGCATACATTTGGGGCTACACAGAATCACAGCGCTGACGGGGAGAATTACAACTTTTGTTTGGTTACGTTGGTATGGTTCAATTGATAACTGTCCTTTTAACATAATTTGTGGGATCTTGTCATGTGGAAAAATTTCTGGGCACTTTAGCTCTTCGACACGAAGAGCAGAGCCTCAAAAGCTTGTGAGTTTACTGTCAAATAAATTGGTTGGATTTAAACCTGGTGGTGTCAGACTTTTAATGATTCCACCATTGGTGGCCATGCCTTCAGCTGCTGAGGCCTGATGCTCTCCCTACACCACTTTCCTCATTTAAGACACTACATGAAACCTATTCTTTTGTTCATGTGTCCTAATATTCCTTAAATGACCTTGTGTAGCTCGGTGCCAATTGTTAGCCCACTATAGCTCTGTGAAATGCCTTGGGACATTGTACTGTTAAAGCTGCTACATAGTTACCAGTATCTGCATTATTTTCTACCATACTGAAATATTACTCAACTTCTGCGCAGCTTTGAATCTAATTATTAACCGAGTACCCAAGGTTGTAGTGTCCACCAAAGTTGACTTGATTTGTCACTTCCTCAAAGAAATTGAGGAGATTGTTTAGCCGATATATTTGCCATCAAAGGGAAAGACAAGGGGTGGAACAGTGATTAGCACTGCTATCTCAGCACCAGAGACCCACGTTCAATTATAGCTTTGGGTGACTGGAGTTTGCACATTCTGCTTGTGTCTGCATGGGGTTCCTCTGGGTGCTCTGGTTTCCTCCCACACTCCAAAGGTGCATAGCTTAGGTGGAATGGCCATGCCAAATTGCCCCTTCGTTTCCAATAATGTGTAGTTTAGTTGGGATTAGCCATAGTAAATATCCTGGTTCACAGGGATAAGGTGGGGGAGGGGCCTCGGTGAGATACTGTGTCAGAATTGTGCAGACTTGATGGGCCAAATGGCCTCATCTGCATTTTAGGGATTCTATGTAAATCTGTCATTACTTTGTTTACAAAATGGTAGTTGTAATGCCTGGCAAGATGTCCGCTTTGCTTTCCAATTTGCTGGTCCCAACGGTGCTGTTACTATTTGTAATTAGTGTCACGGATAGGCTTACATTAACACTAATGAAGTTACTGTGAAAATCCCCTAGTTGCCACACTCCGGTGCCTGTTCAGGTATGCTAGGGGAGAATTTAGTATGACCAATTTAGTAATGACCAGCACGTCTTTTGGAGTGTGGGAGGAAACTAGACCAGCTGGAGGAAACCCATACAGACAAAGGGAGAACAAGACAGTGACTCAAGCCAGGAATCGAACCTGGGTCCATGGCACTGTGAGGCAGCAGTGCTAACCATTGTGCTGCCATGGCACGTTTTTATTTTGACAGTAATTGACAATGCCTCAAATGCTGAGGCTCTCTCTGACCTGAGAGGGTCCAGTCGAGCAAAGGGTTTAATATCATTGTGGCTTGTTGGGAGTTTACTTCTCCTTGAGACTCGAGCACTAATTTGCCTCAAAAAATTTTATTTTGGAGCACAGATGAATCTTTCAGAATCCCTACACACTTGTGTTCATGAATTTTTCGTGATTTATGACTGCTAATGTTCTTACACTTAGAACTTTTAATTGTTATCCTTTACATTTTTTGTCTTTGTCTTCTGAAAAGCACTTAGACAGTTACATAGGTAAGATGGCTGTAGAGGGATGTGGGCAACTGGGACTAGTTTAGTGGCCAAAAAAAGTGCAGCATGGACAAGTTGGGCTGAAGGGCCTGTTTCCGTGCTTATAAACCTCTATGACTCTGGTGTAAGTCCCCTATTTGTCATTCGGATCCCTTCCAACTTCCTTTAGATTCGCCCTCAGTGAACCCCATCTCTCTTTCTCCCAGCTCCAGCAGTCGTAGAGTTTATTTCTGTTCGTTTTCATTTTGAATGGGTGTTAATCTATTTCAAGTTGTTTAGTCTGAACTTGTTCAAGTTAAGCATATATTTGTCTTGCTTGTGCCTCTTGAAGGTTTCCTTCTGTAATGTTTAACATAAACATCCTCCTCCCGTTAAAGATTTTGACCTGAGCAAGGGTGAATGAAAAACACATTCCTTATCGGTTTCAGGCCTGTGGCCTCCTCAGACCCGCTTTCCATCCAGAGGACACAGAGTGGCTGCCAGTTGCCACATGAAGGAAAGACTTGCATTTATATAGTGGCTTCAACAATCACCGGATATTTAAAAGCTCTTTACAGCCAATGAGAGAGTTCCAAACTATCGTCACTGTTATGCTGTAGGTAACATGGTAATCATTATGCGCAGAAACTCCCACAAACAAAGTGATTATGATTAGATAATCTGTTTTTGTGCTGCTGGCTGAGGGATGAATGTTGGCCAAGATGCTGGAGAAGAACTGCCCTTCTCTTCAGGATATTGCCATGGGGTCTTTAACACGCGTCGAAGCAGACAAACCCGGCCCAGTTTAACATCTCATCCGAAAGGCAGCACCTCCGACCAGTGCAACACTCTGGAGTTAGTTCCACAGAGAATATTCTCCCTAGAGAGTCTCTTCACCTCTACCCACCAACTGTGGAATTGTGACAACCTAGCAGGAAAACCTCTCGGTCAAAATGCCACCGGGGCTCCATTCATATCGTATAGTTTCCAGTTGCACAATTTCCTGCGACTCCTACTTGCTTCATGTTATCTCAAGTTTAAAGTTTAAGTTTACTTATAAATGTCACAAGTAGGCTTACATTAACACTGCAATAAAGTTACTGTGAAAATCCCTTAGTTGCCACATTCCGGTGCTTGTTATGGTACACTGAGGGAGAATTTAGCATGGCCAATGTGCCTAACCACCAAACCTTTCGGACTGTGGGGGAAAACTGGAACACCTGGAGGAAACCCACGCAGACACGGGGAGAAAGTGCAAACTTCACACAGACAGTGACCCAAGCCAGCAATCAAACCCAGTCCCTGGCGCTGTGAGGCAGCAGTGCTAACCACTCTGCTGCCAAATAACAAACTCTTTGCATACAGTCTCCTGTACAACGCTACAAGCAGTCCTGTGGGCGGTACTGTGGTTACACTACCACCTCACGGTGCCAGGGACCGGGTTCGATTCCTGGCTTGGATCACTGTCTGTGCGGAGTCTGCTTGTTCTCCCCGTGTCTGCTTGGGTTTCCTCCAGGTGCTCCAGCTTCCCCCCACAGACCGAAAGGTTTGGTGGTTAGGCACATTGGCCATGCTAAATTCTCCCTCAAATGTGCCTAACCACCAAACCTTTCGGTCTGTGGGGGGAAGCTGGAGCACCTGGAGGAAACCCAAGCAGACACGGGGAGAACAAGCAGACTCCGCACAGACAGTGATCCAAGCCAGGAATCGAACCCGGTCCCTGGCACCGTGAGGTGGTAGTGTAACCACAGTACCGCCCACAGGACTGCTTGTAGCGTTGTACAGGAGACTGTATGCAAAGAGTTTGTTATTTGGCAGCAGAGTGGTTAGCACTGCTGCCTCACAGCGCCAGGGACTGGGTTTGATTGCTGGCTTGGGTCACTGTCTGTGTGAAGTTTGCACTTTCTCCCTGTGTCTGCGTGGGTTTCCTCCAGGTGTTCCAGTTTTCCCCCACAGTCCGAAAGACATGCTGGTTAGATGCATTATCCGTGTGACATTCTCCTTCAGTGTACCCAAAGAGGTGCTGGAATGTGGCTACTAGGGGAATTTGATTTCATTGCAATGTAAATGTAAGCCTTACTTGTAACACTAATAAATAAACTTTACTTTTCTTTATTTGGTTTGTTAAGAAACGTGCCCCTTTTTAACTGCCCTTCTACCCTGCTAGGTTGGTTGATATTGAGTCCCACAGAAAATATTTGTTTTCTTTGACCTGGATTAATAATGGGCATGCATGCAGGGATGATCTTGACCAGTTTGCTTGGCTGAGCCCCTTGGGCCAGCATCTACAGCTCACACAGTTAGATGGTGTGAGCCCCTGAGCTCATGACTGGAAGAAAATCAAAATGTATTTATTCCAAGGGAGAATTTATTATCTAGCTGTCACATTACTGTGTTGCAAGCAATACTTACAATCATGTTTTTCCACAAGGCGAGTAAGTAATGTTTTTTTTGTGCTTTTCTGCAGCTATCTTGCTTACGATAAGCAATGCTATTCCATCCAGCCAGCTCAAGCTGGGTTCACTGCTTTAATGTCTGTCGGGGGCTGGTGGATGGAATTAATGCTTACAAGTGATTTTGCCTGCAAAAGCATGCGCAGCGATAAAGATCGCTTTCCCCTTTATCAGTGCTTCATGTCCTTGAGTTAGTTTTCCAGTACTTTTCCATTGTAGACTATGTTTGTGAATCGACATGGCTTCAGAATGCTGGCTTTAAAATCATTTGAATCATGGAATCTGTACAGTGCAGAGGGAGGCTATTCAGCCCATCCACCACCCCACCTAAGTCTTATTCCCATAACTCCATGTATTTACCCTATATAGTCCCCTGACACTAAGGGGTAATTTATCACGGCCAATGCACCTAAAAGCACATGGAAACCCCAGAACACCCGGAGGAAACGCATGCAGACTCTGCACAGAGAGTGGCCCAAGCCAGGTATTGAAGCCAGATCCCTGGCGCTGTGAGGCAGCAGTGCTAACCACTATGCCAGTGTGCTGCCCATTTGACTTCTTTTCATTTTGATTTGATTTATTATTATCACATGAATTAATATACAGTGAAAAATATTATTTCTTGTGCAATACAGACAAAGCATACTGTTCGTCACTGATATATTTCAGAAGTTGACTTTCTAAGTAGTTGAGCGTACAATACAGAGAGAGGCCATTTGGCCCATCAAATCTGCACCAACCACAAATCCACCCAGCTCTATGCCCATATCCCTACATATTTTATCCACTAATCCCTCTAACCTATACATCTCAGGATAGTACTAAGGAGCAATTTAAACATGGCCAATCAACCTAACCTGCGCATCTTTGGACTGTGGGGGGGAAACCCACACAGACACGAGGACAATGTGCAATGTCCACACAGACTCCACAAATGGTTAGTCCAGTTCAGTTTCTGATCAATGATAACCCCCAGGGTGTTGCTAGTTGGGGATTCAGCAATGGTAATGCTATTAGAGTCATAGAGATTTACAGCATGGACACAGGCCGTTCAGCCCAACTTGTCCATGTCACCTTTTTTTTAAACCCTTAAGCTAATCCCAGTTGTCTGCATTTGGCCCATATCTTTCTATACCCAATTTATCCATGTAACTGTCTAAAATAGAGTCAAGGGGCAATGGTTTGATCTTCTCTTGTTGGAGATTGCCATTGCCTGATATTTCTATGGCATGAATGTTACTTGTCACCTTCAGCCTGGATATTGCCTAGGTCTTGTTGCATTTGGATATGGATTACTTGAGTATCTGAGGCATCGTGAATGGTGCTGAATATTATGCAATCATCAGCAAACATCCCCACTTCTGGCCTTATAATGGAAGGAAGGTCATTGATGAAGCAGTTTGCCTAGGACATTATCCTGAGGAATCGATTTGTGGCCTTGCCACTTGTTGCCTAGGTCTTACATTTTGGGATTCCTAACTCACCTCCACCTCCCACTCCTAACCTTGACCTTCCCCTTCCTATCTCAACGTCCCTCCCTCTACTTTCTCCTCCCTACCTACCTTGCTTTTTTCTGCTAAGATACTTCAACCAAGCCTTTGGTCCTCTCATCAAACATTACCTTGTGATGGGCTAAGCACTTGGCATCTGCTCTGGTAAACTCCCAATGGCAGTGTGATGAAACCTCTTTAAATGACCACTGGACATTTCGAAGTCTCAATTGACTTGTAGGTGAGTGGGCCTAACCTGTCCCTTTGGGCACTGTGAAACTCCAGCCAAATGCAAATTTCTGGACACGTGTTTCAGAATGGGGTGCTGCGTGCTGATTTTGTCCTCAATTTTTACCAATTGGCAGGTCATAATGAACATGATTCCCCTGCCTGACATGTTGGATCTGGGATGCGACTCAGCGATCAAAGATTGGGTAGCTGAATTTCTCAGCCAATGCCGTCAGTGTGGAGGGAGTGAAAGTGGAAGGAGGGGAGGGGGGGGAGCTGGTAGGGAAGTCACTTAAAATGTCACGATCAAATTGTGTGTGTCAGCAAATCGTAAAAGATTCTGTGTCTTTTATAAAGAGCTTTAGTTCCTACAGGCTCCATTCCGTTGTGCATGACTAAGAGTCACTGCTGTGTGGCATTTCTGGTTATATTTACAATGCATGATTAACCAGTAGAATTGTCGGCAGCTGTATTGAGTCAAACACCACAATGAATCATTTTAATGAAATGGAAACCATCAAATCCTTATTTTTCTAGTGCTTTGGAGATATTTCAACTTGTGCTTGTAGCTAAAGTTCTTTTAAAACATTCTGCATCGGCATTTTGCAGAAAGATACAACATCTACCTTCTCAATTGAATCGAGAACAATGGATTTGAAAAGGACATGACCCAAATATTTGGGTCGGGGAAAAGGAGTAATGTTCCGAATATATTCCAGGCCACAGGAATGACTTCAAGTGATTAATTTTCAGCTGAATCCTGACAATGATTTTTTTTTTACTCTAATCACTTTGAGACGCACGTCATTTTCTGGAATATAGCGAGCTTTGAATCATGAGTTTCCCTCTGTAAAAGCTCAAACATTTTGACACAGGATTATTGGTAGATGGCAGAGTTCAAAGACAAGGGCATCATGGTGGCACCTAGTTAGCACTGCTGTCTCTCAGCACCAGGGAGCAGGATTTGATTCATGGCTTGGGTCACAGTCTGTGTGGAGTCTGCATGTTCTCTCCATGTCTGTGTTGGCTTCCTCCAGGTGCTCCAATTTCCTCACAGTCCAAAAGACTTAGGTGCATTGGCCATGTTAAATTGTCCCTCAGAACAGGCACCAGATAGATTTAAACAATGGCTGAAATTTAAAAAAGAATTACTTATTAGTGTCACAACTAGGCTTACATTGACACTGACACTGCAATGAGGTTACTGAGAAAATCTCCTTGTCGCCACATTTCTGGCACTGTTTGGGAGAATTTAGCATAGCCAATGCACCTAACTAGCATGTTTTTCAGACTGTGGGAGGAAACTCAGAGACACGGGAGAACAAGCAGACTCCGCACAGACAGTGACCCAAGCTGGGAATCGAACACAGGTCCCTGACAGTGTGAGGCAACAGTGGTAACCACTGTGGCACCGTGCCGCCCACAAATTATCCGGCCGTTTCTGCTGGTGGGGCCTTCCAGCCCCAGGAATGGTATCCCATCGCTGCGGGTTTCTCAGTGATGGAGGATGCAAACAATGGGAATTCCTGGTGACAGCTCCTACCACAGCCAATGGCGGGCTACTTCTGCCAATGCAAAAGCATCCTGCGAGCAGGGTTGGAAAATCCTCCCCAATAATTGTTTTCAATGGTTATTCAGGTCTCAACAGGGATCTCTTGGGATCCCTTAAGACAAGAAAAAGGTCTATTTAAGAATAAGTTCTTATGTTCAATATTAACCTTAAAAGCATCTGACATTCTGGAACCTTATCTAATGCAACCTTTTTGATATTGTGACCCTCCATTGTTTCAGCAATGTTCCCGTTTCCTTCAGACTGGCGAGATCCAGTGGAACTTCAAAGAAAATTTGGAGAGCCACAATGTCCTCTGACAGGATACCTGCCAATGTCGGTGCTAAAAACAGTTACAGTGCAGAAACAGGACACCTGACCCAACTAATCCGTCAGTTTACCTTCCCATGTGAGCAAATGATCCATAACATGTTTCTCTTTTTTAGAAACAAAGTTCTGGAAAATCTCAGCAGGTCTGGCAGCATCCGTGGAGAGAGGAAAAACAGAGTTGACAGGAAGCTTTTTGATTTTAATTTGATTTATTACTGTCACTTGTATTAACAGACAGTGAAAAGCATTGTTCCTTGCATGCTACACAGACAAAGCATACTCTTCATAGAGAAGGAAACGAGAGTACAGAATGTAGTGTCACAGTCATAGCGAGGGTGTAGAGAAAGATCAACTTAATGCAAAGTAAGTCCATTCAAATGTCTGACAGCAGCAGGGAAGAAGCTGTTCTTGAGTCGATTGGTATGTGTCCTCAGACTTTTGTATCTTTATCCCGACGGGAGAAGGTGGAAGAGAGAATGCGTGGGGTCCTTGATTGTGCTGGCTGCTTTTCCGAGGCAGCGGGAAGTGTAAACAGAATCAATTGATGGGAGGCTGGTTTCTGCTCTTATTTCACATTTCCAGCATCCAAGGTATTTCGCATTTATCTCTCTTTAGAGTTTTTGAAAAGATAAAGGCAACTTTGGAATGTTGGTAGTTTGACCCCCGCTAATAATCCTGAAGTTTGCAGGCTCACAATCTCGGCTAGGGACCTTCCCCTTGTCTGTTCTAAACCACTCAGATGTAATCCTGTATCTGTAACCTCTTGCAATAAACAGTGTTAGAATAAACCCGAGAAGTAAAATTTCTGCTAGGCTGCATCTGTCTGTGATTTTCCCTCACATAAAGCTGTTCTAATCATTGACATCTCCAAGAGCTTAAACAAACAGCAAAGTTGTTGTGAGTGTAATTGTTCATGGAAGATGGTGATCATGTTAGCACTTCCTTGATCACTGCATAAAAATTGCGTTCGTCCATTCGATTCATTAACTAACTCCTTCCAGTAAAGTCTAGTCAGAATAGAGAGCGGACCTAGCAGCAAAGGGGACATTGTTGAAGTTGACATGGATTTGAGATGGTTGCTGTGTAGTGAAGGGCTGCCTTATCTTTGTGTGGGTGTAACTTTCTCTTTGACCCAGAACACAATTGCAAAGCTCATCTCCTGTCTGTTATCCTGCCTGTTGATTTCCAGACTGGAAATGTTTAAGTTTATTTATTAATGTCACAAGTAAGCTTACATTTAACATTGCAATGAAAAATCACTCTGCTGCCTGTTTGGGTAAACTGAGGGAGAATTTAGCACAGCCAATCAACCCAAACTAGTACGTCTCTTGAACTGGAAAAGGAAATTAGAGCATCTGGGGGGAAACCCATGCAGACATGGGGAGAACATGCAGACTCCACACAGACAAGTGACTCAAACTGAGAATTGAACCCTGGTCCTGGATGCTGTGAGGCAGTAGTGCTAACCACTTTGCCACCGTGCTGCCCCAATGGCATTCACGTCTGACACAATAGGTGGAATCTTACCCAGCCTTACAGAAACAGTTTTGGAGGTGATAGTTGGGGGGGGCCGGATGAGGTTGGGAATGTGGGGAAGGGCGGATGGTGGCAGTGACTGCTGTGCCAAGGTGTATCTTTGTGCTGGAGTGGATATACAACAACAGCTATAATCCAGAAGTGGTGGGTCAACTAAAGAAGGCCCTACTTAAGGAAAGGTTTCAGACACCAAAGTTGTCTTACCTATGTCAGACTATCTACTTTCAAGATTAGATGCTGAGAGCATCTTAGGAGATTGAGAGACCTTCCACAAACATTGACTCTCATACTGCCAATGCATTGTGTATACAAAATGCACTGCAGGAACTCACCAAGGTTCCTTAGGCAGCATCCCCCAAACCCACCACCATCTAGAAGGACGACGACAGTAAAAACCTGGGAAAACTAACATCTGGAGATTCCTCTCCAAGCCAATCACTATCCTGATTGGGAATTATATTGCAATTCCTTCACTGTCACTGGGTCAAAATCCTGGAATTCCCTTCTATAGTAGTACTGTGTTGCTTTGTTCTTTGTTCGAGTACATTTGAGGGAAAATTTACCTCAAATGTACCTAATCAGCATGTCTTTTTGAGCGTGGTAGGAAACTGGAGCATCCGGAAGAAACCCATGCAGACACAGGGAGAACATGCTACAGCCACACAGTGACCCAAGCTGGGATTTGAACCCAGATTCCTGGCGCTGAGGCAGCAATGCTAACCATTGTGCCACCAATGTGTCACCCTGCATGACACTCTGATATTAGGTACTCTGTGACTATATTTGCAAGCAGTTAATGCAGAGTCATAATAAATGGTACTTTTGATATATCTATAACGTGTTGGCAGAAAGGAGTGGAAAGTTGAATAAAATCATGCAAATGAAGCAGTTTATTTAACAAACTGGAAATGAGCCACTCAACCTTTTGTTAATGAGCTTGGCTGATTGCACACTGGCACCCAATCAAAGGAAAGGCATGGCATAACCAAGTGCATTTGAAAGCCATGCTTCAAAGAGAAGGCATGGCACACATTGCTAAAACAGCGTGTTAAAAGGCAGCATCTGAAAGCAAAAGCATTTTGACAATCTTATTCTCTGTTAATTGCAATGATCCAAATCACATTGGAAAACGTGCAGTGTCCCTCATGATAAGAACACTGTCCACTACTTTGTGGCTCTTCACCTTCCTGACTTAAGAAAAAGAACAAGATTTGATAAATTAGATGCCGTATAGAGACACCCAGTCCAAGGGCAGCTTAGAACTGGGCAATAAATGCTGGCTAGCCAGCAACATCCAAGATGCTGCCTTATTTCAGAGTTTACTGAAGCTGTGCTTAATAACTTACCCATAATTCCGGAACATGGAACTCCCTCGCCTAAATATTTGGGCTATGGGGATAGGCGTCGGACTTGATGGGCTGAATAGCCTCCTTCTGCACAATAAGGATTCTATGATTCTAAAATATAAACTCCTCTCCGTTCCAGCTTTGCATTTATAAATCATATACCCTTGCGCTGTTCCTTCAAAATGAAAATTGAAACTTCTAACAAAGTAGCCTGCCTGAGGGGACAGTTGGTGACCTGAGGGACTCCAAGCAGGATGAGTGAATGTGCTTTTTTGAAATCATCGACAAAAATGTCAGCTGAATTCCAGATGACCATAAACTAGTGGTGATTTAACAAGAGGTCACTACATAGGCGAGGGACAGGATTGAGATGGCAGGGCCATCATGGATAACTCAGCTAGGAGGGGAATTGAACCTTCATCATTGGTTTCATTCAGTTGGCTGGATGACTATCTAATGTCCCACATCTATAAAAATGTAAGGGGCATAACGAAGTGAAGAAAGGCATGGAAGGGCATAATATCACCTGGGTAGCATGGTTCCATGGGTTCGATACCCGGCTTGGGTCACTGTCTGTGTGGAGACTGCACGTTCACCCTGTGTCTGCATGGGTTTTCTCCAGGTATTCCGATTTCCTCGAACAGGTGCTGGAGTGTGGTAACTAGGGAATTGTCGCAGTAACTTCATTGAAAGTGTTAATGTACGCCTAGGTGTGACAATAATAAAAAACTTAAACTATGTATTTGGTAACTTAAGGCTGCAATATCAAAGAGTGTCATCTGTGGTATTGGAAGAAGCTCATAAAGTGATCACTACTTGTGATCAATGTATCCCTTTGTGTTGTAGATACATTTTCAAAATGTTCACACACTCTGGCTAATGCTCATGTTGAGAAGTCTGTTAAAATAGCTAATCTTGACCTTGGTTTTATAAATAGAAGCAGAATAAAAATAAACAAGGAAGTTTATGCGAATAAATCAGCAGTTAGGTCTCAGCTGGAGCATTGTCCAGCTCTGGACATCACACTTTAGGAAGGATGTTCAAGTCTTGGAGATGGTGCAGAGAGGATTTATTTGGAATGGGACCAGATACTTCCTCAGTGTGGAGATATTGCTATAGCTGGATTTTTTTGCCAATTAGTTCAAATGTATGACCTCTGTTTACTAACCCTTCTGTAAGTGGAAACATGGGATGGGATTCTCTGATCTCAGCCATTCCCACCCTGCTGCAGGTGAGAATGGAGAATTTGGCTTTCCAATGATCAAAGCCAGGAATTGAAACTGGGTCGCTGGTGCTGTGCTGCCCATAAGATGCTGCAAGCTGTAATATTAGCTGGCAAGATGTATAACAGCTAAAACATAAGTTGGCTGGGCATCTTTAGCTGAATGACTTGCCCCAGTCATCACTTGACTGCATGGTATCTGCCTAGCCATTTGTGCAGCTTAGGGATATCACCACATGTTACGTGATCCTTAGAATCATCTGACTTCAGTCTGATTGTAGGCAGTCTTGAATGCCACTTCACTTCCTGGATTGACCCAGTGATGAGGCCACTTGTTAAACCCTACCCATAAAAATCATCACATTAGAGTTTGAAAATGAGCAGTTAGCTGTTACTCTTTTATAAAAATGGTGTATTTGGTCATGTGAAGCCTCCCCATGTGTGCGTAGGCTTTCCTCCATTTGACCTGGTTTCCTCCCACAGTCCAAAGATATGCAGATTAGGTGGATTGGCCATGCTAAATTATCCCTTAATGCCCCAAGATGTATAGGTTAAGGGAATTAGCGAGGTAAATTCCTTGGGCAACAACAAGAGTTCAGGTGGGATGCTCTGTCAGAAGTTGGAGGCCGAATGGTCTCCTCCTCTGTGATTGAGGTTTTTTTCCCTAAACATTTGAATCCTCCTCTTACTTTCTCAATGGGAAGTCAATTATTTGAGATTAAGAATAAGACAAAGGAACGTATGCTGTACATTGGATTTATGGCCTACCCACTGGGGAAAGATCTGTGTACAGTTCTAGTCACCCTATTATGGAAAGGATATTATTAAACTAGAAAGAATGCAGAAGAGATTTACTAGGATGCTACTGGGTCTTGATGGCTTGAGTTATAAGGAGAGGCTGCATAGACTGGGACGTTTTTCCCTGGAGCGTAAAAGGCTGACGAGTGATCTTATAGAAGTCTAAAATAATGAGGGGCACAGATCAGCTAGATAAACAATATCTTTTCCCAAAGGTAGGGGAGTCTAAAGTTGGAAGGCATAGGTTTAAGGTGAGAGGGGAGAGATACAAAAGGGTCCAGAGGGGAAATTTACTCACGCAGAGAGTGATGAATGTCTGGAACAAGCTGTCAGAGTTAGTAGTAGAGATGGGTACAATTTTGTCTTTTTAAAAAAACAGTTAGACTGTCACATGGGTAAGATGGGTATAGAGGGATATGGGCCAAATTGGACAATTAGGACTGGCTTACAGGTTTTAAAATGAAAACGGCCGCATGGACAAGTGGGGCCAAAGGCCCTGTTTCCATGCTGTAAACCTCTATAATTCTATGATTCTTTCCTGAGTTTTCCAATGTGTGGAATATTGACTGGTTTCAGGAAACTTAATTTTTCTTGAGTTGGCCATTTTATAAAAAGATCAGGTCTTACATTATCAAATTAGATTAAATATTACTGCACTAAGGCCCTTGGAAATCATCAGTCACTTTGGTGTCACTAATCAAAGCAGCTTTTAAATATTGCTCTAAATGAATTTAGAATACTTACAAATTTTTCTGCTTTCCCTGTTCCCTCATTCTATTTTAAAATTTATATTTAATTAACTATGAACTTGCAGGTGTTAGTAGTAAGGTCAACATTTATTGTCCATCCTTAACTATACTTGAGAAATTGATTGTGGGACAACTTCCCGAATACAACAGAAGCTTGCTAGGTCATTTCAGAGAGCGTGTAAGGGTCAACCACTTTGCTGTGGCTCTGGAGTCACATGTAGGCCAGAACAGGTCATGATGGCAGGTTTCATTCCCTAAAGTACATTAGTGGACCAGATGGGGTTTTTATGACAATTGATGATAGATTCGTGGTCACCATTATTGATACTAGTTTTTTAGAATCCAGATTTATTCAATTAGCTGAATTTAAATTTCATGCCTGTCCTGGTGGAATTTGAACTCCCGTTGTAGCTCCTGTTTTAGGAGCAGCATGTATGGTGGCACAGTGGTTAGCACCAGGGACCCAGGTTCAATTCCAGCCTTGGTCACTGTCTGTGTGCAGTTTGAACTTTCTCCCCGTGTCTGCCTGAGTTTTCTACAGATACTCTGGTTTCCTCCCACAGCTCGAAAGACATGTAGGTTAGATGGATTGGCCATGTTAAATTGGCCCTAGTGTCAAGAGGATTGGCAGAGCAAATGCATGGAGACAGAGATTGGGTGGTCAGTGCCAATTCAGTGGGCTGAATGGCCTCATTCTGCATTATAGCATTCTATCAGTTTCAGGCCTCTAGGTCACTAGACTAATAACGGTGGATTTACTGTGCCAGAGGCAGGTCAACATTGGCTAGTGGGTTCGTCAGCAGCATGGCTGTTGAGTCATGGCAAACACCATCATCTTCAGTGGGACTGGAAGTCCCACTGCTGGCAAATGGCGAGCTGCCTCTGCCATTGGAAAACCCACTGTGGTAGGATTGGAAAATTTCATTTGTGATTAAACACGTGTATCTAAATATCATCGTTCTGGGTGTGCCACTTTGCCTTTGATTTTGAGAAGATGGCACCTCTCTGTCCAACTCAACCTTGGAAATGAATTGAGTGTGGCTGGATTTGCGCAGTAGGTAAGAAATTTATCTCAGAGCTGGTCTGAAGTGATGCAAGGTGTTTTGGCGTCCTTTATGGTCTACGCATATTTAATTAAGTCTGGATCAGCTGTTGGATTATTAACTATGTGCTATTAATTATTGTCAAACATCAAAAATTATTTATTACAAGTGTGGAATCTCATTCCTTCAGATTTTGATGGCTGTTAGAAATATGAAATGTAACTTTCTTTTTCAGTCCAATCTATCTTTCTCATTATTTTGTTCTCTACCTAGTTTGGCAATGAATTCACGCATTCTAATTTACAACTCCTCCTCAATCCTTGCACTGAAT
The DNA here is from genome assembly GCA_024679065.1 of Sphyrna mokarran. Taxonomy (NCBI): domain Eukaryota; kingdom Metazoa; phylum Chordata; class Chondrichthyes; order Carcharhiniformes; family Carcharhinidae; genus Sphyrna; species Sphyrna mokarran. The sequence continues at coordinate 20,125,708 of JAGIQG010000007.1, read as the reverse complement.
CTGATTCATAGATGTAAAATCCTAGATATCCCTGCAGTGCAGAGGAGGCCATTCAGCCCATTAAGCCTGCACCAACTCTGTCAGAGTATCTTACTAGGCCCTGTCCTCTGCCCTGTCTCTAAGACACATACACTTCCCATCACCAATCCATCTACCCTGCTCATCTTTGGACTGTGGAAGGAAACCGGAGCACCCAGATGAAATCCACGCAGACATTGGGAGAACGTGCAAACTTCACACAGTCACCCGAAGCTGGAATTGAACTCGGGTCTCTAGAGCTGTGAGGCAGCAGTGCTAACCATTGTTCCACTGTGCCACCCACGCTCATTAAGGAGATACTCGGTTGTCCTGTTCATTCAAGTTCCAGATGCTCTCTCGCTGTGACATTAACTTGCAGCTACTTGCTGCTGGGGCCACACAATGTGGCTGAAATTAAATGGACATGTCTAATTAATAGCAGAGATAATTGGGTTCATGCTTCCAACAAATCAAATGGCCCAGTTTACTTGCATAAATTTAACTTCCACATCCTTTCTGCTTCTTAAAATCTAAAACCTTTTTCTTCATCTTTACTTCTGTATCACTGAATCCCAACATGTACTTTGCAGATGGAAGATGAAATATGTAACTCTGGCTGTCAAACGTAGCTGAAAGCAAGGTCTTGAGCTGGCTGAGTGTTCAGTGTAAATATAAGCACAGTTATGTATCACATACAGAACCAGATTGTATTTCAAAACACTATTGTAGGAAAGGCTGCTTAATATTCTGGCATCCTGCCCATCACTGGCTGCCTAACTGAGACTCAAAGGAAGACCTCTTTGATATGCCGAGAAGCAATGTTACCCAAAGAAAATTGCTTATCTTATGACACGTAACTAATTGTATAGTGTGTGGTTTCCACTTATTTATATATATATATATATATATACACTCATACTCTGCATATATATAAGCAGTATATGTAAACCTCGTGATTACTGCGCAGAATAATAACACGCTGCTGTCAGGTACTTAAGCATATTAGAAAACTCAGTACTGAAACTGGACAAATGTAGAGTGAATCAATGTCACAAGTTGAAAGATATGTGGGTTAGGTGGATTGGCCATGCTAAAAATGACCTTAGTATCATGGGAATTAGCAGGGTAAATAAGTAGGGTTATGGGAATAGGGCCTGGATAGGATTGTGATTGATGGGCTGAATGGCCTCTTTCTGCACTCTAGAAATTCTGTGTTTGAAAAATTATACATGATACATATTAGACAATACATAAGAAGATACATACAAAACAATTGTAAACAAATCGCTTTTATTTTATGTCACTGGCCAAAAATCATATCGGTTGTTGTTTTAAATTGAACTGAATGATTTAAAGATTATTTGTTAGTGTCAGCTAGTTAAAGTAAGGATTACATTAACACTGCAATGAAGTTACTGTGAAATTCCCCTATATCTAAGTGATAACACTTTATGATACTTGATGTGAATATATAACTTTTATCTGGTTTTATCATGAGAGATCACACTTATTTGTTCTGGCTTTATCCATGATAATTGTTTCTGATGTATACAAGATTTATAACAGGATAATATTGGTGTGAGCAGGGCTGAGGATTAATATATAACCAGAAAGAAGCATAGCTGTACTCCGATGCAATTGATTTGGAAATGCTTGGAGGATTTCAGATAGTGCACTAAAATCAGCGGAATAATGACAGAAAATGCTTAGGTAGCTCAGATAGCGTCTGCGGAGAGAGAAACAGTTAACACTTCAGGTTGCCGACCTTTCATCAGAATGCAAAGGAACAATATTTACTTCAAAAACACCCAAAGAATGAAGTCTGATTCAGATATGCACATTCAAAGTGCAGACTGAATTAAATCCACGTTGATTGGTTTTGAGTGGAGGAATTCAACTTCAGGGTCATTTGGTACAACGATTAGCTCGTTAACAGCAGCTAGCATGGATTCGGAAGAGACAGACGTGACCTGACCAGCCTCCTCGACTTTAGAAAGCGACAAACTAAATGGACTGTAGTTAAATCCTACAATGACGTTTATCCAGATTTTTGATAAAGTTCCATGTTAAGTAGAAGCAAAACCCGTGGATTCACTTTGGAAAGCACTGGGTGCTGCAACAAAGTTATGTTCTGTATAGATAAATGGATGATCTAAACTGGGTCAAATTATGCTCTTTATCCTGCAAGATTCAGGTTTAGGAATTGCAGATTATCCCAACCCCCTCTCCCCCAAAATAAAGGACGCCAGACCCTAAGTAGTTTAGCAAGTTAACGTTTACTTATCGGTGTCACAAGTAGGTTTACGTTGACACTGCAATGAAGTTGCTGTGAAAATCCCCCAGATGCCACACTGCCTGTTTGGATACACCGAGGGAGAATTTAACACAGCCAATGCACCTAACCAGCACGTCTTTCAGACTGTAGGAGGAAACCGGAGTGTTCGGAGGAAACCCATGCAGACATGGAGAGGATGTGCAGACTCAGCGCATCTCAAGCCAGGAATCGAACTCGGGTCCCTGGTACTGTGAGGCGACTAACCACTGTGCCGCCTGTAATAAGCAATAGTTTTAGATATGATGAATAAATAAATAGGAAAGGAGTATGATCCATGACAGGTGAGAACAGTTTACTGGTCCGAGAGTATGAGTGAGAATTGATCTCCGCGTTTTGTGGCAGCAGCTTTCTACTCTCCAGCTGAAGCATTTGGAAGCTTTTTCCCTGCCCTTCCTCATGTTTGCCTTGTCTTCCTTCAGCTGAAGAAGGCAATTACCTCATGATGACAGTTTCTTGTCTCCAAGCACCTATTTATCCACTTTATTTGGAGAGACAATGGCGTTGTGGTATTATTGCTAGACTGTTAATCCTGACCTTATCTAATTGTTTATTCGAGGCAGCAATAACTAGATTTTCTTTTAGGGTCTTAATAAATGCAGCAGGGCAGATGGGAAATCAAACTCCATCTCTCTCAGCTCCACCAAGATGGGGTTTGCTGGTTTTGCAGATGGATTGGATCCTGCTGGGATTTGCAGCTATGCCAAGGATCCTGGTCACCTGAAGCAGTGAAGTGTGGCCAACTGACCCCAGATCAAGCAGTTGTCTTTCAGAACAATGCGATTGTGCTCTGCTAAGTATTGTGGGTATTGGTGTTGCTTCAGTAACTGCTTGGCATGTTTTATTTTCCAGATTGCAGGCTTTCTTGCAAGATGCCTTTCCCTATAAAGAAATGTAGTGGAAACTATTGAATAGTTTTTGTATGTCATTCCTTTAAAGATCTAACTACAGGCTGTAGTCAATAAGAAGAGGTAGAAATAAAGTGCTGACATTTCTGGGTTTCTCTTCACTGAAGTTCGGAGAGGATTTTCCAGCCGCTCTTGCCTCAAAACTGGAGAATCCTGCCTGAAGTCAGTGGACCTCCAACAAAACTCAAGAACCTCAAAACCATTCAGGATAAAACAATCTGCTTGATCTACAGCCCATGCATAATTTTAAACATTCATTCCTCCTATCACTGTCAGAGCAGTGGCAGCCATGTTTATTATATCCAAAATGCAATAACAGCAACTCACCAAGACTCATTAGACAGCATCTTCTAAAGCACCACCTCCACCAGATGCACACCAGCACCTGTAAGTTCCCCTCCAAGTCATCCTGACATGGAAATGTATTGCCATCCCTTCACTGTCGTTGGGTCAAAATCCTGGAACTCCCCCCCTAATGGCACTGTGGGTGCACCTAAACCACGTGGACTGCAGCAGTTTAAGAAGGTGGAAATTAGGGATGAGCAACTTGTGCAAACCATGAATGAAGGAACAAATTCTCTTCAAAGGTTTCCGTTTATTTCAGTTGCAGTTTTAAGATTTCTGCCTCATGTAATTAACCAATTTAACTAACTATAAATTAGCTCTCCCACTTCCTAGCCAGTTGCTAGTTAAGCTTGACGTTAAGATGCACTTACATGACCACTGTACTTTTGGATGCAGACTAGTTATAATTCACACTGTATATTTACTGTAGAAATATAGCTTAAATTCAGTGTTAAGCACCAATGTGACACAAAGGAAGCGATGAAGGAGGGAGTCATTGGAACATAGGGAATAGGAGCAGGAGGTAGGACATTCAGCTCCTCAAGCCTGCTCTGCCATTCAATTAGGTCATGGTGATTTGGGTAACACAATGGTTAACATTGCTGCCTCACGGTGCCAGGAAATTGAGTTCAATTCTGGCCTCGAGTAACCGTATGGAATTTGTGTGTTCTCCTGAAGTCTGTTTGGGTTTCTTCTGGGTTCTCCAGTTTCTTCCTACAGTCCAAAGGTGTGTGGGTTGGATGGATTGGCCTTGGTAAATTGCACTTTTGTGTCAGGGGAATGAGCAGGATACATTCGTGGGCATAGGATTTGATTAGAATTGTTGCCGATGTGATGTGCAAATGGCCTCCATTGCAAAGAACAAAACAGCCCGGGAAACAGGCCCTTTGGCCCAACGAACCTGCGCCGCCACCCTGATGTTCCCCCCTCTACCCGTGATCCCTGTCCATGTTTATAGATCTATGGATTAAAAACCAAATTTGAGACAATTTTGGGAGAATTTCTTTTGCCAATTAGCCTAAGAGCACATCTTTGGGATGTGGGAGGAAACCGGAGCGCCCGAAGAAAACCCACGCAAACTCCCACAGACCACAAGGTGGACCAAAGCACCTGTAGGATGAAAACAAGTACATCAATATCATCATCTATTTACACACTTCCCAGGGACTCCCAAGGCTCATAATCCCTATTTTTTTAAAATCAGTTTTCTATACCCCACCATTCCCATTCTGTTCATGTGCCCATCTAAGTATTTCTTAAATAACTCCAGAGTATCTGCCTTCACCACTTGGCAGCACATTCCATACCCCCACCACCCTCTGTGTGAAAAAACTCCCTCTAGCATCCAAATTATACGTTACCCCCCTCACCCTAAGCCCGTGACCCCTCGTGCTATTTGAGTCCATCCTAGGAAAAAGCTTAACCCTGTTTACTCTATCTATCCCCTTCAAAATTTTGTACACCTCTATCAGATCTCTTCTAAGTCTACATCTTTCTAAGGAAAACAGTTCCAATTTGCCTAATCTCTCCTCGTAACTCAGACCTTCCAAACCAGGCAGCATCCTGGTAAACCTCCTCTGCACTCTCTCCAGAGTCTCCACGTCCTTCCGGTAGTAAGGCGACCAGAACTGGACGCATTATTCCAAATGAGGTCTAACCAGCATTTTATACAACTGCAACATTAAAGGCCAGCTCTTGTACTCTATACCCCTTCCTATAAAGGCTAGCATACTATATGCTTTCTTCACAACCTTCTCCACTTGCTCTGCCACCTTCTTGTTCACCTGCACCCCCAGGTCCCTCTGCATTTCTATACTCTTAATAGGCCTACCCTTTATCATATACCTCCCCCCTACATTCTTTCTCATTGTAGGGATCCTATGATTCTCTATGATCATTTATCTCAATGCTGTTTCCACAGTATCTCCACATTCCTTTATATCTTTAATGTTTAGAAATCAATTAATCTGTGTTAAACATTCTCAATGACTGAGCCTCCGCAACCTTCTGGGGCAGAGAATTCCAAAGACGCACCATTGTTTGGGTGAAAGAATTCCTCTCCAATTCAGTCCTAAATGCCCTACTTCTTATTGTGAGACTGTGTTCTCTGGTTCTATGCCCTCCCACAATCAGGGGAATCATCCGACCTTCTATTAGCTAGTTGAATCCCTGTAAGAATTTTGTCTGTTTGAAGGAGATCACCTCTCATTCTTCTAATAGCTGGCGGCCCAGTTACCACAATCATCCTTAACAGGACAATCCAGTCATCCCAGGAATCTGATAAATCTTTGTTGCAATCCTTCTGTAGCAAAAATATCCTTCCTTAAGTAAAGAGATCCAAACTTCACACAATACTACAGGTGCAAACTTACCAAGGCGCTACACAACTGCAGCAAAACTTATTTAATCCTGTGCACAAATCCTCTCACAATAATACAATTTCCTTCCTAATTGTATTCCACACCTGCAAGTTAGCTTTCAGTAACTTATAGACAAGGAAGCTCTGCATTAGTTTAGAATCAGCATTTCCTTATTTCTCACCAGTTAAGAAATATGTGGCATTTCTGTTTTTCTTACCAATTGATAACTCCATATTTTTGCACATTAAATTCCATCTGCTGTGTTCTTGCCTACTCACCTGCTCTATCTAAATCACCTGGATTCCCACCAAAATTTTGTGTCGCAGCAAATTTGAAAATATTACATCTGGTCCCTACATCCAAATACTGTGAACTGATGAGCCCCATTTACTGCTCACTATGATACCCCACTAGTCACAGCCCACCAAATTGAGAATGGCCTGTTTATTCTTTTCTGTTTTCTCTCCGCTAACCAACATTTTGGTACCTTTGGAGATCGTGATAAGCCGATCTTTCCCTTCCCTCTGCATGTTCCTCTCCAGCCCAGAGCAGGTATCCTGCACCCTCCAATTCTACTTTTTAATACCCATATCTTTAGGGGCAGGTAGCACGATGGTTAGCATTGCTACCTCACAGCACCAAGAACCCAGGTTCAAATCTATCTCAGTTCATCGCTGTCTGTGTGGAGTCTACACATTCTCCCGCGTATGCATGGCTTTCCTCCGAGTGCTCCAGTTTCTTTCCACAGTCCAAAGATGTGCAGGTTAGGGTGGTTGACCATGCTAAATTGACCCATGGTCAGGGGATGAACAGGGTAAATACGTGGGGTGACGGGAATGAGGCTTGGGTGGGATTGTGGTCAATGTAGACTCGATGGAACGAATGGCCCCCTTTTCTGCACTGTAGAACTGTGATTCTATACCTGCCTCGCTCGCAGTCACACCCTCCTGTCCCTGACCATAGACTATATCAGATGGCCCTCTCCAAAGGGTTGTGACCGCCACCTGAACAAAGTGTTCAGGATGGCTTTCCCCCTCCTTGATATGTTGCAGTCCCTGCAGCTCGGCCTCCAGCTCAATGACTCTGAACCAAAGTTCCTCCAGATGCAGCAACCTGTGGCAGATATCTTGCCTTGGGTCACCTCTGTCTCTGTCAGCTCCCACACAATGCAGGTGCCATGCATCACTTATCCAGCCATAATTATAACATGCAATTAATCAATGATTTTGATGATTCTATTCTAATTAATATTTCTGTTCATGCTCATGTATATTACTTCAATAAAGGTTCTACTTTGATTACTATTCCTTGGTTAAGATAAATAGAAAATATTCTCCAGACAATCTAATGAGCCTTGCTATATAGTAAGCCTTACTGCTATTGAAAAAATCCTTATAATTACTCAAATGGCCTGAGTTTTGAAAAATAAATAAGAAAAACATTCATTAACTGATCAAACGACCTATTTTCCTGTGATATTGCGGTTTGATTTTTCTCTGTAGCTACAGATTGGACTGAATTAGATAGCCTTTTACTCGTTAAGTCTCATTAAGTTCTTAACAGTCAGTTTGCTCTTAACTCCAGAGTTATTACAAATGCTTTGCACCAACACAAAACACATGAGGCAAATGTCCAATTATAGAATCTACAGAAAGAGGCCATTTGGCCCATCAAGTCTGCACCAACAACAACCCCACATATTTGCTGTCCTAATTTCCTTGACACTAAAGGGCAATTTATCATGAACAGTCAACACAACCCGCACATCTTTGGAGCATGGGAGGAAACTAAAACACCCGGAGGAAGCCCACACAGACATGGAGAGAATGTGCAAACTCCACACAGACAATGACCCAAGGTTGGAATTGAACCTGGATCTCTGGTGCCGTGAGGCAGCAGTGCTAGCCATTGATGGCCGTTTATTTGGAGGAGATGCAGTGATATTTTAGGAAATTGAACATTTCTCCTTGCTAAATGGCTATAAAGCACTTAGCAACAGCAACCTGCGTTTATATAGTGCCTTTAACTGATAAAATACTTAATGCACTACACAAGATCATGCAGAATCCAATGTGGCATCAATCTACAGTGAGAAAGGTGACTAAAGTCTTGGTCAAACACCCACAATTTTAAGTGTACATTTTAAACGCAGGGAGAGGTAAAGAGGTGGAGAAGTTCAGGTAGTGAATTGCAGAGATTTCAGGTGCACCATGGTGGCATAGTGGTTAGCACTGCTGCCTCACACCTCTGGTGACCCGGGTCAGTTCCAGCTTTCGGTGACTTTGTGGAGTTTCCACGTTGTCCCTGTGCCTCTGCGGGTTTTTTTTGGGCGTTCTGGTTTCCTCCCACACTCCAAAGATGCACAGGTTAAGTGGATTGGCCATCCTAAACTGCCCCTTCGTGTCGCAAGATGCGTAGATTAGATTAGCCATGGTAAATGTGCAGTATTACAGGGATGGGGGGAAGGGGAGCTTAGATAAGATTCTCTATCAAAAGTGGGCGCAGACTCACTGGGCTGAGTGGCCTCTTCCGCACTGTAGGAATCTATGATTCAGAGCTCAGAGCCTTAGCAGTTTTAGGAAGATAAAGTCTGAGGGTGCATTGCAGGGGTGCAGAACTGGAGGAGCACAGATATAAAGAGTTGGAGGAGTTCATTAAAACCTCAACTGATGAGTCAATCACCCACTTCATTTGAGTGAGGGAAATTCTGCTCTTGTTCTTCAGCAGTGAGTTAATCTGTCTGGTATAGTTTATTTGATTCTACCTTCATTTTTAGCCAATCCTTTTGTGGTCAAATGAAAGAAGCTGAACTTATAAGCAATTGCTTCCTGGAACCAGTTTAGAATTGCGTTCTCTCAAAATAGAATTCATCTGGTCTTAATCTTTTCCTTATGGCAGTTTGCTGGCATTTTGCAAACTCTCTGTGGATGCGTTGAAAGTGATCATCGGGAAATAATTATGTTCAGGTTTATGTGTCTTCTTGATGTTAAGTGTCCTGCTCCACAATGATTCAGGTACAGGTATCTGGCTGTGTTGATCAATGGACACTTTCTCCAGCACCCAGATATAGTTGCCATCATGAAGCTAATGGTTCTTACACAGATAAAATAAATGACATTCAGTGAATCACAAAAAGCTGGTTGTTCAGTTGAACCATGGTCATACAGGCTAGCATTAAACTTTGTTACCACTGTGTTAGTCAAGGTGAATTTAATTTTCTTTATAGAATCACTTTCCTATTTAAATATTTTTCTGCAATATAATTGTCTCTTTGAATTTGCGATCCATAACTGCTCTTGTTCTGAGGGTTAGCAGTCCTGCAGGAGGCGATGGCCTAGTTGTTTTATTGCTAGATGATTAATGTAGGCCAATGTTCTGGCAAACTGTGTTCGAATCCCACCACAGGAAGCGATGGAATTTGAATTTGATTTAAAAAATATCTGGAATTAAGAATTTTCTGATGACCATGAAACCATAATCGGAAAAAATCTATCTGGTTCACTAACGTCCTTTAGAAAAGGAAATCAGCTGTCCTTACCTGGTCTGGCCTACATATGACTCCAAAGCCACAGTATGTAGTTGACTCTCAACTGCCCTTGGGGGACTAGAGATGGGGAATAAATGCTGGCCAGCCAGCAATACCATTGTAGTGTTCATGTAAGCCTTACTTGTGACTAATAAATAAACTTTAACTTTAACTTTAATTTTTACCCATGTCCCATGAATGATTTTTAACATAAATCCCTTTATGTGATATTATTCATTCATGTCAATGTGAGCAGGTTTATTTTGTACTATCAAATCTCAATGGTGAAATATTAAATTAAGTTTTTTTTTGGTGCGGTTTGAATATTCTAAATACTAATTTTGCCAAATACATAATTATTTAAACTAAATTTAAAGCTGCTAAAAGCCATATCTGTTCACACACACTGTCCTGTCCATGCTAATACGTTACCCAGTGACCTCTTTGATTTCCCACTTCTAGGTGGTGTTTTCTTAATTTACTGTCTGCAGGAAAATCCCAAGCAACATTTTACCATGGCAACCCCTCAGTTTCCAACCTCAAACTGAATAGACGTTAGGATTGCTGTCCAACTGGGACCCCCCCAGGTAGATGTTTCGAAATGTCAAACCCCACAGTTATTGTCTTGGGATCAGGAGTGATGATGAAGTGGAGCTGGGGTTCCGTGGAGAGTTATGTATAGGTTGAGTAACGTTAGCAAGTGGCTAAGATGAGGATTCGAGGGAGGTGGAGAATGCACTTTGGGAACATCCAAATGTGAGCACTGTGCATGTTGATGTGAACACCTGACCATTTCCTAAATCTTGCTAAATGTTTAAAGGGATGGTCCAGGGTGGCACGGTGGCATAGTGGTTAGCACTGCTGCCTCACAGTGCCACAGACTTGGGTTCGATTCTCAGCTTGGATCACTGCCTCCATGGAGTCTGCATTTTATCCCCGGGTCTGCGTGGATTTTTTTCTGGGTGCTCCAGTTTCCTCCCACAGTCCGAAAGATGAGCTGGTTAGGTGCATTGGCCATGCTAAATTTTCCCTCAGTGTACCTGAAAAGATGTCAGAGTGTGGCGAGTGGGGGATATTCACAGTGACTTCAATGCAGTGTTAATGTAAGCCTACTTGTGACATTCATAAATGGGGAAAAAAGATAAAAACAATGTGGGAGATAAATTGATTGCATGTGAATTTATGCAGTGAAGCCAGATGATTTAATATCGAATTGGTTGCATCCTTGGAGCAGACAATCAAAGGATGTTGAATATTGGAACCAAACACCTCAAGAAGATGGGAAGTGAGGGTTCATCTAAACAAGCAACCTGCAACGCTGAAATCAAAAATAAAACTGATTTTTAAAAAAATCCTCAAAATAACTGTGGGTGAATTTTCCTGTCCCACCTGCCATGGGAATCGGAGCGGGCGAGGGATGGACCATGGAACGGTTCGTTGACCTCGGGTGAGATTTTCTGGTTTCAGGGCAAGCTGGAAAATCCTGCCTCATGACTTGCTCGGACAGGTTAAGGAGTATCTTTGGAAAGTGACACTCAATTGTCACCCTGACCTGATGATGTTGCCATGGTGTTTTCAGTTACTGGGATTATAAATCGAGTAACACTTTCCCAGGTTTGCAAATGAAGGAGAGATGATTTGCAATTTGTAAATGAAGTAATATCTGGGATGTAAATAATCTCTCTGTCCATTTCCTGAATCACATTCATTGCACGGAAAACAGCAAGTGCTTTCCAGGAATCATATGGACGCTGTGTTGTGTTACTGTATGGCCTTAATGTAATTTTCGCTGACATATTTGGCATAAGACGTTTACAACTAAGGGCTGAATTTTCTCACTCTTATCAACCAACAGCATCTTATTCCTGCCAATGGCAACCTCTTGTGGGTAGAAAGCAAGAAAGGGAGGCAGACTTATGGGCAAAGAGTGGGGAGAGTGCTGGGTGAAGGGATGGGGGATGTGTCTCAGAGGCAAGGTCAGTGGTGTTGATAGTGAGGTCTTAAGTGAGATCTCAGGGTAGTGGTGATAGGAGAAAAGATTCACCATCGGGGTAGGGAGAGCTGTGTAGTAGGGTGGTAGATTCAGGATGAGAGTCTGGTGGGTGAAAGTCTCATGAGGAGTGAGGAAGGGAGAGGTGTCATGGGGGACTAGATTGGTGGCTCAGCTAACAGGATGGGGCAAGGTCAAGGTAGGCGTGGGGTGTCAGTTTTGAAGGGAAGGAAGATGTGAGGAAATGAATCGTAATAGGGCCCAGAGTAATTGGAAAGACTCAAGGGTGAACATGGAGTGAGGAACGGTGATGCTGGGGGATCAAAGGTGAGGGTGAGAAGTTAGTAGATGATGGGGAGGATAGAAGGCGTGACACACACTGTTTTTCCAATTTGACCCTTGACCACACCATTAGGCAGAGAGATCACTGAGAGTGAGAGAAAGGTCTTTTCCAGTGATGGAGTCAAAGGTTGGCATAAGTAGCTGACTAAAGGAACTCCTTAATAATTATGAGGCAATTGGAAGTGCTCATGCTCTGTTGTTTCTCTTCTCTGTGGTGAAATCACACTGCAGTGGCTTTGTTCCCAATTCCAGGGTCTCATAGTATCGGGATTCCGGCAAGGTGCAGAGCTGCCATTCGTTCTGTGCCTTTTGCATCGATTACAATCAGAGGCAGGGATGAAAGGAGACAGAGAGAGAAGAGGATGCCTCCAAGGGGTACACCATCATCTTGTGAGTTCAAACCTCCAGCCTCTCAGGCGAATGGTCATGGCTGATGTGGGATCATGTGGTTAGTCCTTCTGTGATGTCAAGGCAATGGCTTCCTTATAAGGCCTAATCTCTCAGCTAGTGGAGACAAACAGAAAAGTGTCCATGTGAGGCTTCTTGTACTTGGCTCTCATTACCCAAGTCAAAGTGTTCCCTCTGTGTTCTGGTATCCTCCCACATTCCAAAAGACATGCTGGTTGGGTGCATTGACCCGAACTAGCACTAGACTGTGGTCAGTAGGGGATTTCACAGTAACTTCATTGCAGTGTTAATGTAAGCCTTACTTGTGACTAATAAATAAACTTTACAAAGAGCAATGTCCCCAAACACATTAAGGGGAAGAGGATAATCAGGGAAAGAGCAAGGCTCATTAGGAACCAAGGGGACAGGGAGTGGTGCAGAGGGGACAGAGGAATAATGTTCTCACCCAGAGGATGATAGGAGTTTGGAGGCAGGAAACCTCAACCTTTCAAAAGTCCATGGATGCCCAATTGAAATATCATAACTGAGCAGAAATGATAAAATGAGAAAACTAAAATGACAGGAATTTTAATCTGAACTTGAACATCTTGTGTTGAAGGTCATCAGGAAAAGTAGGATAATATAGATGAGAAATAATGACGAGATATTTGGAGCAGTAAGTGATAACAATAGGTGCATTACAACCTTGAATCTACAGTTGTTTTTTTACCAATTATATGATTATTCTGAACATGGTGTGGAAAAGACAAAAGATGTTTCATTGTTTCCATAATTTGGTTTAATATTTTTGTACCCACGTGTGATCAGGAAGAAGTGTATCAAATGCAGGAAATATCGTTATGAGAGAGAAATGCTAAGGATAGATTTCTGGACAACAGTCAGAGGCAAGTCTTTTTTTAAAAGACCAACCGGGGAATGGAATTTTCCATTCCGGAGATTGAATCCGGTGATGGGTCGGAAACTTGGCATGATTTCTACTGGACAGTGGAATGGCTGAACGTGTGCGATCTTCAGCTGGTTAGCTCATTAATTATGCATTTGCAAGGTATTTAATAAATCTTGGGAGGGGAGCGGCAAGAGGTCGCCCACCCCTCGTGGGATCATTGAATCCATGGAATGCCTGTGGTGCTGAAGGAGGCCATTCAGCCCATCGTACATCCACTAACCACAGTCATCGCCCAGGCTCTATTTCCGCAACCTCACACATTTACCTTGCCAACTTTCTGACACTAGGGTCAATAGCATGCCTAATCAACCTAATCCATACATCTTTGGACTGTGGGAGGAAATGGGACACCTGGACGAAACCCACACAGACATGGGGAGAATATGCAGATTCCACACAGATAGTGACCTGAGGCTGGAATTGAACCCGGGCCCCTGGTGCTGTGAGGCAGCAATGCTAACTGCTGTGCCACCATGCCACCTACAATCCTGCCTAAGCCCTATCCCTGTAGCCTCATGTGTTTAAAGTGTTTTTAAGTTTATTTATTAAGTTATTACATTAAGACCATAATGTTACTGTGAAAATCCCATTGTCGCCACTCTTTGGCACTTGCTTGGGTACATTGAGAGAGAATTTATCTTTGTCAATGCACCTAACCAGCATGTCTTACACACTGTAGGAGCAAACCAGAGAACCCAAAGGAAACCCATGGGGAGAATGTACGGACTCCACACAGACAGTCACCCAAGGCTGGAATTGAACCCAGATCCCTCCTGCTATGAGGCAGCAGTGCTAATCACTGTGCTGCCCCTACCAGATGTTTTTACAATTCAACGTTTTCAAGGTCACCATTACAGGTTTTCTTTTGATGTGGAGTTGCTGGCGTTGGACTGGGGTGGGCACAGTAAGAAGTCTCACAACACCGGGTTAAAGTCCAACAGGTTTATTTGGTAGCATGAGCTTTCAGAGTGCTGCTCCTTTATCAGATGAGTGCAGGATTTGTTTCACAAAATGGCATATATAGACACAGACTTAATTACAAGATAATGGTTGGAATGTGAGTCTTAACAGGTAATCAAGTCTTTACAGGTACAGACAATGTGAGTAGAGAGAGGGATAAGCACAGATTAAAGGGATGTGAATTGTCTCAAGCCAGGACAGTTAGTGAGATTTTGCAAATCCAGGCAAGTTGTGGAAGTTACAGACAGTGTGACATGAACCCAACATAAGAACTTTTCTGGCTACTCTGAGGGATCCTGAAACCTATTGTGCAAAGAACTGTTGCGATCCTCCTCATCTGAGCAGATCCTGTGTGCACGTAGAGCTTATCCGTAGGGATGGCTTGTTTAACGTGTTTAGGGTGGAAGCTGGAGAAGTGGAGCACTCTGAGGTTATCTGTGGGCTTGTGTTATAGTGAAGTGCTAAGTTGACTGTCCTTGATGGATATGCTTGTGTTCAAGAACTGATTCTAGAGAGTAGTCCATGGTGAGTCTGTTGGAAGGATGGAAGTTGTTGAAGTCATTATGTAGTTGTTTCAGTGATTGTTCGCCATGAGTCCAAAGGAAGAAAATGTCATCAATGTATCTAGCGTGTAGCATTGGTTGAAGATCCTGTGCGGTGAAGAAGTCTTGTTCGAACCTGTGCGTGATTAAGGTGCGAATTTTGATCCATAGCTGTTTCATGCATTTAGATGAAGAAATGGTTGTTGAAGGTGAAGACATTGTGGTCAGGAGGAAGCGAATGAGTTGTAGAATTGTGTCTGGAGATTGGCAGTTGTCTGTGTTGAGTACTGAGGCAGTTGCAACAATGCTGTCATTGTGGGGGATGCTGGTGTAGAGTGCCGAGACATCCATTGTGACGAGGCGTGTTCATGGTTCGACTGCTCCGTGAGTGCTGACTTTCTGCAAGAAGTTCGTAGTGCCGTGACATTGGCTGGGGGTTCTTTGCAGGTTTCTGGATACCCTCGATGTAGAAAGAGAGGTTCTCACACAGGATCCCATCGCCTGATATGATGGGACGACCGGGTGTGTTGGCCTTGTGTGTCTTTGGGAGGCAATAGAGATCTCCGATGTGAGCATTATATGGGATGAGAACATGCAGGGAGGTCTGAAAGTCTGGATCAAAGGTCTTGATCAGTCTGTTGAGTTGATGGGTGTATTCTTTGGTCGGATCTGCGGGT
Source organism: Sphyrna mokarran (assembly GCA_024679065.1). Lineage (NCBI taxonomy): Eukaryota > Metazoa > Chordata > Chondrichthyes > Carcharhiniformes > Carcharhinidae > Sphyrna > Sphyrna mokarran. Next base: position 20,110,354 of record JAGIQG010000007.1, on the reverse strand, counting down.
AATTGTCTGGAGTGTTCTTTGTTATTCAGTTGTTGATATACTTTGCAGTAATCCATTCTGTTCAGTATGAAGGTGGCCCCTCCTTTGTCTGCTGGTTTGATGACAATGTTGGCTTGGTCTTGAGAGCGCGGATGGCGTTGTGTTGTGCTAGGGTGACATTCGAGAATGTCTTGTGAATGTGGCTGATGCATCTGGTGTTGACATACCTCCTGACGGCTCAGGCATACATCACGACTCGAGGGCAGCGGCCTTCTGGAAAAGTCCAATTCGACTCTTTCCTCTTCAGTTGCTGCGCTGTGGATCTCTCTGTCGGCTGTTCTCGTTCATCGGGTTTGCTGTTAGCCTCTTGAGGTTTGTGGAAAAGCTCCCATAGCCTCATTCACCTGATGAATTCCTCTGTGTCTGCTGCAAGACTGATGGAGTCCATTTTGATGGTGGGGCAAAACTGAGCCCTCAGCTGAGAACTTCAATTTCATCTGGTTGAAATGTGTAGTCCGACAAATTGACAATGGACTTCCTGCGGTGGTACTGTTTTCTACTGTGGCTCCGTTGCTGCTGGTGATGATGCCAAGTTTCTCAAATTTCCTGTTCTTGGTGTACATGTAGATGCTTGATCCATAGGTTTTCTTTTATTTTAGATTTCATTGAATTTGGGTACACAATGGCGTAGTGATATTGGCTATGGACAAGTAACCCAGAGCAATCCTCTGGAGACCCATGTTCAAATCTCACCGTGGCAGATGGTGAAATTTTAATTCAATAAAAAAAATTTGGAATAAAGTCTACTGATGACCGTGAAACCATTGTCGATTGTCAAAAAAATCCATCTGGTTCACTAATGTTCTTTGGCGAAGGAAATCTGCTGTCCTTACCTGGTCTGGCCTATATGTGACTCCGGACCCACAGCAATGACATCTTAAATGACAGTAAGAGGTCTGACAACACCAATTTTAAATCCAACCGATTTAAATAAATTGGTTGGATTTAAAACTGGCGTTGTCAGACCTCTTACTGTGTTTACCCCAGCCCAACGCTGGCATCTCTACATCATCTTAAATGACATCAGGGTTGAGCAACAAATGCTGGCCCAACCAGCAATGCCCACATCCTACAAATGAATTTTAAAAAAAATTAAATTCCCTAGCTGCTCTGATGGAATTTAAACTTAGGCTGGAATTTAATCCAGGCTTATACAGGATTTAATTGTCCAGCAAAGAGGAATGATGTTACTGTACTTTGTGAGTAATGCAATGAGACTGAGTAATGTAAGATTTGGCAATGTTACCTACTTGCTTCACTCTGAAATGTATAAAGGTTACTTTAGTGCACACATTGAAGTTAGTGTTTTCCATCAAGACAGCATGGAAGTTTTTGATGGGGCTTACGTATGCCCATTATATATTCTGAGTAGGAATAACTATTTTGGTGCATGTTGCTTTGTGGGTTTTTTAAAAAAATGCCTTTCTGCAGTCTTATGTCTATCAATAAGCTGAATAAAATTAGTCAACAGAGACTAAAAGAAAAAGGAGTGACTCACAGAGCTGGCTACAAACTCCAGTAAGTTTTTTGCCAGCCCCTTAACAGATGAGAGAGAATTTTCCCCTCATGCTGATTGTTACTACGTCGATGAACGTCAGACTTTCAGAGATTGCAGCTGACTTCGAGTCAGTTTAAAGTTTCACATTTGAATGCTGACACACTGTCTTTTATCGTCCTGGCAAAGAGTCGGGCGAGATGGATTTTCTCTTGGTGCCGAACATATGTTTTGTTAAGTAATTTCTATTTCGAGGATTGCCTCTCAGGCTCTGGGAGTGATCCCCTGAGGTCCTGTCAATGGGCAGATGGCTCAGAGTCAAGACTGACTAGATTGTAACTGCCTCCCTGGAACTAAGCTTAAGAAGACTGAGCAATAGCCAGAAGTAACTGGCCTGAACGAAGGAGGCTGCGAGAGGACTTCAAGGCATATAAGAGAGGAAAAAGTGCATCAAGGTAAATCAATGATAATGGGAATTATGGGACTTGGATTAAAATTAATGAATTATTAATTCAGGTCTGATGTTGGAAAAGCACAAAGAAAATCATTGTTTAAACAATGAGACAAAAGAAAGCTTCAGATTCATTTAGGTCCAGTAGAAAGCCATTGAGGAAACTGGGGTTTAATTTTATTTAAAAAAAAAAAAAAAAAATTTCAGGGGATGTGATCATCGTTTTAAATGTCAGTCTTTCTTGCCCATCCCTAATTGCACTTTGATTTGAGTGGCTTACTGGGTTGTTTTGGAGCAGCAGAGTGATTAGCTGTGCTACCTCACTGCAGCAGGGGATCCCAGGTTCAATACCTCTGTCTTTGTGGAGTCTGCATGCTCTCTTCGTGTCTATGTGGGTTTCCTGTGGGGGCTCTGGTTTCCTCCGACAATCCAGAGATGTGCAGGTTGGGTGGATTGGCCATGCTAAATTGCCCCTTAGTGTCAGGAGGATGAGCAGAGTAAATAAGTGGGGTTATGGGGATAAGGTCTGAGTGGGATTCTTGTCCGTGCAGACTTGATGGGCCGAATAGCCTCGTCCTGCACTGAAGGGGTTCTATAATTTTGGAGGGCAGTTAAGAATCAGCCACATTGCTGTGGGTCTGGAATCACATGTAGGCCAGACCAGATTAGGATGGCAAATTTGCTTCCTTGAGGAGCATTTGTGAACAAGGTTTTTTTTTGTATGACATTCAGTGATAGCCACGATCGCTGAGATTAGCTTTTAAGTCCAGATTTTTATTATTTGAATTTAAATTGAATTTGTGGGTTTTAAACCTGGGTTTGCGAGAGCATTAGTCATTACCACAGCACTACCATCTCTTCCCCCTCAGCTATGTGAGTTAATTTGGGTAAGATGTCCTCTGATTTGTGTCGTAATGTTTCAGGCTTTGTGGGGGTTAATTTGACCCAAGACTGAAAACTGGTGGTAAATGGGCGAACTGCCAGTCAGACTAACCTGCTTAAAAATCGGGATTTAATACACAATTTTGATGCAAATTCCTGAATACTGAAATTTGAATGTGATGATTGGAGGTGGTAGCCAGAAACCTGTAGGTTTAATACTCGCGTGCTGATTGAGGCAATTTTCATGGAGCATTAAAAGTGGACTTTATGTATGGACTTCCAGTGAATGTGTGCAATGCTCCAACTGACACACAATAGTACATTGTAGAACATCCCAGGAATTGAGAGGGTGGACAAGTTCTCACTGATGCCCTGGAGGTTCCGGCTGAGGGGATTCCCAAGAGAAAGGATCATAGAATCTACACTGTAGTAGGAGGCCATTTGGCCCATCGAGCCTGCATCGAAAACAATCCCACCCAGCTCCTATCTCTGTGACTCCACATGTTTACCCTGCCTACCTGACAGTAAGGGGCAATGTAACATTGCCAATCAACTTCATCTTTCAGAATGTGGAAGGAAACCAGAGTGCCCAGAGGAAACCACACAGACACGGGGAGAATGTGCAAACTCCACACAGATAGTGACCCGAGGCCAGAATTGAACCCGGGTCCCTGGCACTGAGGCAGCAGTGGTAACCACTGTGCCACCATGCTGCCCTGCTTTGTGCCCATGGCAGGAGAAGAATGCCATCTCATATTCCTGCCCCCCTCTCCCACAGCAGCAATTACAGCTGTGCCTGGCCTCATGTCTTTCTCTCCTCACCTAGACCAGGGGGAGCCCCTGAGCAAGATGTCCTTGACCAAGTTCTCCCTTTCTCCTGGTGACTGGTAGGTGGAGCAGCATAACTCTTATTCTTTATAGCTGGAGACCGCAGAATGTCTGAAATAAATGTTGCGTGTGTTAAAGTGTTGACAAAATGTTCCAGAAAATGTCCTGATGTCAAGAATTCTGCCCTTCCCTTTCACAGTTTACTTTTTATAGATCATAGAACCCTACACTGCAGAAAGAGGCCCTTCGACCCATCGGGTCTGCACCGAACACTATCCCAGCCAGGCCCTACTCCAATATCCCTACATATTATACCCACTAATCCCTCTAACTTACACATCCCTGGATACTAAGGGGCAATTTCTTAGCATAGCCAATCAACCTAACCTGCACATCTTTGGACTGTGGGAGGAAACTGGAGTACCCAGAGGAAACCCATGCAGACATGGGGAGAACATGCAAACTCCACCTAGACAGTGACCCAAGCCAGGAATCGAACTCAGGACCCTGGAGCTGTGAAGCAGCAGTGCTAACCACTGTGCTACCGTGCCACCCTTTTTGTTCTGTTCATTCATGGAATGAGGGCATCGCTGGCTGGGCTAGCATTTTATTGCCCACCTCTAATTGCCTTTGAACTGAGTGGCTTGCTAGACCATTTCAGAGGACAGTTGAGAGTCAATTGCACAATGCTGAGGGCCTGAAGTCGCACATGGGTCAGACTGGATAAAGATGGCAGACTTTCTTCCCTAAAAGTCACTAGGGAACCAGATGGACTTTTATGACATTCAGATCATTATTAGATTTTTAAATGCAGATTTCTATTGAACTGAAATTTCACCATCTGCCATGGGATTTGAACCTAGGTCCCCAGAATATTACTCCAAGTTTCGGGATTGTTAGCCCGAAATACCGCTAGCCCCATAATTAATGGTCATAAAATGGTGAGTACCTCATAGATTCCCTACAGTACAGAGTGAGTCGATTTGATCCATCGAGCCTGTAGCAACAATAATCCCATTCAGGCCATATCCCCGTAATTGCACATATTTATTCCGCTAATCTCCCTGATACTAAGGTGGGGGGGGGGTGCAATTTAGCATGAGCAATTCGTCTAATCTGCACATCTTTGGACTGTGGGAGGAAATCAGAGCACCCAGAGAAAACCCACGCAGATATGGGGAAAATGTGCAAACTCTACACAGCCAGTGACCCAAGCCGAACTTGGGTCTCTGATGCTGTGAGGCAGCAGTGCTAACCACTATAGTACCAGCAGCCCTAAACTGCACTTGAAATCTACATAAATACTGAAGTGCTGCCCAGCAAAATGCTATGCATCCTCTTTAGTGAATGATTGTTGGCACATCAAGTAACAGTCAGCTGTTTAACCAACCTCCATGAGGCATTCTTGGATGCTGGCTTCAACACTTTCAGCAAGATTATATCCTGCACTAAACATCAACTAAACCAGCATTTCAACTTTACGTTTCATCTTGGGCTATGCTTCAGTGTCTAATATACTTGATGAAAATCTCCCTGCGGTTTGGACATGTCTATATGTCTTCACCAAGCCAATGGTCAGTAATGATAGGACAGTGTGCATGTTGTTAGGATAGGATAACCTTTGCCCTTTTCTCAGCCTTCTCCATGCTGCACTTTACCTGCTGTCTAAGACATTTGACAGGTAGTGACTTGCTGTTAGACCTATAGCAACTCCTCCTGGTTGACAGGTCATAGAAATCATAGAAATCTTACAGTACAGAAGGAGGCCATTCGGCCCATTGAGTCTGCACTGACAACAATCCCATCCAGGCCCTATTCCCACTTAGTTTCCCTGCTAATCTCTCTAATCTATCACAGCCAGGATACTAAAGGTTAATTTAGCATGTCCAATCAACCTAACCCGTACATCTTTGGACTGTGGGAGGAAACTGGAGCACCTGGAGGAAACCCACACAGACATGAGGAGAATGTGCAAATGCCACGCAGACATTGACCCAAGTCGGGAATTGAACCTGGGTTCCTGGAGCTGTGAGGCAGCAGTGCTAACCACTGTGCTACCGTGCTGTCCTGGAGAGGCATCCAGAGAGCCTTGACTCTGATTCATCTCCTTCCCCCTTCTGAATGTATGTGGCAAACCTCTGATTGTCAGCTCTTTTTGAATTAGTAAAATCAGAACACACAATTGATGCAGGGAAGCATCATGTACAGGGTACTGGAGCACTGGCTCGGAACAATGAATCTAAGTTCTCACAGTTTGCAAACTGGATAATAATTTACAAGGAATGTGATAAATGTTGACGTGAAAAGAAAATTATTTCGTGGAGCTAATCAAAACATTGGCATCAATGTTATCTCCGTCAGCTGTGGCTCAGCTAGTAACATTCTTGCTGCCTGAGACAGAAGGTTGTGGGTTCAACTCCCACACCAGAGATTTGCGTGTACACAATGTGGGCTGACGCTCCAGCATAGTACTCTATCAAGTGCGAAAGGGCATTTCTCTTTTGGATGAAATGTTCGTGCCAAAGCCCTGCCTGCCTTCTGTGGTGGATATAAAAGTGCACTATATATAGGGTGTACTGCTAAAGGATCCTTAGACAACACCTTCCAAACTTTCGACCACTTCCATCCAGAAGGACAAGGGCAACAGACACGTGCGCCAGAATTTACTGCCCTGCCCACCACGTGAATCGGAGCCGATGAGGGATGGAGGTTGGGACGATCCATTGACCTCGGGTACGATTTCCAGTCTTGGGTCACGAGGCCATAAAATCCCAACTTGCAAATACCCCTCCAAGCCACTCACAATCCTGACTTGGAAATATGTCGCCATTGCTTTACAGCATCTGGGTCAAGATCCTGGAATTTCTTCCTGAACATCATTGTGGGTCAACCCTCAGCATGTGGACTGCAGCGATTCAAGAAGGCAGCTCACCACTACCTTCTCAAGGGCAACTAGGGATGGGCAATAAATGCTGGCCAGCCAGTGATGCCCATGGTTGAATAAAAAAAATTACACAGGCACTATATTGACCAAATGAGAAACTCTCCAGTCAGCATTTATCCCTTAACCAACATCAGCAAAAAGCAAATTATCTGGCCCTTGACAAATTGCAGTTTTTGTTTCCTTGCTACATGCAAAGTGACTCCCACATTTCATACTTTGAAATGGTGATGAAACTTTGAAACAACTTCACTGGCTGCAAAGCGCTTTGGGATGTGCTAAGGCCGTAGAAAGTACTGTGTAGATGCAAGATTACAACTATTGATTTGATTTATTATTGTGACATGTATTAGTATGCAGACAAAGCATGCTGTATATAGAGAAGGAAAGGAGAGCGTGCAGAATGTAGTGTTACAGTCATAGCTAGGCTGCAGAGAAAGATCAACTTAGTGCGTGGTAGGTCCATTCAAAAGTCTGATGCCAGCAGGGAAGAAGCTGCTCTCGAGTCGGTTGGCATGTGTCTTCAGACTTTTGCATCTTTTTCCTGAGAGAAGAGAGTATGTCAGTGGTGTGTGATTGTGCTGGCTGCTTTTTCAAGGCAGCAGAAAATGTAGACGGAATCAATGGATGGGAGGCTGATTTGCGTGATGGACTGGGCTACATTCTCAACCCTTTGTAGTTTCTTGTAGTCTTGAACAGAGCAGGAGTTGTGATACAGCCAGAAAGAATTCTTTCTGTGGTACATCAAGTGGTGCTGGAGATTTTATAAGTCTTCGTTCTGTAGCCTGTTATGTCTGCAAGATTATTAGACAGTAATACGACTTCTGTGCTACCACAATCAGAGGGTTAGATTGCTCTGTTCAGTTGCAGTATTTTTATATCTTTGACATATCATGTGGATTGTAAAGCTCTCTTTTGAACTCACTATGAATTGAGCGAGGAAGCGGAAAGCCTAGAGCTTGACTGATAGATATCTCAGGGCCTGACGTGACATTTTTGTTAATGAAATAGTTTCAGGTCAGCCCAGCATCTTCTAACAGTTTTATAGATAGCAGTAGATTATTGGAACATAGTTGATATATTGGCTGAGGCAGCAGACATTAAAAGCTTCCATTTGTAAAGTGACTGCCGGAAGCAATAAAATGGCACGTCATGAGAAATTTATAAGGTAATCTCGAAGAGCACTTTAACGCTGAAATAATACAGCTTTCTCAGCCTTTGTGTGGACACTTCTAGTTTTATCAATCAATCTGTTACATTTCCTTAATTATTTTTGGTACCTGTGACTGCACAACCTTCCCAAGAAGGTAATATTCTAATGTGTTTCTGTAAGTGTAACGTGACTGGATGAAGTGGATGGCTCTCCCCTGGATTCTTCAGTCAGTGGCGTAATGATAATACTCATTGCTGACCTTGAAGGAAGTTCTCCACAGAGGTCCAGCGATCTTCACTTTCCCAAATGAAGTCACAGCCTTCTCCGGGCAAGATTTCTCAAAGAATCAACAAGGAAATCAATTGCTCCTTTTCAAAAAAGAAATGATTTGGACATGCAATAAGATGATGAAATATAATCTTTTAAAAGAATATTAAAACTGGGAGTTTTATCATAATTGAAAACTTTTATATTATACAAAATGAAAGTTTGTAACTTGTAAAAGTCTCTCACTTTTCCAGGTCAGAGAGGTTCTTTAGCAATAGTTATAACTGAGTACAACAGTAAAATCCTAGTTTTAACTCATTATTACCAGGGCAGAACATTTTCAGAGCATTTCTAACAGCAATATCATAGAATCCTTACAGTGTAGAAGGAGCTATTCAGCCTGTGGGGCCTGCATTGATAACAATCCCACCCAGGCCCAACGCTGTAACCCTACCTATTTACCCTATTAATCACTCTGACACTGAGGGGCAACTTAACATGGCAATCAGTGTAATCTGCACGTGGGAGGAAACCCGTGCAGCTGGGGGAGACCCACACAGACATGGGGAGAACATGCAAACTCAGCACAGACAATGACCTGAAGCTGGAATTAAACCTGGGTCCTTGGCGCAGTGAGCCAGCAGTGCTAATCACTGTGCTGCCACTGGTGGAATACTGAACCACATAGATCAAAGACTGTTCAAGGTCCATCTGCAGTGTATGCTGGATTAGCAATGATCTACCCAATCCCTTGATTTGCTTTTGCAACACGGCCGGCTGAGAACCAGGAAGATAAGTGCACTTGTGTACATGTACACATCAGGCACAGGTATTCAAGTTGCAGGATTCTGTGCCAAGTGCTACAGGAAACAAGGAAATATAGAGAGGGTTATGTTCAGGTCTCTGATACCATCAGTGGAAGCAGGGTGCAATGGGCAGGGTGGGAGTTGTGAGACCTATTACAGGGTGCGAGGTACAGTAGAAGTAGAGAAGAATTACCCCAGTCAGGAGCCGAAATTCCACCATATCGCCTGCCATGGAATCGGAGTGGATGAGGGGCAGACAATTCAAATGTCCATTGACCTCCGGGATTTTCCAAACTCAATCGAGCAAGGCTGTAAAATCCACCCATATAGTCATAGAGATACACAGCCTCTTTTAGAGATATAACAGGCCCTTCAGCCCAACTCATTCACACTGACTAGATTTGCTAACGTGAATTGGTTCTATTTGCCTGCATTTGGCCCACATCCAATCCATGTACCTGTCCAAATGCTTTTTAAATGTTGTATTTGTAGCCACCTCTAGTACTTTCTTTGGCAGCTCACTCACTGTGTGAAAAAGTTGCCTCTTGGGTCCCTTTTAAATCTTTCCCCTCTCACCTTAAAGCTATGCCCTCTAGTCACCAGTCAGCCAAGAAACAGGTACGAGGGGACAATCAGAAGGAAAATTGGGGGTGGGGAATGATCTGGAGTTAATTTTTTTAGTGTCCCTTCACACCCATGCTGTTTTTTTCCCTTTTGGGAAGTAATGGGGTAAGCGATGGAATGATTCCTCAGTTGATGATCTACCTGGAACAAAGTGACCACATTACAAATCATGTTACAAACGCTCCTTCCCAGACCAACGGGTCTGAGCGTTGGACTCGAACCCAGATTAATAAACTTAAACTTAAAGACAACAGGAAAGCAGAGACTTTGCACCACTGACCATTTCAACATTCAGTTTGATGTTGTGAAAGAGAAACATTCGATGACTGAAGAGAAAGATGGTTAAATTTATTGCTGCTAACGTCTCTCAGACAAGTCATTGCATATCTAGAGAGAATAATGGGACCCATTAGTGAGTTAGAAAGCAATGATGTCATTGACAGGCTCTCGATTTATGTTTCTGCTCTGAACCAGAGGATTTGATAGGTTAGATCAAGTGAAACTATTTACTCTGATGGGGGTAGGGAGAACATAAGGGAGCATAACCTTGTAATTAAAGCAGGGACTTCAGGGGTGAAACAGTTTTTACACACACAATTCTGGAACATACTGCCATGGGTACAACTGCCTCACAAAACCAAGACCTAGGTTCGATTCCCAGCTTGGGTCACTGTCTGCAGTTTGCACATTCTTCCCATATCATAGAGTCATAGAAAACCTACAGTACAGAAAGATGCCATTCGGCCCATCAAGTCTGCACCCATAACAATCCCACCCAGGCCCTATCTCCATATCCCTACATATTTACCAACTAATCCCTCGAACCTATGCAGCTCAGGACACGAAGGGCAATTTTTAGCATGGCCAACCAACCTAACCCGCACACTTTTGGATTGTGGGAGGAAAGCGGAGCAGCCAGAGGAAACCCATGCAGACACGAGGAGAATGTGCAGACTCCACACAGACAGTGACCCAAGCTGGGAATTGAACCCAGCCCCCTAGAGCAGTGAAGCAGCAGTGCTAACCACTGTGCTACCGTGCCGTTCCCCTTGGTATCTGCTGTTTTTCCTCTGGATGCTCTGGTTTCCTCCCACATTCTGAAAGATGTGCTGATTAGGTGCATTGGCCATGCTAAATTCTTCCTCAGCGCACCTGAACAGGTGCCAGAGTGTGGCGACTGGGGGATTTTCACAGTAACTTCATTGCAGTGTTAATGTAAGCCTGTTAATGTAAGCCTTCATTGCAGTGTTAATGTAATTGTGACACTAATAAATTAACTTTAAAAAATGACAATTTGTTAAAGATAGGCCAAGTGAAAATGTCAAAACAGAGATTTGTTTGATGAAAGGTATGGGGTGGAATCTTGTGCCCTCCCTCATGACAGTTTTGGTGACAGTGAGGGATTTCTAACTCTCCATCCTCCAACCTTTACCTTGATTAAATCCAGGGTGTGAAGGCCCATCGATGCTTTCCCATCTCATCCCCCTCCTTAATTGCCCTTGAGAAGATGGTGGTGAGCTGCTTTCTTAAACCATATCAGTTGCTGAGGTGTAGGTACACCCACAATGCTGCGAGGGAGGGAGTTCTTGGACTTTAACCCAGAGATAATGAATAAACATATATATATTATACAGCTGTAGGGGAATTTCCAGATGGTTGTGTTCCCAGGTATCTGCTACCATTGTCCTTCCAGAAGTTAGTGATCATGGGTTTGGAAGGTGTTGTCAAAGGAGCCTTGGTGAATTGCTGCATTGTGTCTTGTAAATGGTACATTTTGCTGCCATTGACCATTGGTGTTGGAGGGAGTGAATGTTTTGTAGAAGGGGTATCAATGAAGCGGGCTACTTTGCCATGGATAGTGTTAACCTTCTTGAGTGCTGTTGGAGCTGCATTCAGCCAGGCAAGTGGAGAATATTCCATTACCTTCCTAACTTCTGCCTTGTAGATGGTGGACAAGCTATAGGGCATCGCTTCAGGATTCCCACTCTCTAACTTGCTCTGATAGCTACAGTACTTATGTAGCTAGTCCTGTTCAGTTTCTGGTCGATGACAACCCCCCCGTAATGTTGATCATGGGGGATTCAAATGATGGTAACATCATTGAATGTCAAAGGGCGATGGTTAAATCCTCTTGTGTTGGTCATTGCCTAGTACTTGTGTGACACAAATGTTACTTGCCACTTGTTGGCCCTATCCTAGATATTGTCCAGGTCTTGTTTCATTTGGACATGGACTACTTCAGAGCCTGAGGAATTGCAACTGATACTGAACATTGTGCAGTCATCAGTAAATATCCTCACCTCTGACATTATGATGGAAAGGGGTCATTGATGAAGTAGTTGAATATAGTTGGACTTAGGACTCAACCCGAGGGACTCCTGCAATAATATCCTGGAACTGAGATGACTAACCTTTGACCACCACAACCATCTTCCTTTGTGCCAGGTATGACTGCAACCAGCAGAGGGTTTTCCCTGATTTCAGTTGATTTCAGTTTTGTCAGGGCTCCTTGAGGCCACACTTGATCAAATGTTGCCGTGATGTCAAGGGCAGTTGTGCTCACCTTACCTCTGGAATTTAGCTCTTTTGTCCATGTTTGAACTAAGGCTGTAATGAAGTCAAATGCTGGCCGACACTGGCGGACACAAACTCAGCACCAATAGGCAGGTTATCGCTAAGTAAGCATTACTTGATAGCACTGTTGTTAGTCTCTTACATCATTTTACTGATGGGAGGTGAGGCTGAGTAATTGGCTGAGTTGGGCTTGTCCTGCGTTTAGTGGACAGGTCATGCCTGGGTAATTTTCCACATTGCTGGGTAGATGCCAGTATTACAGCTTGGCTAGGCGCGTGGATTCTGGAGTTTGTCCAGGCACAGTTAGTCATAGGCTGTTCGGGGAGATGTTGCTTTAAGCCACTCTAATTTGTCCTCTGTCCTTCATAGCTTTTCTTCCATTTCTGTGAAAGTGGCCAGCTACACATGACAACATTGGCAATGGGAATAGTTGATGTAATCTGATAGATTCAAATGAATGCAAAGTTTCTTTCCTATATGTTGGGCCTTCATGGCTTTGTTACCCTATGAGCTCAGCAAAAGAGTTAAAACCAGCAGTTTTAACTTTGTGGAACAAACTCCCAGAGGATGTAGTTGATTCTGGATTAAATGGAAAATATGTTAGAGAAGGGTTGGTAAGAAAATTTGATATGTACTGCACTTGTTAGATAAAAGTATGCGAAGTAATAGCATGCAGCATGGGTGAAAACAGCAAGGCAGGCTTAGTGTTCACTCTACAATGCCTTGATTTAAATTAAGGCAAAAACCCACAAAGCAGCCAGAGACATCATGAACTATACAGGCAACTAGACTCTTAAAGTGTTAGCACAATAATACTTCCACATGGTTGGCTATTTAACAGTACTGTCCAGTGTAGGGCAGTGCAGTAGTTAGCATTGCTGCCTCACAGTGCCAGGGTTCAGTTCAGCCTTGGGTGGACTGTCTGTATGAAATTTGAACAGAGTTCTGTGACTCCGTGGGTTTCCTCCGGATGCTCCAGTTTCCTCCCACGTTTCAAAGGTGTGCAGGTTAGCTGGGGGAATTGGCCATGCTAAATTCCTGGTTCGTCTCCCAAGATATAGGAAGGTTCGCTGACCTCGGGCAGGATTTTACAGCTTCAGGATGAGTGAGGTCATAAAATCCTGCCCCTGGTTCTTGACATCCTCCCATCCTCTGCAGAGCTGGTGGCCTTGAACTGCTGACATCTGTGTGAGGTAGGTGCTTGGTCCTCCAACAGTGCTGTTTAAGAAGATTTTCAGTGTTTTGGCCCAGTGACTTTGAACATATGGCGACGTATTTCAATGTCAAAATTTGGAGGGATACTTCTAAGTGATGTTCACATGCAGCATGGTGGCACAGTGGTTACAGTGCTGCCTCACTGCGCCAGGCACCCGGGTTCAATTCCGGGCTTGGGTTGCTGTCTGTGTGGAGTTTGCACATTCTCCCATATCTAAATATGTGAGGGTATGGTAATAGAGCCTAGTTGGGATTGTGGTCAGTGCAGAGTGGATGGGCAGAATGGTCTTCTTCTGCATTACAGGGATTCTATGATCCACTACATTTGTTGGCCTTGACAGCAGAAACCACAGTTTTGAAAACTGTGTTGAAGGAACCTTAGTTAGTGGTTGCAGTGCATCTTGTGGATGGTACACTGCCACTGTGCATTGGTGATGGAAGGAGTGAATGTTTGAGGTGGTGAATGGAGTGCCAGTAAAGCTGGCTGCATTATCCTGGATGGTGTCCAGCTTCTTGTGTGTGTGCCTGTATGTCAGTGTATGTATGCTCTCGTGCATGTGTCTATGTCTGTGATTTTTGTGTATGTGTGTGCGTGCCTGTGTCTGCATGTTGCGTGTATGTGCACCTGTGTCTGTGTGTGCTGTGTTGTGTGTATGCACGTGCCTGTGTCTGGATTTTTGTGCACTTGTGTCTGTGTGTGGTATGCTGTGTGTATGGGCATGCGCGCACTTGTGTCTATGTGTGCTGACTTGTGTGTGTATTTGTGCTGTGTGTGTGTGTCACAGAATTATAGAAACCCTACAGTGCAGAAGGAGGCCAGTTGGCCCATCGAGTCTGCACTGACTACAGTCCCACCCAACCCCTATCTCTACATATTTACCTGCTAATCCCTCTAACCTACGCATCTCAGGACACCAAGGGGCAATTTTAACATGTCCAATCAACCTAACTTGCACATCTTTGAACTGTGGGAGAAAACCAGAGCACCCATGCACGCACGAGGAGAACGTGCAAACTCCACACACATCCAAGCCGGTAATCGAACCTAGGTCCCTGGAGCTGTGAAGCAGCAGTATTAACCACTGTGCTACCATGCCACCTGGTGTGTATGTGTATCTGTCTGTATTAAGTGTGTGCATTTAGAAACTATTTTCTTCTCACTATTGTTGCTGAGGCCTCTTTGGACTTTTTAACCAGTTCTGACTGATAGAATTTCTAGGCTTCAGAATTAGCTGCCACAATATAAATGGCTCAGGGAACAAATCTCTCTAATCCTTCCATTGCACTGAGAAATCCTCACAGGAACACAACTAGGATAAAGGTGGGGTGGGGAGACAGGAGAAATTAAAATGACATTCCTTGGCATCGTGGTAAAGATTATTTTTTCACTTCAATGAACATGCAAAACCAAGCTATACTGTTGGCTTTGTATTACTTTGTAATAATTGAAAAACAGAAATCAGTGAATGCATGTTTGCTTTGATAACCTTAGAATTGTATAATAATTGTTTGACCAATAGCCCAAATTATCACACTAAATATCTGACCATCTCAGCTGATCCCCATGTATTTTGCTGTCAAGCACTTTGAACAGTTGAGTAAACAATTTTTTACACAGCAATGTTGATTTGTTCTCACTTATTTAGCAACTCAGTTGTTTTAAATACCTGGCAGCACAGAACTGACTCAGGTCAATTCAAGCATCAGTACAGTCAAAGGAAAACCTGCACAAAACTCATATCGGTTTTGGAAACCAGATATTGAATTTTGGACTGTTGGATCATTTCAGGTGATTCACCTTCTAGAATATCTTATTGGCTGTTAGGGGTTAGCCGTGATAAATTACCCCTTAATGTTAGAGGGATTGTGAGGGTAAATATATGGGGTTACGGAGATGGGGATATGTGAGGTTATGGGGTTAGGATAGAACCTGGCTGGGAATGTTGTCGCTGCAGGTTCAATGGTCCAAATGGCCTCCTTTTGCACTGTAGATTCTACGATTCCCAGAAAGTATATAAATGCAAATTTATTCACGTTACTAAGTTTAACAGCTTAAAAATTGCTTTGCTATGGCACAGTTGTTAGCACTGTTGACTCACAACACTAGGGACCCGGATTCAATTCCCTATTTTGGGTCACTATCTGTGCAGGGCCTGCACATTTTCCCTGTTTCTATGTGGGTTTCCTCCGGGTGTTCCGGTTTCCTCCGACAGTCCAAAAGATGTGTAGGTTAGGTGCACGTTGGCCATGCTAAATTCTCCTTCAATGTATGCAAACAGGCGCCAGAGTGTGGTGACTTGGGGATTTTCACAGTAACTTCATTGTAGTTTTAATGTAAACCTATTTCTGACACTGTTAAGTAGACTTTAAAAATATTATGTCCTGATAAATTTGAAATTTAAATGTTTGAGCATAAATGAACATGAAATTGATGAAATTCATCCAGGATATTTTACGGTAGGTAGTTTTACAATAAAAGTAAAGTTGCCATAGTCCCAGATGACATTGAGTGCTCTTCCAGAGTTTCAGCAGCAATGGAAAGCTGAACTTAATTTCCACTGAAAATCACACACATAAATGAGCCTCTTGTTTAATTTGAACCCCCTGAGGTTGTGGACTTCCCATAAAATCAGGACAATGTCAAACTATGAAGAGAAAGCTGCTTTGTGTGGAATTCCATCTGACTAAATTATATAAGAAAGTCCCAATCATTACGTCTATTATTAGGCACAAAAAGCAAAGCCAAAGTATAACTGAAAGAACTGGAAAGTAAAATAGGATCAGTTCCATATTCTTCACACACTGGTATTCCAAAGAATGGGTACAGTTAAAATCATGAGAAGCCCAAGGAGCTTGAAATGTTGCAATAGAATTCTTTTTAAATTCCAGTAGCTACCAGCTGTTTTAAGAATGTCCTAAATATGGTAAGGATACTAAAATTAAAGTTTATCCATTAGTCACAAGGAAAGCTTATATTAACACTATGATGAAATTACTGTGAATTTTCCCTAGTCGCCACGTTCTGGTGCCTGTTTGGGTCAATGCACCTAACCAGCATGTCTTTCAGACTGCGGGAGGAAACGGGAGCATCCAGAGGAAACCCATGCAGACATGAGGAGAAGTGCACACAGATAGGGACCCAAACCAGGGATCTAACCTGGGATCCTGGCGCTGTGAGGCAGCAGTGCTAACCACAATGCTGCCCATGGCTAGAACATAAGAACTGAGATCAGAAGTAGGCTATCTGGCCCTTGGAACCTGCTCCGCTATTCAATAAGATCATTGCTGAACTTTTTGTGGACTCAGCTCCACTTACCGGCCAGCTCGCCATAACTCTTAACTCCTTTATTATTCAAATTTTTATGTATTCTTGCATTAAAAACATTCAATGAGGTAGCCTCAACTGCTTCACTGGGCAGGGAATTCTACAAATTCCCTTCTTATTGGGTGAAGAAATTCCTCCTCAACTGAATCCTAAATCTGCTCCCCCTTACTTTGAGGCTATGCCCCCAAGTTCCAGTTTCATTTGCCTGTGGAAACGACCTCCCTGCTTCACACCTCTTCCCTGCATAATTTTATATATTTCTATAAGATCTCCCTCATTTTACTGAATTCCAATGAGTATAGCACCTGTCTACTCAGTCTCTCCTCTAACCCAGGCTAGGGAAAA
The DNA here is from genome assembly GCA_024679065.1 of Sphyrna mokarran. Classification (NCBI taxonomy): domain Eukaryota; kingdom Metazoa; phylum Chordata; class Chondrichthyes; order Carcharhiniformes; family Carcharhinidae; genus Sphyrna; species Sphyrna mokarran. The sequence continues at coordinate 20,093,409 of JAGIQG010000007.1, read as the reverse complement.
AGGACACTTTGTTATAAAAACAGTGAGAAATAATAAAAGATTCACTGCAGGGAAAGCTAAAAGTGAAAAGGGAAAGTAAAGCCATCGCACAGGTCAGTCAACAACTGTGTTTTGGGAGTGGGCCTGTCGTGAGAGATTTACACTCAAAACATGAACCTGTTTTCTCTCTTTACACAATGCCCTTCAGTAGTAGCATTTTCTTACACCGTCTCACGGTGCGAGTGACTTTGTGAGTCGATTGTCTGCAGGAAAGACGATCTCTGGCCAGACGCTGAAACCCTCACCCGGAGCCGGTTGAATGATGAAAAGCCGAGGACTTAAAGCATGAAATCCCTGCTGAACCCAGCCCCAAATTGGTTATACGCGCCTGATTTTATTTCACCCGAGCTCAGGTCCTCTCGGATGTCAGGAGGAGGGGAAAGAAAGGAGCATTTTCACTCGGGATGTGGGGCTGCAATCCATTAAGAGTCTAAGAAAACCATTTAGAAAATCACAAGGCGCGGGCGTCGGTGAATGAAATTAACTCAAGTAAGTGTGAGTGCAGGATTGATGCCTGGTCTTGACTTCAGCGGCACTTTAGTGTAATGAGCTGGAGTGGCAACTGCATTATAACGCAGTTTGCTTCTTTTTTTCTCCCCTGATAAGATATAGTGGATCCCATTTAATTTGCTTAAGCTGTCGCTGAAGGACAGAAGGAGAGCTTTCTACAGGCGGTTCCGAAAGGGGCCAGTGGCTCTGACAAAGTGTCCCCTCGTGTTGAGAAAACAGTTTAGCGGTGCCCAGGGGAGTTGGAGGCAGCATCTGCCTGATTTGAAACACCGAGCTCCAATCGGGCATGAAGTGCGCCTTGCAAAAGCAACCCAGACTCGAATGGGCTCACTCGGGTTCCAAGCGGTCGCAACAAGTCTGCTGCTAGCTGGCCAGAGAGGTTTGTGCTTCTGATTTGTGACAATCTGCGTGAAGGACGGTGTAAAAGAAATTGTAGGGATTCGAGAATAAATCCAATTGTGCTGAAATGCTGATTGGTGGCCGTTTGTGGGCTCTTCCCAACACTTGGTCGTTTTCTGCAGCGTGCAATATTTAGAGTTGTGCCGACAACTTTGAATTAAGGTTTTAAATATTTGTTCCCAGTGGAAAGTTGCAAGTAGACATTTAGTGGGGGTTTGCCTGGAAATTTGTTGCTGGGAGTTTCCCTTGTTGGATCCAGAAGAGTGGGAGTGGGGGGAATTTGGTTTGACTTGGTTTGGGGAAAGGCGGATGAAGTATCCACGGAACAATGTAGCAGGGAAGGAATTGTAAGGAAGGCCAAGATGAAGAAGTCCAGGGGTATACATTCGCTGTCAGCTTCTACTTTACTGTTTCCAACTAGTCGCTTCCTATCAAGCCGATATATCTGCTTAACAGCCGGTTGGTGAGAGAGAACTTTTAGTATTGCTGATAAAAGACATTTTGTCAAAGCTTTTTCTCTTAGACTCATCAGAATAGTCACAAAATTGCTAATATCAGCGGAAATAACAATTTTATACTGTATGAGAAGAGGGTGTTGATTGGTTGGCAAGTGTACACTGATCTGTAGAGTCCATGCCGTGGATTTATTATCCAGTTAGGTGTTAGCCAACATTATCAGGCACCACTGAATCCAGTTAGGAATGAACCCTCCTGAAATACAGCTGCCTGTTAGACATGGTTAATAGTGGTAAGTTTGGACAGCAATGTAAGTTGGATCTGTGTTTGTTGCAGCAGTATTGGATCAACTGCTCCTTTTTATGTAGCCTTTGATACTTAACTTCCTTTGATTACGATAGAATATTGTGTATAACAGGCAGACAATCTGATGCTCTTGTACACCAATGTCGAAGGTGAATTTCTATCCCCAGAGCTCCATTCACTGCTGAGATTTGACTCGCTGTATGTATGTTTGCTGGGGGCTGTATCTATGTACTGCCACCCCTGTATGAACTACACAGCAGCTGTTGTCCACTTTTAGATGCAATACCCATCTTTTTGACAAGATGTCACAGCAAGGCTCCATCTAGCTTTCCAGGTGATTGTTAAGGATCCCAAAGAAGCAACTTCAGTGGTGTCCCTCAACATCACAAAGGCTCTGGGAGCTTAATGTGTATTTCCCATGTTCCAGCATGGACTGTGCTGCAGAAGAATCTCAGCAGCTTCCATCGGTGTCCATCTTTTGTGGGGTTTTTTTTGCAATATTCTCCCTGACCTCTGAAGACTTTGAGGGTGGAATTTTCCAGCCACGTTTGCCCCAAAACTGGAAAATCTCTCCTGAGATCAGCGAACCTTTACGTGGTCCACTACAATTCCGGTGGCGGTGGGACAGGAAATTTCTGCCCTTAATCTTGCTGGGGTATCATCTTTTGCATCTTGGCAAAGACTTGTATTGCGAATAGGCTCTGAGAATGCTGTTAACCTCATTTCACTTTCATAGACTCCCGAGTGCAGAAGGCAATCATTCAACTCATTGAGTCTGCCCCAACAACAGTCCCACCGGGGTCCTATCCCGCAACACTACATATTTACTTTTCTAGTCCCTCTGACACTAAGGGGCAGTTTAGCATGACCAATCCATCTAGCCCGCATGTATTTGGACTATGGAAGGAAGTAGGAGCACCCGGAGGAAAACCACGCAGACATGGGGAGGAAGTACAAACCCAAGCCGGGATTGGAACCTGGGTCCCTAGCACTATGAGGCAGTAGTGCTAAGCACTCTGCCATGGTCTGATTGTGCCCTCGCTAATATCCAGGTAAAATCACTTTCTGTCAAAGTAGGGTGAGTGGATTGTGATTGCATTTTATTCCCTTTTCCCTATATCCAGGGACACTAAATTTTAAGAGTTTGTAATCACTTGCCACTAAACACAGTCAGTGGGATTTTAAAGCTCGCCCGTCATGGGAATTGGTGCAGGCGAAGAACGGGAAGGTCCATTGACCTCGGGTGGGATTTTACAGCGTCGTTCGTCCTGAAACTGTAAATTCCTGCCCGAGGTCAGTGGATCTCCTATGGCCCGCTGTTGCTTGCTCTGATTTGTGGCAGGCAGGACGATAAAATTCTGGCCAATTTCACACTTTGGCCTCTCTTGCCGTACAGTAACTCGCCTTTTAAGAAGGTTTGTTTTTTGCCGATGGAATTTCCTCTGAACAGCCAGATAGGATGGAGGCAGGATAACATGAGACAGGCAGGGTGTAAAACAGATTCCTGTTTTCAAGTAGCAGCAATGTTTTATGACTCTGTACTTCCTTGTTACAATTAGATTTTTGCTAGCTTTGATACAGAAGTCAAGTGACACATTTTCCAGTTCGACTTTGATTCCATTGCTGTGACAGAGAAATAAAGATACAAAATAATTGTGGCTGAAAGGGGCAATGTGGTTCCATTTCCTTGTTTGATCTTGATTTATATTACTGCTGTGGGCAAGAAAACAGCTTGGCCATGTGGAAAGGCTGACAGTACTGAATGGTGAACTTGTCCTTCAACAGATACACAGTAATCAACTCAGAGGAAATGATCAGTAACACTATTTTAATGACATAGAGAACATTTTTTTCCAACGCTTTAATAACAATGTATTCATGGCATATTAAAAATAAACTGCTGTTTGCATTTTTTAAGAACTAGATCATGTATTGAGGGAGGTGGTGGTATAGAGGTAGTGTCATAGAGTCATAAAGGTTTACAGCATGGAAACAGGCCCGTCGGTCCAATTTGTCCATGCCGCCTCTTTCTTAATGACCAAGCTAGCCCCATGCCTTTGTTTAGCCCATATCCCTCTATAGTCACCTTATCCATGTAACTGTCTAAATGCTTTTTAAAAGACAAAATTGTACCTGCCCCTATTACTACCTCTGGGAGCTTGTTCCAGACACTTACCACCCTCTAGGTGAAAACCACAGTAACTTTATTGCAGTGCTAATGTAAGCTTACTTATGACTAATAAATTAGTTATTAAGAAAAACATTGCTCCTCTGGACCCTTTTGTATCTCTCCTCTCTCACCTTGAAGCTATGCCCTCTAGTTTTAGACTGCCCTACCTTTGGGAAAAGATATTGACTGTCTAGCTGATCTATGCCCCTCATTATTTTATAGACCTCCATAAGTTCACCCCTAAGCCTCCTACGCTCCAGGGAAAAAAGTCCCAGTCTATCCAGCCTCTCCTTATAATTCAAATGTCACGGGACTATAGGTGCCATGTGTTCAAATCCCACCAAGGCAGCTAGTACATTGTTGCTTGACTAATAATCCAGAGATCCAGAATTATTCTCTGGGGACCTGAGTACAAATCCTAAATGGTGAAATTTTTAATTCAATAAAATTCTGGAATTAAAAGTGTAATGATGACAATGAAACCATTGTCAATTGTCATAAAGACCCATCTGATTCACTAATGTTCTGGGTTTCCTCTCGGTGCTTCGGTTTTGTCCCACAGTCCAGAAGACATGCTAGTTAGGGGCATTGGCCATGCTAAATTCTCCCTGTGTGTACCCGAAAAGGGATTGGACTGTGGCGACTAGAGGATTTTCATAGTAGCTTCATTGCAGTGTTAATCTAAGTCTACTTGTGACACTAATAAATAAACTTTAACAGTAAATGTTGGTCAGCCAATGACGCCCACATCCCATGAACTAATGTTGAAAAAACTAATTAAAAATCTGAAATTGAAAATTGTAATTATAAAAAAGAAACTATTGTTTGTTGTCACTTAAAAACCCATCTAGTTCACTAATGCCCTTTAGGGAAGAAAATCTGCCATCCTTACCTGGTCTGCTCTACATGTGACTCCAGAGCCACAGCAATGTGGTTGACTCTGAAGGGCAATTGGAAATGAACAGCAAATGCTGACTTTGTCATCAATACCTACATTCTATGAGTGAATTAGAGCAAAATTGAAAAACCCTGGCTGGTATTTTATGACTTGCCAGTTGCGGGAATTGGAGAGGGTGAGGGGTAGACAGTGGAATGTCCGTTGATCTCAGGCAGGATATTGGAATGGGTGAGGCTGTAAAATCCCAACCTTGTCTTTGCTGAAGGACAGAGAGAAGCTCTATAGATTAATTGACACTAAGTATTAAGGAATAGTCTTCTCTTGACCACTTTGTATTACAAAGCTTCAAGAAGAACCAGCTCTTTAGTATTCCGACTCCATTTTGCATTGATGCGCAACTTGGTTTCTTGTGAATTTTCAGTGTCTCCTACTTGTGGCCCCTGGTTTGACACTGAGAGTTGGCCAAGAGATTTCACAGGCCAGCTGTATGAAAACAACATAGTTAACCCACAAAGGAGTGAGTGACGTGCTCTTCCACAGCCACGATAAATAGTGGCCCGAGTCTCCACTAGCAAGCTTTTTACATTACACATTGCTTCTTCTTCCATAGAGCAGATGAATCCCAGTTCAGATGGTTCTGTCTCCTGTCCTCACAGAATCATCTTGCTCTGCTAACAGAAGGGGAAAGAGCAAGGCAAATCTAGTGGTATTGGTCAGGTTACGTCAAAGTTTGGCCTTTAAAGACTGGTAGATTTTTATAAGAGTCATTGAATCCTACAGTGCAGATGGAGGTCATTTAGCTCAGCGAGTCTGTACCGACCACAATTCTGCCAAAACCCTATTCATAAAATCATAGAATTCCTACAATGCAGAAGGAGGTCATTTGGCCCAGTGAGTCTGCACCGACAACAATCCCCGTAACCCCATGCATTTATCCTAGCTAGTCCTGCTGGCATTAAGGGACAATTTAGTATGCCAATCCACTGAGTTTGAACATCTTTGGATTGTGGAAAGAAACCCATACAGACATGGAGAGAATGTGCAAACTCCATACAAACAAATGACCCAAGGCTAGAATTGAACACTGGTCCCTGTGAGGCAGCAGTGCTAACCACTGTGCCACTCTTTTTGAAAGTTAGGGTAGACAAGATTGGGAATTTGCTGTCTAGTGAGTCAACAGTGGAAGTGACTTGCTATCACTATGTGATGCAGTAGATATTTGCTTTTAATCCTGTCATTGAATGAAATCTAGTACTAGTAGAAGAATGATAAATAAATTAGGTTGAAAAGAATAATGCGGCTAATCTGATAGGGTTCGTTGAAATGGGGTGGCAGTAGACTAATGCAGAATCCAGTACCAACCTGTTAGACTGAATGGCTCATTCCTCTGCTGTAAATCCTACCCAATCTCTCATTCCTGGCTGTTGTCATAGAATCATAAAATAAAATTAGCCTTCAAATTACACTGCACGCAGATTAGTTTATGAACGTTGAAATTCCTCTGGTTGCAATTTAACTGGAGCATTAACCAGGTTGCTCCGTTAATTATGGTGAAAGAATTCCAGACCGACACTGTAAGCAGCCGTCTGCCAAAATTTCAAAGTATAATTTCATGCTCACAGAGTTTGGAAGTATTTATCTCTCCATTCTGCTACATACCATGTAACAAGTCATGGTGCGGTGTACTTGGATTTTATTTTTGTCTTTTTAATGGATGCATTATTTTATCGAGGACGTGATGTGGAGATGAGAGACGCCTTTCTGGCACTTGACTCCGGCTCTTAGCCTTCAAGTGGGAGTCCGATTAGCTGAGCAGAATGTTTGACTGCAGTGAGCCTCTCTCAGCTTGTTCGAAGAGATCATTGGATCACAGTCGGGAGAGGAAACCAGGGTCGACGTTTATGAACTCCCCTCGCCCGGAGATACAGATACCAATTTAACGCTCTTGCCGCTGCCCAGTGACTGAAGTCATTGTTCTATTTTTAAATCACTGGAAATCAAAAGGAGACATGACTGGCTGGCATGTCAGATCACGAGCGTGAAATCCGTCAAGGACTGTCGGCTGAATGTGCCTGCTTGTTTGGCCATTAGGCAGGGTTGTCAGTGGTGAATGGGACACTTTGAAGGTGTGGCAGAGAGAGGGGGAAGCTGGTCTGTTCGAACATGCAGCTGTCCACGTGCCTGAAATAACTGCCCAGATACCCATTCCCTCATCAGTGAAACACTCTTACATTCTATTGTCTACATTCTCCAGGCGTGAAGTGGAAGGAGCTGGATTTCCAAACCTCTGACACGTCTGAATTCTCCTCATGTAACCCTTTCCCGACATGAAGTGGTGACTTTCCTTGGTGACCTACTGGTTGTGAAGTACAATATTTACATGGTGACGTGGGGCACTTGCGAATGGTGCTGACACCCTCTGATGATTTTAACTTTGGGAAATGCTGTATAGACTGCCCATTCTGACTTTGATTTATCGGAGTGAGATGTACAGGCTGTGATTTGTTGGCCTGGCTAAGGATATTATGAAAGAGTTTGGATGCTTGGTTGCAAGTTGAGGGTGGGACTTTGCCATCTATATATGTATCAGCGCTCCTGTCAAAACAAATAGAAGACTTGGACGGCTAGCAGCATATCTCTTTGTGCCAAGAAACTGATAGATACAATTTAATGTCCAAATTCAAATATTTTTCTGACTAATACCACTACACTTTCTCATTTTCTGCCAAAAAATGTTAGCAAGTTTGATACACAATCAAAGCGAACAGAATTTTTCCCACAACTAGAGAGTCTTTATTAAACACACAATATGTATAATGTGGAATCGCATTGCAATTCTCCCAGTTGACCCATTTCTAATTTGTTACTGGCTTGAAGGTGGGCTTGACTAGCGTGTTTACAAAATAAGTCAATATTTGCGCTGTCAGATCCTCCGCTTATTCTCTACTACAAGATTTAGGAAAATGAGAGAATTCCCGTCCTTGATTTTTTTTTTCCCTTGGGATTTAGTTCCCTGGATGCCTGATCTTCAATAGCCCATTTGTGAGTATAAACCGAATCCTTTCTGCAGACTATGGCATGGTGGCACAGTGGCTAGCACCGCATCAGGGACCTGTCTTCGATCCCCGGCTTGAGTCACTGTCCGTGTGGAGTTTGCAATTTCTCTCCATGTCTGTGTGGGTTTTCTCCTCTAGTCCAAAGGCGTGTGGGTTAGGTGGATTGGTCATGCTAAATTCCCCCTTAGTGTGAGGTGGACTAACTAGGGTAAATGCATAGGGTTATGGGAACAGAGCCTGGATGGGATTGTGGTTGGTGTGAACTCGATGGGCCAAATGGTTTCCTTCCGCATTGTAAGATTCTATGATTCTAAGTTGCCCTTTAGTGTGTATATTAGAGGATAGTGAGGTAAGGTGTGTGAGGTGGGCTTGGTTAAGATGTCTGTGCAGACTAGATGGGCCAAATGGCTTCCTTCTGCACTGAAGGGATTATGATGCAGAACAGAAGTGGAAAAGAGAGGACATCACTGCCAAGGGCAATTTTACTCTATCTCAAATGAACTTGACTTGAATTTCACGATACGTGAACTTCGCTGCAAACATCAGTATTTAGCAGCAACGGGAGTGGAATCGTTGGTTGTCCAGGCTATGTGGCTCGTAGTGAGGAGTCAATGGTTAGCTGTGAGGACTCTGAGGTTATCAAGGCTCCATAGTTAAGGGTTAGAGGAAAGGGACTGAAGCTGAAGTTGGGTCCTCCCATAGGGATTGACCCATACTGAAGATGGAACCTAGACCATGATTAACTATACAGTTGTATACGTGCAGTACCTATATCAACAATGTTAATAGCACAGACAGGGGGAGAAACAATAAGGAAATTTATAGCAGATTTTGGAGCCCTTCAGAATGTGTTGCTGTTTTAATATTTTCTGAGCTCTCTAATCAAATGCCTTGCTGTCCAAAATCTCTCCTGCCAGGTAGATCAGAGTATCTCCCAGGGCTGGTCAGCAGTGCAACCCTGATTTATAATAGAAGAGATCGCGGGGAGCTTGTTAATTTGAATGTGCCAGTTGTTTCCTTGAGCAACTGGTGGCAATGTTTCTATTTATAAATGTGGTTCCGCAGAAGTAGATGCTTCAACCTCGGAGAGCACGCTGGGCACTCGGAGTATCAAAGTCCAGGAAAGCTGAGATGGGGAAAGGAAGGATGGGTGAGGTAGTGGGTGTGGGATTGACCTCTGTAACCCTGCTGGAAACAGTGCTCCGCTGGCTAGACATTTCCTGGCGGTACAGTGGTCGGGATTTTACTACCTCGCCACCCCCAGGGCAAGGTTCGCAGAACAGCATTAGCCTCATGCAGGATCACACGAGCCTTAGGTGAGTGAGGGGGTAAAATTCCAGCAAGTGTCTTTGGCTGCCTGGTCCACTCAGTGTCCCATGTTGGGAAGGTCACCTGAAATGAAATCTAGTGATGAAATCACTAGACTCTTTGTGATGCCTATCCTAGGCTTCCAAGGTCAGCTCCGTGTCTCAATCAGCCTTGTCACCTTCTTCCCTTCAGATGGCATTCCTCCTGTAGAAAATCAGGCCTCTTTATTCCTTTCTACTTCAAGGCACATCCAGGAACTTAGGAGTCCTCTTCTGATCGTAAAATCTACAGTGCAGAAGATGCCATGTCGCCTATTGAGCAAGCACCAACAGGGATTGATTCTGTCCCTGTAACCCCATATATTTACCCTTCCAGTCCCCTGACACTAGGGTTTAATTAAGCATGGCCAATTAACCTAACCAGCACATCTTTGGACTATGGGGTGGAAACCAGGGTACCAGGAGGAAAGACATGAAAACACAGAATGTGTAAACTTACTCAGATAGTGACCCAACGCTGGAATTGAACCCAGATCCCTGGCCTGTGAGGTAACAGTGTTGATCACTGTGCAACCGTGCCACCATTGTATCTTCTCCACTTCATTTGTGTAGCACCTATGTGTAACCAGTACACAGTCAACTAGCAGCATTTCCTCCCTTCCACTGAGTGCAACCCTCCCCACCCTTTTAAGAGGAATAGGCTTACTGCACAATGTGCTGTCAGCTCCATTGTTTGGCCCCCAAGTGAGTGGTGTGTTCATTGTATGTGTTCGTTGTATGTATGTGTGCAAAGTAATCACACAAGGTGAACCATGTATAGATAGGATAATAATTGGGAATTCTTGCAAAACTACCCCACATTGAAGTGTCTGAAGGGGGCGTGTATTTTTTTTTTGTTGCGTTGAAAAACAGCTACAGAAATCACAATTAAAGAATCAAACTCATAGTTCTGGTGCATCTTTGCTGATCTGATCTCAGCTGGACTCTCAGCCAAGCATATCGAGTGAGGGTTGACTGAGGGCCCAGATATTACTAGAATAACAGAGCACCTGTACCCACAGAAATCATTGTTTGATTGATAGTTCAGCTCTCTGATCTCTGCAGTCACAATGGTTATTGACATAAGTCAAGTGGTTTCAAGTTTTTGTAAGTTTCTGGTTTTTTAAACTTCAAATAACCTCAATAGTTGACATTTCAGTTAGCTTGCCATCCATTTGTTTTCTTTCCTTGGTGAAAGTGATCAATGGATTACATTTTTTTCACATTTTATTTACACATTCCACTTTATACTGTGGTATCTATTTGTTCCAGAGAGTGTACAATGGGTCAATACGCATAGATGCACCAGACCATGGCATGGGAGTCTAAGGACCCTGAAGATATGGGTGGAAGGGCAGAATATGGCATAGAGGGCATGAGGAGCCTGAGGTGATGGATAGGGTCACGAAATTTGTCATTTGAGGTTTGAGGGGGTCATTTTAAACTTAACTTTTAAAAGGTTCCCGTCATAAAGACTAGGGTCCATGATTCCCCTGAGGAGGTGTGAGCCACAACTCTTTCAAAACCTGTAAATTGGAAAGGTGGCAGAGAGAGACACCCATCTCTGCATTGGAGCCAGCCAGGTTGGGAGTGCCAACAGGGGCTTCAGGCAGGAACCAGACTCCACAATGAAAAGAATCTCCTGAAATTTGAACAGCTTGGGAATGGAATGGGGAATTCTGGAATCAGGACTCACCCACCATTTTTTAAGCGTTTCAGAGCCAACCTGACTGGGTGGAAATCTAGGCCAAGGTTTTCCCTCACAAAACCTGTGGCTATATATCAGTTATGTATTAGTGGAGATCGAGAGGGATTAATTGTGTTCATTTAGGTATTGGGCATTTGGATTGAAAGCATGTTTGGATTGGAGTTGCCTGATATGCGACACATGTCTCTGTTAATGAAGACTTGTAGGTGATTTAAAGGGGATGCTCCAATTCCATCCTATGCCACTTGTTTATCTGAGTTGCAGCAGCAGGTGCTGCTGTGTGGTTTAGTGGGTTTTGCTACTGGGTGGGGTTTGCTATTGCTGCCCACCTCACAGTTTATCTCAGTTCTCTCACTGCTTTCTGTTAGTATTAAGATTTAACCAATGTTATCTGTTTAATCGAACCCTATACTGTTTCTATCCCTCTCCCTCATTAATGCACTACCCAGTGAGCATTTCACCCAAACAATTACAGCTGGAATTTTGCCAGCCACGGGAATCGGAGTGGGCCAGGGGCGGACAATGGAAAGGTCTGTTGACCTCGGGCGGTTATTTTACGGTTTCGACATGAGCGAGGCCGTAAAATCTCGCCCTATATGTCAATGCGTTAACACGTTCTGATTTTATTTTTGTCATAGTCACTTTGGTGGATATATAAATGGCAGCCTCAGCTGTTGTCATCCAAAATTATAAATACCACAGTAAAATACTTTTCTCAGTACGTACCCGGTTACTTCTGGAAGGAGCAGAGTGGAAAGAGTGCTGTGTTCTGAGGCAGGTATCTTTCTCTTTTCTGAAAAAAAAGAATTGTTTTTGCATCCTTCTGAAGCTCAACTTCTCTCCCCCTTCCTCTGTGTTTCTTGTCTCCTGAGATCTTTGTTTTGGAGGCAGAACAGGAACTTTGTAATAATGCTGCCGCTCTTAGATAAAGGAGACTGAGTGACTTTCTGTGGGGTGACTCCCTAACATTTGAGATAAGCTTCTGGGATTCTGATAGCTGTAGCATCAAGCAATGCCACCACTATGGTCTGAACCTTAGCATTTTGTAGTGCTGATTCGTGAGTTTTGTTAACCTATCCTCTTGTTAACTCAGTGGGCAGTAGCACTAACCTAGTAAAAAGCAAATCAACATACCTTCCAACATGTGCACCCTTCCAAGGTCTCCTGTGCTTATTTATTTTAATCTTTGCTTCTCACCTTTTAAGTACCCTCCAAGCTAAGCATCACTCCATTGATTAAGGACTGTTCAGACACAGGGGCTTCTAAGATTTTCTCCTTCGAGTTGGTTACAGAATTCACGCAGAGAGTATTTTTTTTGTTGTTGCTTCAATTGCTTTCTGCTGAAGGGAACACTTTTGCAATTCCCCGCCAGACACTGTGAACTCATCGCAGCGTTGTGGGGAATTGTAGGGCTAAAGGGAAGAAAAAGGTAAGAAATTTCTTTGTGCCAAATTAAAAAGGATGTCTTGCCCCCCCCACCCCCCCCCCACCCCCCCGCTAATCCAGGAGTCAGATATAGATGTGAGTGTTTGCATTTTGGGCTGGTGGGTGGGGAGGGGGCGGTGGGGGGTGGGGGGGAGTTGGCGGCGGAGGCAGGGGGCAGCTGTGCCATATTCTCTACAGTGTCACACGCAGGTCGAGGCTTCCGTTTAAAAGGCCCATTTATTCTCTGCAGGAAGCTACATTTCAGAAGGATGAGCTCATCTGTTTCACGAGAGCTGCAGTGTCCACAGGTATTTGGCCGGTCCATATCTCAGGAATCTGTGGAGAGCTCCTCGATGGAGGACTTTTGGAGCGAAGTGAGGAGCATTAAGGAGAGCAGTCAGAATGGACAAGAGGAACAAAACCTAGTGGAAGCCAAGACGCCCGATGGTGAGTGATAGCCAGCTTCCTCGTCACCCAGTGAGATCTGACATTTCTCCCAGTGCAAAAAACATGCCTGATGATTCCTAAGGCAAAGCTTCTTTCCACTGGTGGTGTGTGTGTGTGTGTGTGTGTGGTGTGGTGTGTGTGTGTGTGTGTTTGTGTGTGTGTGTGTGTGTGTGTGTGTGTGTGAGAGAGAGAACAGGCTGACATATGGCAAGAAAGGTGCCTCAATAATAAAATGCCAAGGCCCACGAGCACAGCATTATTAACACAAGGCAAAGTCTGAACTATTCCTCAGAATCAGCTATGGATCAGGTTACTCCAGTACATTCTCTGCTTTATTATTAATGTATAGAAATGGCAGGACTAAGCTGAGGAACAGCAGGCACTCATTATAAAATACTGTTCTATTGCACCATGTGATTGCTGCTGCCATGAAGCAGTTTACGGGTTCAGCATTTTAAGGCTGTTTTACATTCATTCTGAGACTATAATAGAGGGAATTGCTAATGACTGGAACTAACTCATTGGTTACAATATGTAACTGAGGACAAGGTTTGTGTTCTTCCAATCCATCCTGAATCATATATGCCATGTATCCTTGTAACATGTGATATAACCATATTTGTGTATCATTGCAAAGAATTCAGAATTCTGTTCTCATAGAATTCCCTACAGTGCAAAAGGTGGCCACTCAGCCCATTGAACCTGCACCGATAACATTCCCTATCCCTCCCACACCCACGTATTTACCCTGCTAATCCTCTTGACATTAGGGTTAATTTAGCATGGCCAATCAACCTAACCCGCACATCTGAGAGGAAGCTGGAGTACCTGGAGGAAACCCCTGCAGACATAGGGAGAACGTGCAAACTCCCCACAGTGAGTCCCTGGCGCTGTGAGGCAGCAGTACTAACCACTGTGTCACCTGGGAACTCAGTGCATCAATGTGTAGCATGTGTAGATCAAAAAAGGTGCAGATTTTAATTTCTCTTCTCTGCTGTGTTTACTAATTTCAGTCTTGGCAAAATGCAGTTAAGGGGAAGCTAGATAGGTTCACCAGGGAGAAAGGAAGTGATGTTGAGACAGGATGAAATATAGTGGGAAGAGGCTTATGTGGGGCTGAATGGCTTGTTTCTGTACCATGAGCTCGAGATAGTGGTAGGAGTTATACAACTGGCTTAAGTAGCAAGAGCGTAAGGTCCAATTGCATTGCCTGGTTGCCATCATTGACTTGAGATGGAAACTGTGTGTATGTAGATGCCAGATACACCTGTGATGATGGATTAAAATGCTCCTGATTCTTGCTATTTTTACATTTATTTATTGACGTCACGTTAGTAGGCTTACATTAACAGCGCAGTCAAGTTACTGTGAAAATCCACTTGTCACAACACTCCAGCACCTGTTTGGGTACACTGGGAGAATTTAGCATGGTCAATGCACCTAATCAGCGCATTCTTCAGACTGTGGGAAGAAACCAGAGCACCCGGAGGAAACTCATGCAAACTGCACACAGTCAAAGACCCAAGCTGGGAATTGAACCCAGGTCCCTAGTGTTGTAAGGCAGCAGCGCTAACTGCATGTAAAGAAAGGCTACTTGAACTGGGTGATGTAGGTCCATTAACACCTGTGGTGGTAAACCCTGGTCCTTTCAGAAGAAAATTCCATCCTCTAATCAGATTTATAATGTGCTGAATAATGTATATTAAACAGGGCGGAGCTTTTACATGAGCTGTATCTAGAGTGAGCCAACCGACATAATTGGTTATAGGTGGAAGTTGATACTTTGCAAGAGGGTGTTGTGCAATACAAGACACAGTGATGTATAAGGGTTTGGTTTGACCAGTTCGGCTGTATTGTTTTGAACTGGATCAATTGCATTCTGTTGGCATCAGTCACACAGGATAAGTGGAAAATCTTTGAGAACCATTGAAGAATCAGGGTTAAAACAGAGGTCTATAAACTGATTGTGAGTTGGTGTTCCCCCAAATACCAGTTGATCTCTCTGTTCCTTTATCAGAGCTTATTTACCTAATATGTACGTCACTTCCCCACTTCCAGCCATCTGAAGATGTTGATTCATATTGGGATATATGAGAGGCTCAAGATTCACCCCGTTACCTTACCCAATTTCTCATTCTTCTCTTTGTGAATCTAGAAGATTAATAAATAGTTGTTTATTTGCTAATCATGAAAGAACATCAAACTCAATCCTTCTCTCCTCAGTTGATGTATGAATGCACACTCACTCACAACCCAGCACACAGTGTCATAGAAATTTACAGCATGAAAACTGGCCCTTTGGCCCAATTTGTCCATGCTGCCCCTTTTTTTAAAAGTAAAAATGAAGTTTATTCATTAGTCACAAGTAAGGCTTACATTAACGCTGCAATGAAGTTACTGTGAAATTCTTCTAGTTGCCACACTCCAGTGCCTGTTCGGATCAATACACCTAACTAACGCATTTTTCAGATTGTGGGAAGAAACCCCGTGCAAGCTCAACGAGAACGTATAATCCCAAGTGATCCAAGCTGGGAATCGAATCTGGATCTCTTGCTGTGAGGCAGCAGTGCTAATCACTGTGCCACCATGCCGCCCCCTCAGTTTTTTAGTTAGTCCCTGTTGCCCGTATTTGGCCCATATCCTTCCAAACACATTTTACTCATAGAACATAGAACACTACAGCACAAACAGGCCATTCGGCCCACAAGTTGTGCCAAACACATCAAAGTCTACCCAGCCATAGACCTATCTATAACCCCCAATCCCATTGGATCCCATATACTCATCCAGAAGTCTTTTAAAAGACCCCAGCGAGTTCGCCTCGACCACCACCGACGGCAGCCGATTCCATTCACTCACCACCCTCTGAGTGAAAAACTTTCCCCTAGCATCCCCTCTGTACTTGCTTCCCTGCACCTTAAATCTGTGCCCTCTAGTCGCGACCATTTCAGCCCTGGGAAATAGTCTCTGAGAGTCCACCCTATCTATTCCTCTCAACATCTTGTAAACCTCTATCAGGTCGCCTCTCAACCTTCGTCTCTCCAGGGAGAACAGTCCCAGCTCCCTCAACCTGTCTTCATAAGGCATGCCTCCCAATCCAGGCAACATCCTTGTAAATCTCCTCTGCACCCTTTCAATAGCTTCCACGTCCTTCCTATAGTGAGGCGACCAGAACTGCGCACAGTACTCCAAGTGTGGTCTGACAAGGGTCCTATAAAGCTGCAGCATTACCTCCTGACTCCTGAACTCAATCCCTCGATGAATGAAGGCCAGTACACCGTAAGCTTTCTTAACCACATCCTCCACCTGGGAGGCCGATTTGAGAGTCTTATGGACCCGGACCCCAAGATCCCTCTGCTCTTCCACACAGCTAAGACTCCTACCTTTGATAGTGTACTCATTCATCCCGTTGGATCTGCCAAAATGGACCACAACACATTTATCCGCGTTGAAGTCCATCTGCCACTTCTCCGCCCAGTCTTGCATCCTGTTGATGTCCTGCTGCAACTTTTGACATCCCTCCAGACCATCCACAACACCACCGACCTTCGTGTCATCGGCGAACTTACTCACCCATCCCTCCACTTCCTCATCCAGGTCATTTATGAAAATGACAAACAGCAAGGGTCCTAGAACAGATCCCTGGGGCACTCCACTGGTGACCGACCTCCATGCAGAAAAAGAGCCATCCACAACCACCCTCTGCCTTCTGCAGGCAAGCCAGTTCTGGATCCACAAGGCCAAAGCCCCTTGGATCCCATGGCCTCTCACCTTCTCAAGAAGTCTTGCATGTGGGACCTTGTCAAATGCCTTGCTGAAGTCCATGTACACCACGTCCACTGCTCTTCCTTCGTCAATGTGTTCAGTCACATTTTCGAAGAACTCAATTAGAACATAGAACATAGAACATAGAACAATACAGCACAGAACAGGCCCTTCGGCCTTCGATGTTGTGCCGACCAAAATAAAAAGCAATGCCCCCTCCTAACTAAACCATTCCCTTCTCATCCATATACTTATCAACAACCTCTTAAACGCCACCAAACTTGGCGCATCTACAACAGCTGCGGCAGGGCATTTCCACTCCCTAATCTCTTGAGTAAAGAACCTACCTCTGATTATCCGTCCTATAACTCATACCCCTTAATTTAAAGTTGTGTCCCCTCGTGCTAGCTTTTCTCCATCCTAGGAAAAAGGCTATCACTGTCCACCCTATCCAAACCTCAATCATCTTATATGCTTCAATAAGATCCCCTCTTAGCCGCCTCCTTTCTAACGAAAACAACCTCAAATCCTTCAACCTCTCTTCATAGGACCTGCCCTCCATACCAGGCAACATCCTAGTAAACCTCCTCTGTACCCTCTCCAATGCCTCCACATCTTTCTTATAATGTGGCGACCAGAACTGCACACAATACTCCAAGTGCGGCCGCACTAGAGTTTTGTACAGCTGCAACATGATGCTGCGGCTCCTAAATTCAATCCCCCTACCAATAAAAGCTAAGACTCCATAAGCCTTCTTAACAACTTTATCCACTTGACTGCCTACTTTCAGGATCTATTGACACATACACCAAGATCCTTCTGTTCCTCAACACTATTAAGAGCCCTACCATTAGCCCTATACTCTACACATTTATTGTTCCTGCCAAAGTGCATTACCTCACACTTTTCCACATTAAACTCCATTTGCCACCTCTCGGCCCAGCTCTGCAACTTGTCCAAGTCACTCTGTAAACTAAAACACCCCTCTTCACTATCTACCACACCACCAACTTTAGTATCATCTGCAAATTTACTGATCCATCCCTCAATACCCTCATCCAGATCATTTATAAAAATTACAAACAGCAGGGGCCCCAAAACAGACCCCTGAGGCACACCACTCGTCACCGAACTCCACGATGAATATCTCCCATCAACCACCACCCTCTGTCTTCTATCTGCCAGCCAATTCCTAATCCAATTAGCTAAATCACCCTCTATTCCACACATCTGCATTTTCTGTAGAAGTCTTCCATGGGCCACCTTATCAAACGCCTTACTAAAGTCCATATATACTACATCAACCGCCTTACCCCCATCCACCTCTCTGGTCACTTTCTCAAAAAACTCAATGAGGTTAGTAAGGCATGACCTACCCTTCACGAAACCGTAATTAACCGTAATTAAGCTTGTAAGGCATGACCTGCCTTTTACAAAACCATGCTGACTATTTCTAATCAACCTAAACTTCTCCAAATGCTCGTAAATCTTGTCCCTCACAAGCCTCTCCATCAGCTTACCAACCACTGAGGTCAGATTCACTGGTCGGTAATTTCCAGGACTATCCCTGTTCCCTTTCTTGAAAATAGGGACCACATCCGCAATCCTCCGGAACCTCTCCCGTCTCCATTGACGACGCAAAGATCATCGCCAGGGGCTCTGCAATGACATCCCTCACCTCCCACAATAACCTGGGGTACATCCCATCTGGTCCTGGAGACTTGTCTATCTTGATAGCATTTAAAAATTCTAACACATCCGCTTCCTTAATATCTACATACTCAATCTTTTCAGTCTGCCGCAAACTTGTAGTGCATCCTCCCAAATCACTTTCCACCGTGAATACTGAGGCAAAGTACTCATTAAGCACTTCTGCCATTTCTTCCGGTTGCATACAGACTTTTCCCCCTTCACCTTTTATAGGTCCTATTCCTTGTCTTCTCATCCTTTTACTTTTCACATATTTGTAGAAGGCCTTGGGATTCTCCTTAATCCTACCAGCCAAGGCCTTCTCATGACCTCTTCTGGCTCATGTAACAGTCTAAATACTTCTTAATAAATAAAATTGTATCCACTTCAACTACTATTTCTGGCAGCTTGTTCCTGATGCTCACCACCCTCTATGTGAAGAAATTACCCCTCTGGACTCTTTTGTATCTCTCCTATCTCATCTTAAGCATACACCTGTTCCACCATTCAATAAGATCATATCAGGCCTGACTGTGGCTACCCCTCCTGCTTACACCCCCTGCCCGCCCCCGACAACCTTTAACACCCTTGTCATTCAAGAACTTCTAACCTGTGCACTGAAAATACTCATTGACCCTGTCTCCGCCACTCTCTGGGGAAGAGAGTTCCAAAGACTCATGATCCTCAGAGAATGAGAAAAGATCTTCTCCCCTCTGTCTTAAATGGGATAACTCCTGTTTTAAACTGTGACCACCTAGTTCTGGCCCAGAACGTCCTGTTTACGCCTGTGGGATTTTCTGGTCCTGTCGTTGGTGCACCCCCTGTCCCAGTGGTGAGGGGCACATTCAGTGGGAAACCCCATTGACAATGGCAGGAACAGAAGAGCCCACTAATGGCGGTGGGGTTGCGCAGATGTTTTTGCGATGGGTTGTGCAGTGAATCCTGTTCCCTAGTCTCTCCCATTAGGGGAAGAAGTGCTGAGCTACAGCAATGTAGTTTGCTCTTTGCTTTCCTCTGACACGGCCTGGTAAGCATTCGGTTACGATCCCAGAAAATGGCTTACCACCAGATCTGGAGGATAAATCGGGACAGATGTCAATTCTGGCCTTGCCAGTGACTTTCACATCCTGAGATTGAATTAAAACAATTGTCTCTTTGGTGCACCAAACTTACCAGAATTAAATGAAGCCGGGGTCTCAAAACAATGGCCAACCTCTTCGCTGCTAGGACAGGATGGATCACTGCTGTTAGCCAATCACTGAAATGTCATCAAGTCCCCTTCTTCTTTTAAATGTAACGTAAAGTTTAGCTGCGGAATATAAAATGCAAGGAGAATGTTTCTCATCCTTTCCCCAACACTAATTTTCCAAGAGATTCAGTCAAAAGAAATCTGATGTGTAGGTTTCAATGCGATCATTAAATCCCTACATTTCAGAAGGAGGCCATTCAGCACCTAGACCCTATTCCTGTAACCTCACATACTTATCCTGCTAATTTCCCTGACACTAGGGTCAATTTAGCACGGCCAATCAACTTAACTCACACCTCTTTAGATGGTGAGAGGAATCCGGAGTACCTGAAGGAAATGCACGCAGACACAGGAAGAAACACCATACATACAGTGACCCGAGGCTGGAATTGAACCTGGGTTCCTGGCACTGTGAGGCAGTAGTATTAGCCACCGTGCCACCATGCCGATGAAGAACTCTGTCCTCAGAAAAATGTTTACGCCCTTCGAAGATCATCACTATGTGCAAGTTTCCCTCCAATTCCCTCACCATCATAATTTGGAACTATATTGTCATTCTTCCACTGCCCTTGAGTTAAAATCTTAGAACTCTCTCCCTAACAGCATTGTGGGTATGCATACACCACATAGACTTCAGTGATTCAGGAAGGTAGCACACTATCTCTTTCTCAAGGGTAATTGGGAAGGGGGTATTAAATACTGGCTGAGCTAGGGATACCCACATCCTATAAAAAAAAATCAAATAATTTCTGTGTAACTCTACAGACGGTGGCTAAATGCCTGTGTATTTGTCAGGTGCTCTTTCATTCTAATTCTTTGCTCAGCCTCGTGGTCGGATGGTTGGATTTTCCAGTTTAATAAACGTGACCCTGTGTTGCCTTTTGCAGAGGGAGAGATGGAAGCGGAGTGGCTGCAGGAGGTCGGCCTGTCCACGCTTGTCTCGGGTTCTACAGGAGAGGACGGGATGGCTCTGCTCTCCACGCTGACCCGAGCTCAGGCTGCAGCCGTCCAGCGCCGACTGGACACCTACACCCAAACCAACAGAAGAAAGAACAAGCAGCCAGTCCGGGATGTTCGAGATGTGTTCGGTCTCACTGACTCTCCGGTAAGTACAAAGCAAACTGTTTATATATTACTTGTTATAACCTCAGGATCTCCCGTAGCCAATGATTTAGTTCTTAAAGTGCTTTACTGTTGAAATGTGGAGGCTCTGGTAGCCAATCTGAGTAAACACAGTAAGAAGTCTCACAACACCAGATTAAAGTCCAACGGGTTTATTTGATAGTAAACGCCACTAGCTTTTGGAATGCTGTTTCTTCATCAGGTGAGTGGGGAGTTCTGACAGCTAGAGGTGTTTACTACCAAATAAACCTGTTGGACCTTAATCTGGTGTTGTGAGGCTTCTTACTGTGTTCACCCCAGTCCAACGCCGGCATCTCCACAACGTGATAGCCAGTTTGAGCACAGAGCGCCCCTAGAAACAGCAGTCACCAGATAATCTGCGTTTAAACAAGTGGATTTCCACTTCAATGCCATCGTGATGTAGGCGGCACAGCGCCAGGGTCCCGGGTTCAATTCCTGCGTTGGGTCACTATGCGGAGTCTGCACATTCTACCCGTGTCTGTGTGGGTTTCCTCCAGGTGCTCTGGTTTCCTCCCACAGTCCAAAAGATATGCTGGTTAGGTGCATTGGCCACGCTAAATTTGCCCTCGGTGTACCTGATTAGGCGCCAGAGCGTGGCAGCTAGAAGATATTTACAGTAATTTCATTGCAGCATAAATGTAAACCTACATGTGATTAATAAATAAACTTTAAGATAAATATTGACCAGGACATTGGGAATAATTCCCCTCTTTTTCAATGCCATGGAATCTTCCACATCCACCTGAGGAGGTTTGTTGATTGTCGGAAAAATCCACCCAATTCACTTTCTTCCTCCAGAGAAAGAAATCTGCTGTCCTTACCTGGTCTGGCCTACGTGTGACTCTAGAGCCACAGCAATGTGGTTGTCCATTGAAACGGCTAGTAAACTATTCAGTTGTATCAATCACTATGAATAAAATCAATAAAAAGGAATGAAACGTATCATCTGGCATCACTCTAGTCACTGGAAAAGACAACAACCCTGTCGACCCTGCAAAGTTCCCCTTATAACATCTGGGGGCTAGTGCCAAAATCTGACACAACTAGTCAAGCAACAACCTGACATAGTTATTCTCACGGAATCGTATCTTACAGATAACATTCCAAACAGTGCCATTATCACCCCTGGACATGTCCTGTCCCAACAGCAGGACAGACCCAGCAGAGATGGAGGAACAGTGCTAAATAATCAGGAGTGAGTCATTTTAAACATGCAGTCACTCCCCATGTCTGTGTGAGTTTCCTCCGGGTGCTCTGGTTTCCTCTCACAGTCCAGGGATGTGAAGGCTAGATGGGTTGGCCATGCTAAATTGTCCCTTAGTGTTCAAAGATGTCTAGGTTAGGCGGATTAACCATGGGAAATATGGGTGGGATGTTTTTTTTCAGACAGTCAGTGCAGACATGATGGGCTGGATAGCCTCTTTCTACACTGCAGGAATTTGATAGTTCTACGACAAAACTTCCCCTCACAGAGTTGTTATAATAGGCAAAACTCTGGCCAAAAGTGTGGTGGAAACGGATTCATCAGAAACTTTCCAAGAGGAATTTGTAAAATTATTCTAGGGGGGTGTGAGGGGTGTTGGATAAAGGACTATAAGGAATAAACAGGGCAGTGACATTAATTGAGTAGTTTAACCAAAAAACCAGAACAAGAACAATAGGTTGGATAGCCTGTTCCTGCACTTGAGACAATGAAAAATTCTCATGACTTATCCATGAGGTTTGATGAGTTTACGGTAAGTGTGTGATGGTGTTTAGTGAGCTTTTCCACTGGGAAGTGCTGTCGCATGTTAGTGTGAGCCTCTTGCCAAGATCCCTGAATAGGAACTTAGAGAGCTATTGGGTATGGAAGACTGGAAGAATCCTTCACAAGAGAAGGATGAAGGTTGAATATTTTGGAACTGGAAACCTGACTGTGATGACTACGTCAGGCCCTGATTTTTGTGTCCTTATTGTTAAATAATGAATGTCTGATAATGCTGTCATTCTGTTTGTGTTAATGGGTCCAATAAAGCAGAATGGGTTGATACTACAGTGCTCTGGGTATAAATTCAATTCCGACAGGGAAGAATATTGGTTGAAGGTGAATCAGACAATTGGTGAAAGGTACTCTTTCCTCCTTGCTGTAGGAGTGTAGCGGAGTGGGGAAGAAAGGAAAAAGTAAGAACTTGTATTTATGAGTGCCTTTTGTAATCACTGGCCAAAGCACTTTGCAGCGGTTTTTTTATTCATTCATGGGACATGCTGACCAGCATTTATTGTCCATCTCTAGTTGCCCTTGAAGGGCAGTTGAGAGTCAACCACATTGCTGTGCCTCTGGAGCCACATGTAGGCCAGACCAAGTAAGGATGGTAGATTTCCTTCCCTAAAGGGCATGAGTGAGCCTGATGGGTTTTTTTCAACAATAGCTTCATGGTCATCAGTAGATTCTTAATTCCAGCTATTTATTTTTAATCAAATTCAAATTCCACCATCTGCCGTGGCAGGATTCGAACCTGGGTTCCGAGAACATTAGCTGAACTTCCTGGATTAATAGTCTAACGAAAATACCGCTACTCCGTCACCTGCCCACTTTAGAAGTATGCTCACCAGTGCAGTGATCGAAGACAGTGTAACAGATCCATTCAGCCTACTGTGAGTTGATTACCGAATTCCTGACTCCACCACAATGCTACAGCTGCAACATTAAACTTAAGAAAGTTGCAAGTGTGGTTTTCATTTTAAATAAATCATCGAATTCCTCCTTGCATTGAAGTGCAGTGAAAGGACCGGGATGATGGGAAACAGAATTATTCCGGATGGCAGCCTAGATTAGGCTTCAGGAACTGACCTGTCTGAGTTGTTCTGGCTGTATTTTCGCATGAATATTGAGACCTTGATGAATGGGAGCTCAAGACTGTTCACAGAAGAAACAGAAAGAAAGATGTGTTAATTCTGAAGCAAACTGTTGAAAACATTTCCGACGGTGTTCACAATCTCGATGCGTATGGGTTTGATATTTTTGTGTCCTTTCTTAATGTTCACTGGAGCGTAGCTGATGAGTCTGGAGATTTGTAGAATTGACCCAGCTCCCATTGTTGTAATAACACCTACTGCCAGTATTCAAAACCTTTGGTCTAGAAGCTGGCTTGCTGTTTTTATATATCCAGGTCCTTTTCTTTCTCTACCCCATTTAGTGTCTTGACTCGCCTTCCAAGGAATAAGCTGCCTTTGCACTTTTAAGGATCATAGAATCATTGAATTGCTACAGTGCAGAAGGAAGCCATTCAGCCCATCGCGCCTGCACCGACAACAATCCCACCCAAGCCCTATCCCCTTAACCCCACGTTTGCCTGTGACTACGGGGCAATTTAGCATGGCCAATCAACCTGCTTATCTTTGGAGCGTGGGAGGTAATGAGCGCACCCAAAGGAAACCCATGCAGACATGGGGAGAGTGTGCAGACTCCATGCCGACAGTGACCCAAGGCTGGAATTGAATCCGGGTCTATGGCACTGTGAGGCAGCAGTGCTAAATACTGTGCCACTCAAGAATGAACCGCCTCTCATTTTGCTACCTTGAATTTTATTGGGCATTTATTTATCTGCCCACTCTACAGATTTGTTTGTGTCATTCTATATTTTGGTGCAGTAAGGCTAGGTTGATTGGCCATGCTAAATTGCCCATAGTATCCCGGGAATTTAGGGGATTAGTGGGATAAGTGTGTGGGGTTATGGAGTTAAGGCCTGAGGTGAGATTGTTGTCAAGGCAGATATGAGGGGCCAAATGGCCTCCTTCTGTACTGCAGTGTTTCCATGATTCTACCCCGCATGCACAAGTTATGTCCCCTGAATTTTGACACTGGTCTTCTGATTTCTGATTTCCAATTTCCGAACTGTGAATTTAGTGAAGCTTGAAAACTTTAAACCAGAAGCACAACATGTCCGGGGAGATCCAGCACAACTTTCCTCAATGTTTCTGACAATGTAAATTCCTAAAAGCCAGAATCACAATCGATCCTATTGGAGAGCAGTGATGTTTTCTGTGCAGCAATTTAGAGGTTCTTTTTGTAACCTCCACACATCTCAGCTTCAGAGGCAATGAGGTACTTTTTGAAATGTTGTGATTAACGAAACCTGATCCCTACACAGTCTGCCAGATGGGGCTCTTACACAATCTTGTATGATCCCTATATTGTTCCCCGGTAAGGCAACTTACTCCTTTATTTACCTCTTTAACTGTAGCACTGGGCTGATTAATTTCATTACTTTGTCCACTAGAGGTTTGAAAGATTTTTTTCTAATTGGCAGAAGCACTGGTTTTCTGTGCATGCAGCACTGACGGGCACTATAGAAACACACTCAACATCTGGAAGAGCTTCTTGAAAGATACAATTGTGCTTCATTTCACATACTGTGGCAGGATAAGCTTAAAGTTTATTTGCTTGTGTTGCAAATAGGCTTGCGTTAACCCTGCAATGATGTTACTGTGAAATTCCCCTTTCTTTACACCAATCTGAGGTCCCTATCTGCTTCAAGAAGATGACCATCATCCCGGTACTAAAGAGAAGCCAGGCAGCTTGCCTTAATGCAGTGCTTTTGACATTCAGAATTCTGATGTGCTTTGGAAGGTTAGCCATGGTACGAATCAATTCCAGTCTCCCAGATTACCAGGATCCACTACAGTTCGCCTATTACTGCAACAGGTCTACAGCGGACACCGCCTTCTTGGCCTTACAATAAACCCTGGAACATCTGGATAACAAGGACACCTATGTCAGTCTCCTATTTATTGACTACAGCTCAGCCTTTAACACTATTATTTCCATGAAACTTATCTACAAACTCCGAAGCTGTGGAACTGCAACTGGATCCTAGATTTCCTAACACAGAACGGAAATAAGATAGCACACCTCCTCCACAATCATCCTGAACAAGACTGTGTCTTCAGCCCCTTACACACCTATGACCGTGTGGCCAAATTCCCCTCCAACTCGATTTTCAACTTTGCTGATGACAGCTCCATAGTGGGTCGGATCTCAAACAATGATGAGACAGAGTATAAGAGTGAGATAGAAAATCTGGTGAACTGGGATGGCAACAATAATTACTCCCTCAATGTCAACAAAGTGAAGGAGATAGTCATCAACTTCAGGAAGTGTGGCAGAGAGCATGTCTCTGTCTATATCAATGGAGATGAAGTAGAAATGATCAAGAGCTTCACGTTTCTAAGTGTCCAGATCACCAACAACCTGTCCTGGTCCCTCCTATATAGTTATAGTTAAGAAAGCCCACCAACACCTCTACTTTCTCAGGAGGCTAAGGAAATTCAGCATGGTCTGCTAAAAGTCATCAGCTTTTACAGATGCACCGTAGAAAGCATTCTTTCTGGTTGTTTCACAGCTTGGTTGTTCAGAGGGTTGTGTTAAGAAGCAACCACATTGCTGTAGCTCTGGAGTCACATGTAGACCAGACCAGGTAAGGACGGCAGATTTCCTTCTCCAGAGGACATTAGTGAACCCAATGGGTTTTCTCGACAAT
The DNA here is from genome assembly GCA_024679065.1 of Sphyrna mokarran. Lineage (NCBI taxonomy): Eukaryota > Metazoa > Chordata > Chondrichthyes > Carcharhiniformes > Carcharhinidae > Sphyrna > Sphyrna mokarran. The sequence goes on along the minus strand of JAGIQG010000007.1, from coordinate 20,067,284 downwards.
TGACAATGGCTTCATGGTCATCAGTAAATTCTTAATTCTAGATATTTTTTATTGAATCCAAATCTGCTGTGGCGGGATTTGAATTTAGATCCCTAGGATTAATAGTTTAGTGATAATACCACTAAGCCAACACCTCCCCTCCTTTGAACCCCCACAGCGAGGGAGCCCCAGCCCCCATCTCCATTGATTGCACAAACTTACAAAATGAAAAGAAAAATTGAATCATTGAAAGGAAAAATTGAATCATTGACATGTTTGTGCAGAATGGGTCTGTTTCTCATCTAAATGCCCGTTCCATAGCTTCAATTATCCAAACACGTGAATTCAGGTTCTTACATTTCCTAGCACTCATACAGCAGTGAAACAGCAGTAGCTAATCACTCTCTACTTCTGATTATTGTTGGCCACTATCGCACAATTTATTAAGCTTTATGCTGACAGCAATTTCCAGTCAATAATGTCACTAATCTGCAATCCAAAAATAAAACCATTTCCAATTAAACATCAAACTGCTAAAACATAATTGGGAACATTTTCCACCCATCAGTCAAATTAAGTAATAAAACGTTCTTGGAGTGAGAGCCTTTCGTATTACGAGCACTAACCAATACATATATGCAATGACTCAGAGCTTGGCAATCGAATGGAGCTCAGTAAGTAATGTGTATAATTTGTGACAGGCCTGAACACATGGTCCAATTCTGTTTGTTTTATGAAGGACTAACCAAAGGAGGACTTATGGTTCAAATTAAACTCTTTGCTTCATGCTTTTATCAAGTCTGCAGGCTGAGCATTGTCCTCCAATATACTATTTCCACTGGAGATAGCACCGCACAAATGCAGCATGAACAATCTGAACGGGTTCCTCCATTATTACGAGTTAACAAATAATAAAAGTAGGTCTTTGTTTAAATTCCCTTCCCGCACCTGGCGGTGCACTAAAGCTGACGTCTGTCTTTTTCCATAGCAAGTTGTTCATGGAACAGATCACTAGATGCTCAGAGTTTGAGAGGCACCACTCCATATCAAGCATGGTTAACCAGGAATCTCTCTGCTCTTACCGACAGCCATTGCTGTGTTTTAAAGATTTACAGGTTGACACATCCAACCTCTATGACTGCCTTATGGACGTACCTTCTTTGCCCATCAAGTGCTGGGGTGGGACCCAAATCCAGAGCTTTTAATTCAGGGGTGCAGAATGTAATGTTACAGTCATAACTAGGATTTAGAACAAGATCAACTTAAAAAAGATAGGTCCATTCAAAAGTCTGACAGCAGGGAAGAAGCTGTTCTTGGGTGTGCTGGTACGTGACCTCAGACTTTTCCTGATGGAAGAATGTGGAAGAGAGAATGTGTTGGTTGCGTGGAGTCCTTGATTAAGGAGAGAACCTTGAGAAGGTTGAGAAGAGATTTGATCAAGGTGCTCAAACCATGAGAGGCAGCGACAGAGCCAATAGACGAAACGACTCCCGCTCGAGGAAAGAGGACACCAATTGAAGATGATTGACAAAAGAACAAAAGGTGACATGAAGAAACCCTTTCTCGCATAGCGAGTGGTCAGGATCAGGAATGGGTTGCCTGAGAATCTGGTAGTGGAGACAGATTTTCAAATGATGGTTTTTCAAAAAGGCGTCGGATGAAAACCTGAGGAGAGCCAAAACTGCAAGACTTTAGGCAAAAGAGCGGGACTCTTTCAGAGAGTTGGTATGGACACGATGGCCGAATAGCTTCCTTTTATAACCATACTACAATGCTAAATAAGGAAATATCTGATTTTCTTGACATTTTATTGCTGGGTTGGAAATAGTTTTTCTTCCTCAGTGATGGTGGTTATAATATTTAGTTAATCATAGAACCCTGCAGTACAGAAAGAGGCCCTTCAGTTCATCGAGTCTGCACCGAACACAACCCCATCCAGGCCCTAACCCCATATCCCTACATATTATACCCACTAATCCCTCTAACCTACGCATCCCTGGACACTAAGGGACAATTTCTTAGCATGCCGAATTAACCTAATCCGCACATCTTTGGATTGTGGGAGGAAACCCACGCAGACACGAGGAGAATGTGCAAACTCCACACAGACAGTGACCTGAGCCGGGAATTGAACCCAGGGTCCTGGAGCTGTGAAGCAACAGTGCTAACCACTGTGCTACTGTGCCGCCCAATAATCAGGATCCACATGATTATTTATTCTGGAAGCCAAAGTTTCTAAGGTGCCACACTTTAATCCTTTGTTGATTCTTGTGGTTTTAAACAAAAAGCCCAACAGCTTGGGAAACAGCTACAGATAGGGTGAAAGACGAGGAGGAGGTGGCAGCATTGGACTACCCTGGGCACAGTAAGTGGCAACACCAGGTTTTAACAGGTCCAAAAGGTTTATTTGGAATCACGAGCTTTCGGAGTGCTGCTCCTTCCTCATGTCGGTGGAGACGGTGCAAGGGAATCTGATACAATGATTTGTAGAGAAATATTCAGAAGAGAGCGAGAGACAGACCTTTTGTCTTGTCGATTTTAACCTTCATTTTAATTTAAAGCTTGTTTACAGTTATTAAGAGGGGATTAAAGCTAAAAGTTACAGCCACCAGGCAAATGAGATTCAGGAACAATGAGCAGTGGAAATAGGAAATGAAAATAGGAACAAGTGGAAATACATGAAAGGAAACAGATTGTTGCTCTGGGAAAGAACTCACAACAAAACTGGTGAAAGGTCAGAGTGGAAACATGCCTTTTTCAGAGGCTGATTGAGGTGTAGGGAGGTTGCATCCCCACCTCTGGATTCAAATTAGAATGGCACAGTGGTTAGCACTGCTGCCTCACAACGGCAGGGATCCGGGTTCAATTCCAGATTTGGGTGACTTTCTGTGCAGAGTTTGCACATTCTCCCCGTGTCTGCATGGGATTCCTCCGGGTGCTCCGGCTTCCTCTCCAGCCCAGATGACGTGCTGGTTCAATGCATTGGCCATACTAAATTCTCCCACAGTGTACCCGAACAGGCACCGGCATATGGTAACTCGGAGATTTTCACAGTAAATTCATTGCAGTGTTAATGCAAGCCTACTTGTGACTCCAATAAATAAACTTAACAACTTACGTTACACTCATGAATTGATGACCACAGTGTGGGCTCAGGGGTTGATAATCAGCCTGTAAATCCTTCCATTACGAAGGGCAGGAGGGTTTTCTGGTCAGCCACATTGTAGCAGAGGCCAGTAAATCCTCTCAGGGCCAGTTAGGAATCGTAACAAATTCGGGATAGGATAAAGCAAAATACTGTGGAATCTGAAACAAAAACAAAAAATGCTGGAAAATCTCAGCAGGACTGACAGCATTTGTGAGGAGAGAATAGGGCCAACATTTCCAGTCTAGACGATCCTTTGTGACGAAGGGCTATCTATACTCGAAACATTAGCTCTATTCTCTCCTCACAAATTAGGGATAGGTATAACCAGCACCTCGTGGTGGCACAGTTGTTAGCACTGCTGCCTCATTGCGCCAGGGACCCAGGTTCGATTCCTGCCTTGGGTCATCATCTGTGCAGGAGTCTTCCCGTGCCTACATGGGTTTCCTCCAAGTGCTCCTGTTTCCACCATAGTTCAGAGATGTGTGGGTGAGGCGGATTGACCATTAGTGTCAGGGGAACTAGCTAGGGTAAATGCGTAGGATTGTGGGGATAGACCCTGGCTGGGATTGTGCTTGGCGCAGACTCGATGGGCCGAATGTTCTCCTTCTGCACCGTAGGATTCTATGAACACGCTAAGCTATAAATTCCAATGGAAGCAACTCAATGTTCCTTTCTAACCCCTTCATCCCAGGAATTGGCCAAGTGAACGTTCTGCTAACAAACAGCTGCGATGGTTCCAATAAATAAATAAATCTTCTAAGCAACAACAAATCTCTTGTTTAGCAAGTGATGATTAAATTCAGAATGCCTGCAAAGTAATTTAATCAAATCATTCTGTTTCCCTCCCTCTTTTTCCAGCAGATGTAATGAGTGCAAGGCTGAACCTTTTCAGTGGGAGAACTGGAATCATAATAGAGTCACTTTCTGTGTGCGTGACTAGCTGTTATCTGAGTCAGATGAAGTGTACCAGTCACTGATTCCAACAATACTGAGAAGATAAACATTGGCCCACATTTTCTAAGCCGGGCTGGGTGTGCAGAGACAGGAGAATTCCTAATCCCTGATCTTCCAAATGTTAGCCTGGATGTTGCGCTATTGGGAGTGGGCTCCAGTAGTGAGGGGAGGTGTGGATGAGCTGAAACTGAGGAGGCTACAAGATGCAGACTTTGGCTGGGCGAGAGGCATGCTTTGAGACTCCAGCAATCCATCACTTCAGCCCTCACCCTCATACCTCTAACCTCCCCAGTGCCCCAACCATGCCAATCAATGCCTGTAATCACCTTTATGCCACCCTTTACCCTGTGCCTGGCTCTCATGTGGGCAGCACAGTTGCACAGTGGTTAGCATTGCTGCCTCACAACGCCAGGGTTCCATTCCAACCCTTGGGTAACTGTGTGGAGACTGCACATTCTCTCCGTGTCTTCGTGAGTTTACTCCCAGGTGCTCTGGTTCCCTCCCACAGCCCAAAGACATGCTGGGGGCTGGGCCTGAGTAAGATGCTGTATCAAAAGTCAGTGCAGATTTAATGGGCTGAATGGCCTCCTTCTGTACTGTAGGGATTTTCTGTCCCTTTATAACAAACTGTAACCCTTTATGCAAACTTAGAGCCAACTCAGGCCAATCCGTGCCCCCCAACCTCCACTCTTTGGCCCTTACATTTATCTAGCCAATTCACATAATACCCACCAAGAGCAGACCTCAGGACCCATACGTGGATGTGATAAAATCAATTTCTGTAATGTACTCAGTGGGCGGGATTTCTGGCTGTGCTGGCCTCAAGGATTTGGAAAATCCTACCCGATGTCAATGGACCTTTGCATGGTCCCTGTTCTGCCTGGTGATGGTCGAGATGGAAAAATCTGCCCAGTATCTCTTGCAGATCTCACTATACTGAAAAAAAATACACTTTAATTCCTAAATATTCATTTGCATTCCTTCAACCAAATAAAGCTTTATAGGAACAAATATTTCATTCAAGTGCACAATCCCTTATAACAATAATTCATAGTCCTGCATCAGAGAGTCTGGAACAACCTACAGCTGCCAGGCAAACTGTGAAATGGCAGGCACCCGACAGTGATATGGATGGTTGTGAAATTAGTCATGTAGCAATAATCCAGTAATGGAACCATACAAGCCTATGTCAACAAGGTGAAATAGTAGGCTATCATCACTGAAGACACTTTTTTTCCAAAGATTTAAAGGGCTAGACTTTTAAATGCCTTAACAGCTTTCTTTACAGCTCCCTTTGTCTGGTCCTTCTGCCAGTTTTGACAATTGATTTTGACAGGTCTGTTGACAGTTTCAATGACCTTGACAGTAATGAGTTTACACTTTTTTTTTGCAAACACTTCACATTTTCAAAGCGTATTGATCTAGCCAAAAAGGCACCTGATCTCCAAAAAAGTTGTCGTGGGATCAGATTGGGTATCTTATATTTCTAAAAGAGTACTCTGGCTATTAAGTGATTGTGCCAAGCTTAGACTTGCTCTTATTTTCCAATCAGCACACTTAAGGTTTCACACTCCTAGTCAACATCTCACCTCAATGGAGGCAGCTGATGGTTTAAGTGGCCCGCCACTTGCTTCAACCACACATTCGTAAAACGCATCTCACTCCCAAGCGTGATAGAGAGCTTCTCCACCTTGTTAAAATGATGTGCTGCTGCATGGCACTCTAACTAGGAGTCATAGATGGAAGTCATCGAATTGGGCGGGGGAGGGAATGGAGTAGTTACTGCTTCAGATAGTACATTCAAATCAATAAGAGTTGATAAGTTGACGAACAAAGAAAATTACAGCACAGGAATAGACCCTTCGGCCTTCCAAGCCTGCAGTCACCATGTTGGTTGACTGAACTAAAACCCCCTACCCTTTTGGGGACCATATCCCTCCATTCCCACCCTATTTGTCAAGATGCCTCTTAAAACTTACCACCGTATCTGCTTCCACTCCTTCCCCGGCAGTGAGTTCCAGGCACCCACCACTGTCTATGTAAAAAAATCTTGCCTTCTATATCTCCTTTAAACCTTGCCCCCTGCATCTTAAAACTATGCCTCCTAATAATTGATTCTTCCACCCTGGGAAAAAGCTTCTGACTATCCACTCTGTCCATGCCTCTCCTAATCTTGTAGACTTCTATCAGATAGCCCCTCAACCTCCGTCATTCCAATGAGAACAAACCAAGTTTCTCCAACCTCTCCTGAGAGCTAATGCCCTCCATACCAGGCACCATCCTGGTAAATCTTTTCTGTACCCTCTCCTAAGCCTCTTGGTAGTGTGGCGACCATTATTGACCAGTATATTCCAAGTGCGGCCTCACTAAGGTTCTATAAAGCTGCAACATGACTTGTTAATTTTTAAACTCAGTGCCCCAGCCGATGAAGACAAACATGCCGTACACCTTCTTGACTACCTTCTCCACCTGCATTGTGGCTAAAGACTTTATTAAATTGTGCAGCCAGTAAACCAATGATGGGAAAATGAATCTAAGTAACATACAGAACAATGGAGGCAACGGGTGGGATTTTACAGCTTTGCTTGTAAAATCCTGCCCGAAGTCAATGAAGATTTCCATTCTGGGAACCTTGCTCTGATTTCCAAATAATCGCAGTGATATCCAGGGAAAAGGTGGTATATCTTATGGCAGGCAATTCTGAAGCTGTAACATATGACCTTCCGTTGGGTATTAAAATGTTTGAAGTTGTTGAATTTTGTTGTTATAGAAATAACCTTACTGTCTCACTAGTTAACTACGTTATGCTAATTGTCAGCCGTTGGTGTTGTGTTGATTTTGGTTGACAGGATCTTTCCATTTTTATAGCTTGTGCCTAGCCCAATGATCACAATTTGCACACATTTGCATGCACCCTTGGATGTTCTGAATCTAATTTCTGACTTCCAGTTGCAATAGTCTTTTTTCAGATTTGAGATTTCACCCCCCTGTCAGAATATAAAGTGAGAGCCACTTCATGAATCTTTTAATCCAGGGATTGCATGTAAGGCTACTTGTGTTTGATGCTCCCAACATGAATTGTGTGAGACCCAAGAAGGCTTCTGTGTTCAGAGTGAGCATGCAAATACAAATATGTGGTATTGGAGTTGACTAAAATAGAAAGGAAACAATGGTTCTTTATAAGTGGATCAGATAGAATCCATGAACTAGTTCACTGTCGGATTGTGTAGCATAGTGTAGGAGCTGCTTTGCAAGATGCCTGGCGGACACTCTGCTGATGATGGGTCCTTGTTGGTGTGTGAATGTAAGTGTGAAGTTGAGCCTGTAGTGAGCATCCATCTATACTCTGATCAGGACCCAAGCACTGTGAGTAATGTATTGTTGTAAAGCTGTATTACGTTCTTGCCTTTCCTATTGATGCAACACACATTGGTTCTGCAGTAATTGGCGATGTTGTTAACAAATAGTTCAAAACTTATATGGAACCTTTTGCTACATTTACTATATTTCATATTTGTTTATTTATTAGTGTCACAAGTAGGTTTACATTAACCCTGCAGTGAAGTTACTGTGAAAATCCCCTTGTAGCCACACTCCGCACCTGCGGACTGTAAGGCATGATTTGCCATTTCCTTTTCTGTTTTACTTCATTATGTTTCATTATTCCTTCTTTTGACGAGGCTTCCTTTTCCTATGAATTTATGTTTCTTTTTCCTTTGTTTTTGAAGAGGAATAGGTGTAAGTCCTGTGGCCCCTCTAGAATGATCTGTCACTCAGTAAGACCGTGGCTGATCTTTAGCCTCGACTGCCTGATCCCAGATTGATTAATTCTCTTCAGGGCCCAAAAATCTATCAATTTCATCCTTGGATATACTCAGCGACAGAACACATACAACTCTCCCGAGTTGAGAATTCAAAATACTCACAGACTTCTGAGTGAAAATTTTTTCCCACCTCAGTTACATAGAAGCAACCAGAAGCAAGAGTATGCCATTCAGCCCTACGAACTTGCTCCGCTATTCATTCTAATTATGGTTGATTATCTAATTCAATGTCCTGATTCCGCCCCACCCCGCTTGATTCCTTTTAGTCCCAAGAGCTATATCTAATTTCTTCTTGAAATTACATAATGTTTTGGCCTCAGCTATATTCTTCTGGTAGTGAATTCACACATTCACCACTCTCTGGATGAAGAAGTTTCTCCTCACTTCAGTTCTAAAAGATTTATTCCTTTGTCCCCAAATTATGACCCCAAGTTCTGGACTCCCCCACCATTGAGAACATTCTTCCTGAATCTACCCTGTCTAACCCTGTTAGAATTTTATAAGTTTCTATAAGATTCCCTCTCACTCTTCTAAACTCCAGTGAATATGATTCTAACCAACTTAGTCTTTCCTCATATCACAGGCCTGCCTTCCCAGGAAACACGCTGGTAAATCTTTGCTGAACTCCCTCTATAGTAAGAACTCTCTTTCTGAGATAAGGACACCAAAACTGCACAGAATACTCCAAGTGTCTCACCAACGCCCTATACAATTGCAGTAAATCATCCTGGTTTCTGTATTCAAATTCTCTCACTATGAAGGCCAGTATACCATTTGCTTTCTCTATGCCTATACACTTATTTTCAGCGACTGATGCATGAGGACACCAAAGCCTTGTTGTGTACCCACCTCTTTCAATTTGTACCCATTCAAGTAATAATCTGCCTTCCTATTATTGCTACCAAGCCGGATAACGTCACATTTATCCACAGTATACTGCATCTGCCATGCATATGCCCAGCTGTGTAATAATCTGCTGTTCCATTCTTGCTATCAAAGTGGATAAGCTCACATTTATCCACAGTATACTGCATCTGCCATGTAAATGCCCCCACAGTCAGCTTAAATAGCTGACCCCTTACTTTGCCCCCTAGTTCCAGCCTCTCCTGCTAGGGGAAACAACCTCTCACCGTCTATTTTCATTTATATAGTCTAGCCTAACTTCAAGTTCCATTTTAATTCATGTCCTCTTTCCTTGGGTTTGTGTACCTTCTTACTTTGTCTCAGTACGTTTTTTTAATATACTTTAATTTTGTGGTTTAAAAAAATAAGTTTTGTATAACTGGATTATTGGGGACAGGAAACAGACTGTTTGAAGTTCAGTTGAAAACTAAGAGGAGAAAACTGATAATTTGGGGAATGGAATTACAAGAATATATTTTTTAAAAAAAAGCAGGATGCAAGATGTGAAGGAGTAGCAATAGGACAAGAATTCCATTTTTTACTAGACATTGCATAAGGTAATTATTTGGTCATCAGTTACATTAAGCTTTCAGGTTTTTGAGTTCATCTTGGTGGATAACTGTAGATATAGGGCCAGAATTTTACCACCTCGCAGAACAGAATTCTCCACTGGCCTTGGGTGGGATTTAACAAGTGTTGCCCGAGCAAGATCACAGAATCCCTTCATGGAGTTTAGCATGGCAGGCCATTGAAGAATGCTAAGACTTGTTTGATCCTGTAGTGGATACAGGGGTGAGTTTGCAACAATGAATCTACCACAGGCTGTTCTCAGTGTGCAGTGAGGGTACAGTCAGTGAGATAGCAGTGGAGGAATGTTAGAAAAATTGCACCCCATTTAGCACAGCAGAGGCAGCACAGTGGCAAGCTGTTTAATATCGCTGCCTCACAACCAGCATGCCTTTTGGACTGTGGAAGGAAACCAGAAGACATGCAGATATTTGGAGAATAGAACATAGAACATAGAATGTGCAGACTCCACTCTTGGCATGTTAAAGACACAATGGTGTTATTGTATAATGTGTGAAAGATAATAGGGAAAATTATTTGCATGAAACAGAATAACTGGAACGAAAGTCAAGAACACCCTAAAATGAACGTGTGAAGAATGATCCATGTCTCTGACTGGATGAGCTCAAAAGGCCGTTCATATTAGACCTCAGGGTTCATGGTCATTGAACCTGTGGCTGGTAGTGGACCCAGTGCTTTGAATGTAGATGGATTATCCTTGCTCCTCCGGGCTTTATAATCAGCTGGCGATGATTTCCACCCTGATCACAGAGTGTGGGGCTTCTCAATCAGCTCGGTTTGAAAATGCCAAAGGAGTTTGATTGTTTTAGTCATGGGTCCTTGAAAGGCTCGAATGTTTTTACCTGCTGTCATCTGGCAGTGACGCTCTTCCAACCATCCACCATTTTAGGGGTTTAGTAGGCCAGTTAGTGCCTGAAAAGTCAGCAAAAAGGCTGGAATTTTAACGTCCTGCCCACCAGGGGAATTGGAGCAGGTGAGGGGCGGGCATGGAGAGGTCCAAGATGGTTTCAAGATGAGTGAGGCCGTAAAATCCCATCCACATAATCTGTGCAGTGCAGAAGGAGACCATTTGACCCGTTGAGTATGCAGTGACTCTGACAGAGCGTCCCTCCCAGGCCCATACCCAGCCCTATCCCCATGCATTTGCTTCTCTAATCACCCTAACCTGCACATCTTTGGATTGTGGGAGGAAACCCATACAGACAAGGGGAGAACATGCAACTCCACAACAACAATTACACAAGGCAGGAATTATGCCCGGGTCCATGGCGCCGAGAGTCATGCTAATCACTGTGCCCCTGTACAGCCAGGTGAAGTTCTCAGCTCATGAATTCAAAGGGGAAGGATGCGAATTTTGATGGCTACCATTGTCGTTATGATTTTCTTCTTTCTTTCCACTCACAGGCCAGAATTGAGTTCATGACACCTGAGGGATCACCCACTTCTAATGGTGTCCAACAGTCCGAGGACAAGACCCTGTGGGATCAGGCAAAAGGTAAGTGTTGCTTAGGCTGGAAGTGCTACTGTAATAAGGGAAGAGGTTAGGGGCAGGGAGTGTTGTGAGTGGAAATTGAAGCTGCTATCATCTTGTCATGGAGAACAGTCTCATGAGTGTGACAGTTATTGTGCTTCAGGCTGAACTGCAGCAAGGAATCACCTTTGTTCTCAAAGATCAGAACCTTTGGGGCGGCATGGTGACATACTGGTTAGCACTGCTACCTCTTAGCAGCAGGGACCCGGACTCGATTCCTGCATTGGGTCACCATTTGGAGTTTGCACATTCTCCCTGTGTCTGTGTGGGTTTCCTCTGAGTGCTGTAGTTTCTTCCCACACTCCAAAAACATGCCAGTTAGGTTGATTAGCCTTGCTAAATTGACCCTAGTTTTTGGGGATGAGCAGGGTAAAATATCTGGGTTTACAGGGATAGCGTTGGATTGTTGTTGGCCTCCTTCTGCGCTGTGTGGGTTCTATGACTCTAACATTACTCTGGAAACACATAGCCTGTTAAATGACCAGAAGGCTCATGTGATTAGTTAATAGGTTTTAACAATTCATCAAATAAAAAGCATCACATGTCCATTATTCTGCATCTTCTGCTTTCTTTCTCTATGAACAGCATGCTTTGTCTATATAGCGCACAAGGAACAATACTGTATACCAGTGTGACAACAATCAATCAATCAATCAGACTTTGAGATGCAATGCTAAGTTGTAAAGTAAAAGTTACAAAAGTTTATTTACTAGTCACAAGTAAGGCGTACATTAACACTGCAATGAGGTTACTGTGAAAATCCCTGTTCCTCCACAGGCCAGCCCTGTTCACATCAATGCAACTAACCAGCACATTTTCCAGAATATGGGGGAAATGAGAGCACCCGGAGGAAATCCACACAGACATGGGTAGAATGTGCAAATGCCACCCAGACAGTGACCCAAGGCAGGAATCGAACTCAGGTCCCTGGTGCTGTGAGGCAGCAGTGCTAACTACCGTGCCACCGTGCTGTCCTCAAGTTGTAGGTTATTTGGTATGACTAAGCTGAGTTTGAAAATTAGAACTTTGCTTGAATAACAAATGAACAAACAAATTTGCTATCGCTACTTGGTCTGATAGTTTTGTGCATTGGATCTAACTTCCTGTTCTGTATTTCACAAAGCACAATACAGAACCATTGTTTCAGACTTCACCTCATTGTGACCAATATTGACACATCAGAATCTAACTTCAGCATTCTGACTGTGTTATCCTGAAATTAAACATCCACATTATTTCATCTGATGGTGTGTGGAGTGTTTACTTCTGGTTCTGGCCTTTGATCTAGTGATAAGTGAGCTTTCAGAGAGCCAGCACAGGCGTGACAGTCCAAATAGCCTCTTTCTGCACTGTAAGATTATACTCTTCTATCAACTGATCCAGCCTCTGATTCAATGGGCTGGGAATATCCTTTCTGTCTGATAGACAACAATTGTCCATTGGTTTCTTTCAGTGTACGTTATTTATGCCCTAACCCCAAGGTGATGAACTGGAGGGATGAACTGTTTGTCCATTATAGAGCCTGCAGGTTCTGTGTGGTGGATGATTAGCTTTGCTGACTTACCACTTGGGCAGTGAAAAGGATTGGGGAGGGAGTAACTTTGTTTCAATAGACCTGATTTTAGTTTGATGTACAAAGGGAGAGTGGAATCTGTTTTAACATGCCTTCAAGGGACTGTAGCATGACATCACTGAAAGTAAGTGTGTCATGCTGCAATCTCTTAAATGCGTATAGCATTGAGACTGAACTTCAGGCAAGTCCCCTATTCTAACCAGCTGAATACTGGGGAATGAAATAGGCTAAGAAATCATTGAATCTCTACAGTGTAGGAGTAGGGCATTTGGCTCATCGAGCCTGCACTGACAACAATCTCACCCCATCTCTGTAACCCCATGCATTTATCCCGCTAGTCTCCCTGACAGTAAGGGGTAATTTTATCTGGCAAGTCAACATAACCTGCACATCTTTGGACTGTGGGAGGAAACTGAGAACATCCGGAGGAAAACCCACACAGACATGGGGAGAATGTGCAAACTCGACACAGACAGTGACCCGAGGCCAGAATTGAACCTGGGTCCCTGGCGCGTGAGGCAGCAGGACTAAGCTCTCTGCCACCGTGCCGCCCTAGAAGGACCATCGAATATTACTTTATCGACTGTCCAATTTCCAAGACATAACTGTTTCCTGTGCATCATAATGCATTGTTAAATCTTGATGCACAAGTGGAGAATGTTCAAGTGCAGGATGGAAAACAGTCTAACACTGACAATCTGAATCTTTTGTTCTGGGATGAACAAAATCAGATAAAGAATCATCTGGCTACTTGTGATAGAACACGTGTTGCTTTCTGGAGGTCATGAAATGCAGTTAAGTACCTTCAAGGCCGATAAAAATCTATCCTGTTTTCAAACCGTCTGTGTTTTGATGAGGTTATTTTCCTTGTTGATAAGATCCACCCTCCCTGGCTATTTAAAAATATAACCTGGGCTATAATGATGGATTTGACTATTGTGTTATGTGAATGATGTAGCCATTATTCTTAATGATCAATTATGTTAAAACCAGACAGCCCTGTCCATCACCTGTCTTTTTAAGGATATTAATGATCTCATAATCCCAAACCCAGGGCTTCCTGACACCTGCTTAACTAAAGATATTAAAATCTGACCTTGTGAAACAGTTTTAACTTTAACTCGGAAACCACTGGTGGCAGGATTTCCAAATAATTAAACTAATCAAAAATATTTTCAATAGCTTTTCTTCCAGTTGATTAATGCGTCACACTCAGCAGGGTACGGTACTTAGTGGAGCAGTAATGGAGAGGTTTGGAATAATCCAGGGACAAATCCAATCAATTTAAATTCAATTCATTAAAAACAAATCTTGGATAAAAGCTCGGATCAGTAATGGTGCCACGAGATGACTGGATTATCAAAAAAGCCCATCTGCCTCATTAGGATCCTTTAGGGAGGGAAGACTGATTCCTTATCCAGCTTAGTCAGTGTGTGACTGCAGACCCACATGGTGGTACAGTGGTTAGCGCTGCTGCCTCTCAACACCAGGGACCTGGGTTCAAATCTCAGCTTGGGTCACTGTCTGTGTGGAGTCTGCATGTTCTCTCCATGTCTGTATGGATTTCCTCCAGCTGTCTGGTTTCCTCCTGCAATCCAAAAGGCAAAGAACAAAGAAAATTACAGCACAGGAACAGACTCTTTGGCCCTCCAAGCCTGCACTGACCATGCTGCCTGACTGAACTAAAGCCTCCTAGCCTTCCAAGAACCATATCCCTCTATTCCCATCCTATTCATGTATTTGTACAGACGCTCCTTAAAAGTCACTAACGTATCTGCTTCCACTACCTTCCCTGACAGTGAGTTCCAGGCATCCACTACCATGTGTTTAAAAAAAAAACTTGCATCATACATGTCCTTCAAACCTTGCCCTTCACATCTTAAACCTGTCCCCCCTAGTAATTGACTCTCCCGCTCTGGGAGAAAGCTGGTTAGTAAAATACTGAGGTTGGATTCTGATGTGTTAATATTGGCGACAACGTGGTGAAGTCTGAAACAATAGCTCCGTGTTGTATTGTGTGGCGTATGTTGTGTGAAAGGAACATGTGTTATGTAAAATACAGAGAAGGAAGTTAGATCTGCTGGACAAGACTATCAGGCCAAATGAGGATAGGGAATTTATTTGTTCATTTGTGCTAGTTAGGTGCATTGGCCATGCTAAATTCTCTCTCTGTGTACCCAAACAGATGGTGGAGTGGGTCAACTGGGAGATGTTCACAGTAACTTCATTGCACTGTTAATGTAAGCCTACTTGTGACATTGATAAGTCAATGTAAAATTTCATTCTATCTAAGATGGCCAAGCAAGCAACTCAGTTGTGTTCAAGTGGGCTGCTCACTTTAGACTTCTTCGAGGTCAATTCACACGAATGAATAAGTTCACATAATATATCAAAATACTTTTGAAACAAAAGTCTAACAGACAACATTTTTTGTTAATTGGCCCACTTATAGATCGACTTAGAGGAAAGGTCAAAGGTCACAGTGCAATGAGGTTAAAAGGACATGAGACCAAATGTTGAAGCAGTGATTAGGGAATACTGAGTTTAGCTAGTAAAAACCGGTCGATTGTGGCAGTAGGAAATGTGCGGAGGCTGAGGGCTTCGGTAGTTTTGGGATCCTGGGAAAGAGTGAATAGGGGCATATACGTTGGCAGGAATTCTCCGACTTTGCCCTTGGTTGGGATTCTCCGGTCTCACTGAGAATGAGTGAGACCCGAGTGCCAAATTTTCCATTCTCGCTGGTAGCGGGGTGTGTTAGAATTCTGGCTGTTGCCTTGATTTCAACATGCAGTGGCTGTGTTTAAATTTAGGAAGGATAAGTTATCATAATTTCAATAACATATTGGTATTTATAAAGGTAGCACAGTGATTAACACTGGTGCCTCACTGCACCAGGGACCCAGATTTGATTCCCCCTCAGCCCACTGTCCGTGTCTGTACATTCTCTCCATGTCTGCGTGGGTTTCCTCTGGATGCTCTGGTTTCCTTCCATTGTCCGAAAGATGTGCTGATTAGGTGCGTTAGCCATGTTAAAGTCTCTCTCAGTGTACTCGAACAGGTGCCGGAGTATGGCAACTAGGGGATTTTCACAGTAACTTCATTGCAGTGTTAATGTAAGCCTACTTGTGTAACTAATAAACTTTGAAAAAAAGCTTTGAACTTTAAATTAGAGTAATTTTGGTCAAGGTGAGGTGGAGGGTGATTGAGGCTGCAGGTTGTATGACGGGGCGGGGCTAAGTCTACATGATGATTTGATGCTGGTAATCTAAGTTTTAAGGTGGTAAATTCCACATGCTGGACTTTTGTCTAAGGATACAGGATGAAATACAGCCTCCCGTAATGGGAAAACCCTGATAACCTGTCTGAATATAGCTCAATGACGTCTGTCACTGGGATTTTATTCTTTGCCAATCTTTCCAGATATCTTCACAAATTATAACTAAGGATGAACTCCATCATAACAAAGCTTTCTTGCAGATCAGATCATGCAGTAATAATGATTTGATTTGATTTATTATTGTCACAAGTATTAGTATACTGTGAAAAGTATTGTTTCTTGTATGCTATACAGACAAAGCATACCGTTCTTAGGGAAGGAAAGGAGAGTGTGCAGAATGTAGTGTCACAGTCATAGCTGGGACGTAGAGAAAGATCAACTTAATGCAAGGCAGGTCCGTTCAAAAGTCTGATGGCAGCAGAGAAGAAGCTGTTCTTGAGTCGATTGGTACATGACCTCAGACTTTTGTCTCTTTTTCCTGACTGAAGAAGTTGGAAGAAGGGAATGTCCGGGGAACGTGCAATTCTTGGTTGTATTGGCTGGCTATGGTAATAGTCTGGGAGTAAGAAACCAGACACATCTCATTGTGCAGGAGGTGAAATGTTAGCGTCTCATGAGTGGGATGAAAAGTGGGAATTAAGTTGGTGGCAGATTAGGATCCTTGATGGCAAGTGGCAGGAACATTGTTTATACATTGGCATGCTGTCAAAATGCCAGTGTCGTCAGATTAAATTGTAGCTGAAAACCTCTGACCTCGTTCATGGCTGGGATTTTCCAATGTTGCTAGAAATGAATGGAGTTTTGGCTGGAATGCCAAATCCCCCTTCCCACCTACAATAAGTCAGCCAAGATCGGAGAATCTTGTCCTGTATCTTTGAGATTAAGTCAATAGCAAGTCGGATTGATGACTGATTTAAGGTAGTGTGTAGCCAGTGGGATAGTGTCCCTGCTGGATTTGGGGGGTATAGAAGCTGTTTTTCTTGTATGCGGGGCGGGGGATCTTTGCCGGGCCAGGGGAGAGGCTGAGCTAGTGCGTTGAGTTGTCTGGGGAGGTCAAACATGGCTGCCCAAGGGTGGGAGGTCAGTTTATGACGGCCTTAAGAAGGATTGTGGGGGACAGAGGGAGGGAGCTGGACGATACAGGGAATGTCATTCTCTACTGAAGGCAGACCAAGCAGGATAGAGGGAAGGTCAAAGGTGACTGAAAGCAGGTCAATGGGAGAATCAGGGTTAACAGAGGACAGGTCAAAGATGATAGAGAGTTGAGGATGACGGGGGGTTTGGAGGGGGAGCTGGAGAGCAGCTTTTTTTTTAATCATTCGTGGGACATGAAGGTCACTGGCTAGCCTGCATTTATTGCTCAACCTTAGTTGCTGTGGCTCTGGAGTCTCATGTAGGCCAGATTGAGTATGAACAGCAGATTCTCTTCTCTAAAGGACATTAGTAACTAGCTGGATTTTTCTGACAATCGGCAATGATTTCATGGTCATCAGTAGATTCTCAATTCCAGATTTTTTTTACTGAATTCAAGTTCTACCATCTGCCATGGCAGGATTCGATTCCGGGTCCCCAGAACATTAGCTGAGTTTCTGGATTAATAATCTAGTGTTAATACCACTAGGCTATCACCTCCCTGTCCATCAAAGATGATAGTGAGTGGCTTGAGGATCATCAATGGCAGAGCAAGGGCAATGAATGGAGGGTCAGAGTAAAGGTCAGATGTGACTGTGGGAGGATGCAGGGCAGTGGTTTGCTGTAGAGTGTTCAGGGATATCTGCGACAACAGGAAGACGTGACAGCAAGCAAGGTCAATGAGAAGTTGGCTAGTAGCCTTAAAAGTCACCAAAATCTTGAATTTCTACGGCACCACGACCTCCAGAGCTCCACAAGGTTAAGTACGGTCCCTCCCTCTCAGCCACATAGATACATGAGGGAGGTCACCACTGCCTCAACAAAGACAACAATAGAAAAGACCAATGGGCTGCTGTACATATTCTGCACTCCTGAGCAAAGATGAATGGTTATTGAAACTGTACAAGAACATTAAGTCTTTGAATTAAGAAGATTCTGTACTCTGCATTTCAGAACAGATTAACAATTTAATCGGACACCTATTTCACTTGGTTTGTGTTGGGAAAGAATGTTTTGCGTTTCATCCACTGCTAATGCCAACAAAATTATTTTTCACTTAGAGAATAACAAAAATGGTCAAATTGAAAGCCAGCAAAACAGCCCAGAAATAACAGAGGAGCTAAACTGGGATATCCCCTACTCTGAGTCCCTGACAGCTGCTGAGAAAGAACAGCGGTGTCAAAACAACTTTACAAAGAGGCCTGGCAGCACAACATTACCGGTAAGTGAGAAGGGTGATTGTGCTTGGATTGTTTCATCAGACAAGTTTAGCAGAAACCGTGCAGTCTCTCGGGGTTTTAAAAGACATGGGGTCGCTGAGGTTGAAGATAGTTGGTTGAATTGGGAGAAATTGGACAAACTTTACTTGTTTTCGCTTGAATGTCACAGAGGCTGAAGGGTGACCCGATAGAAGTTTATAAAATTATGAGAGGCATGGATAGTCGGAGTCTTTTTCCCTAGGGTAGAAACATCAATTACTAGGGACACAGATTTAAAGTGTAAGGGGGAAAGCTTGAAGGAGATGTGAGAGGTAAGTTTCTTACACAGAGGGTGGTAAGTTCCTGGAACGCATGACCAGAGGAGATGGTAGAAGTAGATATAGTAGCAATGTTTAAGAGGCAGCTTGACAGATAGACGCAAAGGCAGGGAACAGAGGGATATGGACCACATAGAGACAAAAGATCTTTAGTTTAGAAAGACGTCATGTGTTGGTGCAAGCTTAGTGGGCCAAAGGGCCTGTTTCTGTGTGGTATGTTCGTTGTTTTTTTTATTACAAAACAAGCTTTGATGCCAGGTTTCCAAATCAAACTCCGAGCTATAGATGGAACACTGCAGAGTTCCTTTCCTCCTATATTTACTATGTCAGACTTGTTGTTGAAATATGTTGTTCCATGAGTTCTACATGTTCAACCTGAACACTATTCGCTGCTGGAAGTGGTTTTGTTACATTCTGCCTTATCTACTAAAGAAAAAAAAGTGTGCATTTGTTCAAAACTTTTCTTAAGCTCTTCTCAAAGCACTTTACGGCCAATTGAATACTTTTGAAGTGTAATCGCTGTAGTTGTAATGCTCAATTGTTCAACTGTTCTGCGTTGAATTTTGAGAGGCTAGTGTATGCTTGATTGATTATGCCTGGGTGGAGACTCAGAGAAAAGTACTTTGGCCAACTGCAGTACTGGCAATGCCCAACACTCCTGCTGGCACATTGCCCGAGTGCAGAGTATCACCTTCTATCTGACCATCAGCTCTATGAGGCAAGACATCCTCTTGTAGACAGACGGAAGGCTACCTCACATTAAGTAAAGTGATGTCTCCAGGCTAGGTGGAGGCAGAATCTTCTCCCAGAATTTATGTTGAGGTATTGAGAGCCTGCCCTCAGTTTAAAACCCAGACTATGGTGTATGTGAGTTGTGGACAAGAGCATTCAGGGCATCATACCTGGGACGATGTAACTGAGCTCCAAAGTGTATGTTGCAATGCCCCATATTTCAGGCAAAATACTAGTTTTATCTCTCAAACTTCACTCAGTTTTGCAAAGTAATTTTTATTTGTCAAAGAGGCAGATATTGTTTCCCACTCGGGAAGTTCACAAACTGTCTTGACTCTATCACCATTTCAGAAATTTACCATTCGGAAAGACAGACTGGGCTTAACACAAATTGGAGATCTATCTGCTCAGGACATGAAAAAGATCCATAACCTCGCTCTAATAGAGATAACAACGTTCTATGATGCGCTCGGAATAGAACTGAAGAGGAACAGGACTTTGAGAGTTAAAGCAAAGGGTAAGTTTTCCACAACATTAACCATATTCTCTCATTGCGTTCTCTGAAGGCACAAAAGATTACGTCTGGAATTTTCCAACTGTTCACGCCAGTGGGATTTTCCCATCCCGCTGCAGTGAACGAGATCTGGCTGAGCACCAAAATCTCTGTTTTCATTGCAGCCAGAGTGTGGTGTGAATGGGCAGTAAGATCATGCCCTATAAATCTCTAGGGGCCAGGATTTTCCAACCTCGCTGCGATGGGATCCCCTGCAGCCAGCCAACCAAAAGACCTCTGATTTCAACAGGATTGGAAGATTTTCCAGTCCAAGTGAATGGGACTTTAAAATCCTACTCAGGATTTAGGCTTGTTTATTTTCATCATTTGCATTTATTCAGCATTCATTTTGTATCTGTGTAGTTGAGCGCCATTTGCAAATGAAGCAGATAAAAAGGTGATGTGAGTTTATTTAAAGCTTGATGCAATGGATAGATTGGAAGAATCTGAAAGCATAACAAATGCCAGAAAGGAGTAAAGCCAATTGGATCCCATTGATGCCAGTCCCTATTTTTATGGGACCTGGGCATTGTTAATTGATGTAGAGATGCTGGCATTGGACTGGGGTAGTAAGAACTCAGTAAGAATTTAGCAACACCGATTTTAAATCCATCTGATTTATTTGATAGTAAAATTGTGAGCTTTCGACACTCTGTGTCTTTGTCAGGCAAAGATACAGAGTGTCGAAAGCTCACAATTTTACTATCAAATAAATCAGATGGATTTAAAATTGGTGTTGCTAAATTCTTACTGAGTCATTGTTAATTGAGCCAGTAGTTATAACCCAAATCTAATTGAACTGAGTGGCTTGACAGGCCATTTCAGAGAGCATATAAGAGTCAATATTGCTGTGGCTCTGAAGTCAAATGTAGGCCAGAGAAGGTAAGATTTCCTTCCCTAAAGAGCATTACTGAACCAGATGGGTTTTTTCATCAATGCTTTCATCATTAGACATTAAATTCCAGATTTTTATTGAATTCAAATTTTACCATCTGCCATGGTGGGATTTGAACTGCGGTTTCCAGGGGCATTACCCTGGGTCTCTGGATTAATGGTCCAGTGACAATACCACTGTGCCACTGCCTCACACAAAATATATGCCTTTAATTGCATCCAGCTGCATTTTGAGTGTTTTGAAATGTTTTGTCTTCGCAGACCTGTAGATTAGTCCAAATATAGAAGAATGTAAGGAATAAGAGGAGTAGGCCACAGGACCACTTGAGTCTACACCACCGTTCAATACATTGACCTCAACTACCATCCAATTCCCACATTGATTCCCTGAGAGTGCAGGAATTTACCTCAGCCATGAGTGTATACAAAGACTCAGCACCCTCAACCTTTCTGAGGAAACATATATCTGATTTAAAGTTATTTTCACTTGTTAACCTTGTGATCAGCAGCGCAAATGTTAAGTTAAATTCTCCATTGAGCACCAAACACTAGAATTCGAACCAAGTTTCAGAGAAAGCAGAGTGAGACGGTCAATAATGAGATTCTTAGGGAAAATGGCTGCGCGCATCAAATTACTGTAAAAATATATCTTACTGCTTTTCCTCATTTGCAAAAAAAGCGATGATTAACAAGTTCCTTGTTGGTTCCAGAAACTGGCCCCTTTGGCGTTCCCCTCACAACATTGCTTGAAAATGATCAGAAGAAAGTTCCAGGAACAAAAATTCCTCTCATCTTTCAAAAAGTAAGTACAATACTTGGTGCAGGAATTCCCAATTAAACCATGGCTTAACATGAGTTGGCTTGTTTTCAGTGTAATGAAGGATAGTGAGAGTCCCATGGTACACAGAACTTGGAGTTGATTCTGAAACGCGCAGACCGAGAAGCACTCGAAAAATCATCTACATTCCCATCTGCATCGGATATTAATAAGGTTGAAAGAGTGCAGAGAAGGTTTATAAGGATGTTGGTGGGACTTGAGAAACTGAGTTACAGAGAAAGGTTGAATAGGTTAGGACTTTATTCTCTGGAGCGTAGAAGAATGAGGGGAGATTTGATAGAGGTGTATAAAATTATGATAAGTATAGATAGAGCGAATGCAAGCAGGCTTTTTCCACTGAGGCTAGGGGAGAAAAAAAACTAGAGGACATGGGTTAAGGGTGAAGGGAGGAAAAGTTTAAAGGGAATATTAGGGGGACCTTCTTCACACAGAGAGTGGTGAGAGTGTGGAATGAGCTGCCAGATGAACTGGTGAATGTGGGCTCACTTTTAACATTTAAGAAAAACTTGAACAGGTACATGGATGAGAGGTGTGTGGAGAGATATGGTCCAAGTGCAGGTCAGTGCGACTAGGCAGAAAAATGGTTGGGCACAGCCAAAAAGGGCCAGAAGGCCTGTTTCTGAGCTGCAATTTTCTACAGTTCTATGGAAAACAATTGGCATTCCATAAACTGTACAAAAACAGATAGATATTCAATAAAATGTATAAAAAAAATTAAGTTTGACGGGTCCGTTTCCAGTTGTGGATTGTGCTTCAAAGTATCATCGCTTTGTGCATGTAATGAAACGGACCCTGGAGAATGTAACAGTTTAATCCCCTCCTCAATGATCTCTTTGGCCCTGAACCAACAGCTCTTTCCCCAGCCCAGCTGTGATATGGAGCCAGGAGAGGCCTCTTCATTTCTGATGGCTGGGGAGCAGTAAATCAACAGGCATCCACCTTTCCTCAACATTACACTGGTACAGATTGAGTGTTTGGAAAATTAATTACCCCTTCTAGGTTTCCTCCAAGTGAACCGATCGCTTCAAATATTAGTGTTTAGTGTTCTTCTTTAAAAATTCTTTGGTCTCTCTTTGGATGAATTCAAAACCGGTTTGTTAGTCCTTTAGTTTGAACAGATGGATTGCCACCGCGTCTGCAAACATTCAGTCCCTCCACTGCCAATGAACAGTGATGGCCGTATGTCCCATCTGAAGGATGAACTGCGGCAATGCACCAAGGCTCCTTAGGTTGTGCCTCACAAACCCACAACCACTACCACCTAGAAGGACAAGAGCAGCAGACACATGCAAAAATCACCACCTGGAAATGTAGAAACTAGAAGCAAGAGTAGGCCATTCAGCCCTTCAAGCCTCCTCTGCCATTCATTATAATCATGGCTGATCATCAAATTCAGTACCCTGATCCCCCCACTTCCCTTGATTCCCTTCAGCCTCAAGAGCTGCATCTAATTTCTCCTTGAAATCAGACTAAATTTTGGCCTCAGCTGCTTTCTGTGGCAGCGAATTCCACACATTCACCACCCTCTGGGTGAAGAATTTCTCCTCACCTCAGTCTTAAAAGATTTACCCGTTATCCTCCAACTATGTCTCTAATTCTGGACTCCCCCACCATCGGGAACATTCTCTTTGAATCTACCCTCTCTAACCCTGGTGGAACTTCAAGTTTCTATGAGATCCCCTCTCATTCTTCTCATGAACATAATCCTAACAGATTTAGTCCTTTTAGCCCCAAGAGTTGTACCCAATTTCTTCTTGAAACCTTCTTGAAGTTCTCCTCCCAGCCACTCACCATCCTGACTTGGAAATATATCACTGTTCCTACACTGTCACTGGGTCAAAATCCAGGGACTCCTTCCGTGACAACACTGATGGATCACAGCAGTTCAAGAAGGCAGCTCGCTACCACCTTTTCAAGGGCAATTAGGGACGTGCAATAAATGCTGGCCAGTGACGCTCACATTATGTAACTGAGCTTAACTAGCTTCACAAGCACTCAGAAACATGCCCAAGATAATATTTTGTCAAATATATTGGAGTTACCTTTTGGTAACTAGATCTATTTAGTGACAGATGACCACCAACATGGTCCTCATTTTAGATTGAAAATAATGAATGCTTTATTAACTGTTCACAAACAAAAAAAGTTGTAACACTAGTGTCACATTTTGCTTTAAAAACCCCAAAAAAGGGGAATGTTTACCTTTCTGTGTCCTGAGAGTTTGGTTTCAAGAGGGAGGCTAAATACAGATGCATCAGATGCGTAGGCCTCGTTTGTGTTTGGAGTTAGGGTTGCCAACTGTGATCAAATCTTTCTTGGAGGTTTCATCACATGACTTGTTCCCTCCCACCCCCACACTCCAGCCATTGATCTATCCCCATGGCATACTGTTTTCCTACATCAACTGGAAAGTTAAAAAGACTCATCACATTGATACCTGTCTCTCAGCCAAACAGTAATTTTCTCCCTTTTTTCAATATTATTATATCTGGTAAGAGAAATCATAGAATCCCTGTAGTGCAGAAGGAGGCCAATTGGCCCATTGAGCCTGTACCGACAACAATCCCATCCAGGCCATATCACCCTTAACCCCATATATTTACCCTGTTAGTCCATCTGACCCAAGGGTCAATTTAGCATGGCCAATCCACTTAACTCGCACATCTTTGGACTATGGGAGTATATCAGAGGAAACTCACCCAGACACGGGAAGAATGTGCAAACTGTACTCAGACAGTCACCCAAGACTGGAATTGAACCCGGATCCCTGGCCCTGTGAGGCAGCAATGCTAACCACTGTGCCACCGTGCCTCTCTAAGTCAAAATAAATGGGAAAAAAAAGTTAGTTTTTATATCCTGATGATATTTCTCCAGGATTGCACGCTACAATGTCCTGGAGATTTGATCTGCAATTCCTGGAAACTCCGCGCTAATCTGAGAGGATTGGCAATCCTATTTGAAATATTGCTTTCAGCTTTAGGTACTGAACATTAGGTATATGCATTGGCCTTGAGGATGGTCGTAAGAACCAAGCCTTGTAAAATTACCAAAATGTTCCCTTGAGACTTGGAAAGGAAGTGCCTTGTAAATGTCCCGAGAGTGCACAGTTTGTGGTTCAGCTGCTGAACTGAATGCTGTTGAGCCTGTTGACTGTGAATACAGGCTTTTAAGCAATTAAGTTATAAAGTATTATCCTTGGCTTAAATCCAGGGAAGAAGTACTTAGTGGGTTGTAAGCAGGTCATGACTCCTAATGTTTTTGTGTGGGTTCCTTTGTTAAAAGTAAGGTTGTAAGGTGGTGGGGAGTTGAGCATTGGAAAGACTGACTTGTCTGGAAATGCTGGCAAGAGTTGACTTGTAGGGGACTGTTAACACAAAGAAAACACAAGTTCTGACAGATAGGTCACTCGGGTGGAATTTTGCTTTGATGGAAAGGCAGCGATCTTACTTAGTCTCTTAAGTGTTTCCCAGAAAAAGGCTTTTTACCTCCTCATAAACCTTAGCAGATCTAGCAGATGTATGAAATCTGTTTATCAAAGTGAGGTACTTATCAGAATAAAGATGCAGAGGGCTGGAGGAGCGATCTGGAAGTGGATGTGGGAGGTGAATTAAAAACTGTGCAAGTTTTACAATTACTGTGTTGCCGGATTAGGAGCCAATAGTGAGTGCAGGTGAAAAATGACTTAGCTCAAGTTAGGGTAAGGGCAGTAGAGATTTGGGTAAGCTCAAGTCCACACAGAATGGAAGATGGGAGACAAGCTAGGAAAGCATTGGAATGGAATCGTAGAATCTTACAGCACAGAAGAGGCCCTTCGGCCCATCAAGTTCGCACCAACACATAGGAAAGACCTGAACTCCCACCTAACTTCATCTGCCTGATCTTGGTCCATAGCCCTGAACGTTATGATGTGCCAGGTGCCCTTCCAGCTACTTTATAAAGGATGTGAGGCAACCCGCCTCGACCAATAATTTATAGTTAACAAAGTATAACTTCAGCAGCAGATGAGCTGAAACAGAGGCAGGGTTGGAGATCATAAGATATAGGAGCTAGTCATTCAGCCCATCGAGTTTACTCTCTCATTCAATGAGATCATGAATGATCCAAGATGATAATCCTCAACTCCACTTTCCTGCCTTTTCCTCATAACCTTTGATTCCCTTACTCATTCCTTTATGGTGTGGTGGCACACTAGTTAGTACTGCTGCCTAACGTGCCAGGGATCTGGGTTTGATTCCAGCCTTGGGTAACTGTCTGTATGGACTTTGCACATTCTCCCCGTATCTGTGTGGGTTTCCACCAGGTGCTCTGGTTTCCACCCACAGTCCAAAGATGTGTAGGTTAGGTGGATTGGCCATGCTAAGTTTTCCCTTAGTGTCTAAAGATGGGGCAGGTTAGACTTTTAAGTTATTTATTAAAGTTACAAATCGGTTTGCATTAATACCGCAATAAAGTTACTGTGAAAATCTCTTGGTTGCCACACTCCGGTACCTGTTCGGGTACACTGAGGGAGAATTTAGCATGGCTAATGCACCTAACAAGCACATCTTTCGGACTGTGGGAGGAAACCGGAATGCCAAAGGAAACCCATGCAGACACAGGCAGAACGTGCAGACTCCGCATCTATAGTGACCCAAGCTGGAAATCGAACCTGACTCCTTCTGTGAAGTAGCAGTGCTAACCACTGTGCCAATGAGTCATCCATGGATTAGCACAAGGTTACAGGGATAGGGCAGAAGGGAAGGTCTGGCTGAGTGCTCTTTTGGGGAGTTTAGTCAGACTCAATGTACTGGCCTCTTTCTGCACTTTAGGGATTCTACGATTCTGTGATTAAAAATCTGTCTATCTCTGACAAGACCGTGAGCCATAGGAGCAGAAGGAGGAGTTGAGGTGGAAGTAATGGATTTGGCGATGGAGATAGAGATGGTCAAACAGGGTTGGGGGAGGGGGGAGGAGCTGTGTTTGGTTTAATGGCTGACTCCTGTTTGTTATGTATTTCGATGAATAAAGTTCCAACTGCACCGGAGGCAGTTGGAGCCAGAGATTAATTACACTGCTTAAAATGAAGGGATTTCAGTTTTGGTTGCTCCAGCAGGAACAATATGTGATAATCACTCCATCCCTTACATTTGAATACATTTGATCAAATTGTCAGAATGAAACTAACAAAATAATTATTCCTCGTCCCAGCTTTTATCAAGAATGGAGCAAACTGGTTTGGACGCTGAAGGGATTCTCCGAGTGCCGGGTTCCGCTTCACGGGTAAAGGTAGGAGTCACTTCCCATTTGCCTTCCCACGGTTCATCTTTTTTTTGATTTGAAAAGTAAAGTTTATTTATTAGTCACAAGTAAGTGCTTCACGTGTTAATGTACACTTAGCCTGGATCTTTTGATGGGCAACACAACAGCTCAGTGACTATCGCTGTGCTGTGCAGATACATGGATTTGGGCCTGTGTCTGTGGGAGTTTGTGCATTCTCCCTGTGCTTGCGTGGGTTTTCTCTGGGTGCTCCGGTTTCCTCCCACATTCCAAGGATGTGCTCTTAGGCTGAATGGCAGAACAAATTCTCCCTAAATTGTCTCAAATTTGGTTTCAATGCATAGATCTATAAACATAGACAGGGATCATGGGTAGAGGTGGGAGCGTCGAGATGGCGGTGCGGGCTCGTTGGGCTGAAGGGCCTGTTTCCCGTGCTGTTTTGTTCTTTGTTCTTTGTAATTATTGTCACATGCGTTAGTATACAGTGAAAAATATTGTTTCTTGCGTGCTTTCGTATGCTACAAAAGCATACCGTACATAGAGAAGGAAAGGAGGGGTTGCAGAATGTAGTGTTACACTCATAGCTAAGGCACAGGGAAAGATCAACTTACCAGTTGTCATGGGGCAATTTGAACCCTTGTTCCCAGGACATTATCCTGGGCCGTTGGAATACTAGCCCGGTTACATTACCACAATGCCAATATCTCCCTGGAGATGGCAGGATGATGCCATTAGTTTGGATATTAATTGCCTACTTAATGGCCTTACTTAGTGGTGGTGTGTGAGTCTATTCCTAACTGCCTTAATCATACCACTATTCCCAGGTTCATAGAATTCTGCTCGAGGTCACTGGTGGAGCTGTACCTGCTCAGCATGTGTTGAAGATGATGCCATGCTGAGGCTTGGCGCTTGCTCAGCACCAATGTCGCCTGATGATGTCACTGAGGACTAGGAATCACACTGTTAGATTTAGAAAGAATCTTCCCCAATGGCGGGGGAGTCCAGAAGTAGGGATCATAGTTTGAGGATCAGGGTAAATCTTTTAGAACTGAGGAGAAATTTCTTCACCCAGAGAGTGGTAAATCTGTGGAATTCACTAGCGGAGAATGTAGGTTGAGACTAAATTATGTGATTTCAAGAAGAAATTAGATATAGCTCTTGGAGCTAAAGGGATCAAGAGATATGGGGGGGCGGGGAAGGATGGATCTGGATATTGAGTTCGATGATCAACCATGATTAAAACAAATGGTGGAGTGAGTTTGAAAGGCTGAATGACCCACCTCTGCTTCTCCTTTCTACGTTTCTATGTTAAACACTCTGGAACAGAGCTGTGGTGATTGATTGTGTATCATGCTTGGTTTGTGAATTGTTTTCAGATCACCTTTGACATTAAGTTACTGATGCTGCTTCATAACTTCTGGATTTTGGGCCGTTCAATGAAGTTGTCTACCTCCCCTGCACTGGGCTTTCTGAAGAGTGGGTTCACTGCTGGTGTAATGGGGCAAAGGGGAGAGAGCGTGGCTCAGGTCGCCATACAGATTATATTCAGTTTTGCCATCCTACTCTCCAGCCTGTGCTCTGTTCTTTCTGGGATCCTCCCTCCCGCTTGCTCCCATTCCTCCTCTGCTCCTTCCGGAGAAATGTTTCCTTCAATCCACCTCCTGCTGCTCCAGCTCACCCTGTGTCCTATAGAAACATAGAAACCAGAAGCAGGAGTGAGCTATTTGGCTCTTTGATGTTTACGCAATGTTTTGGACTCAATAACATACTGTGGTAGTGAATTCCACGCATCCCCTACTTTCTCCTCACCTCTGTTCTGAAACGTTTACCCCTAGTCCTCCAGCTATGTACCCCGGACTCCCCCACTGTTGGGAACATTCTTGTTGTATCTACCCTTCTAACCCTGTTGGAATATTTGCTCATTCAAGGCCCCTATTTTCAGAGAAGTGAATGGTTAATGAATATCCTTCTATAGCTCTGTAGAATATCCTTCTACAGTAAAAGCAAAATACTGTGGATGCTGAAATCTGAAAGAAAAACAGAAAATGCTGGAAAATCTCAGCAGGTTTGACAGCCTCTGTGGGGAGAGAGTAGAGCCATTGTTTTGATCCTAGATGATCCTTCGTCAGTGGGTCCTTCTACAACTAGTGTTGCAACAAATAACAAATAATTAAAGCATACTTAAATCTCTGTGTACTTGATCCTTACAGATATAATTTACTATTCAGTTAGTAGAAGTGTTTTGCTGTTTCTAAATGTTGCCGGACTCTCAGTCTACACATAGAGTCACAGAGTCCTACAGCACAGAAACAAGCCCTTCGACCCAAACTGGTCCATGCTGACCAAAATGTCCATTTACACTAACCCAATTTGCCTGCACTTGGCCTGTATCCTTCTAAACCTCTCCTGTCTGTGTATTTGTCCAAATGCCTTTTTAATGTTGTTAATGTACTAGGTTATCCCATGGATAAATTTGCACTCCACCACGAAGTAAGGCCATTAAGTAGGCAATTGTACATGTGACTATCTCAACCACTTCAGCTGGCAGCTTATTCTATATATATACCATCCTCTATGTAAAAACATTGCCCCTCAGGTTCCCATTTATTCTTCCCATTGTATCATACAATATCCATACAATATTCCCCTCTTACCTTACCGTTTCCATATAATAATTAGTTGTTTTAAAACCCCATTCTATGATGCAACCTGGGATAGTATCAGGGTTCATACTACATTAATTCAGGTAGAGAAGAGGCATTTCCTGCTTTTGCTTCCATGTGTCTTGTTCATGATATTGATGTACTTGTTCTTATCCTACAGGTGCTTTGGTCCACCTTGTTGTCTAACAAGGGGCATACACGCGATGGGTCGTGAGAGGGCTGCTCTTGGATCTTTTTCGAGAGTATCCTACTGCTTCACGTTGTTGGTGTACGCTTGACCTGGACCATCTGATGGGCAACACGACAGCTCAGAGACTATCGCTGTGCTGTGCAGATACATGGATTTGGGCCTGTGTCTGTGGGAGTTTGTGCATTCTCCCCGTGCTTGCGTGGGTTTTCTCCAGGAGCTTCGGTTTCCTCCCACATCCCAAAGATGTGCTCTTAGGCTAATTGGCAAAACAAATTCTTCCTAAATTGTCTCAAATTTGGTTTTTAATCCGTAGATCTATAAACATGGACAGGGATCGCGGTAGAGGTGGGAACATCGGGGTGGCGGCGTGGGATCATTGGGCCGAAGGGCCTGTTTCCCGTGCTGTTTTGTTCTTTGTTCATATCTGTTGTTTTGTTTAAAAAAATGTTTGGAAAAAAACTTTTGGAAAAATCTGTTTGGAAAAGTGGAAGACACTGATGCGTGACTAATCCTCCAAACATTTCCCTTAGCTGCCTGCTTACTGCTGTCACATTGCCTTATATGTGCATTGGAAGATCACAAATTGTGTGTGTATCGTACTCAGCCTACAGGAGATAATGGACCAGTGAAATCTGGGAAGCTTGTCCTTCGCATTAGCCCACCAAGGTCTCACATTAGAACATCCCCTGTGGTTTGACATCTCTCACTAGCACGTGATGGGATCCTGATCCTGCCCCGAGTATCAGAGGGAAACAAAGTACTTTTTATCAAGGACAGGACATTGGAAATGTGATTCACCATGTGACTATCTCACAGAGAAGCTTCTGTACACAGATCACTGTGGGTGACAGACTTCAGACTGTCTGTCTTTATGTTTTGGGAGTGGGTATTGCACAGTTCAGGACAGAGCTTTGAAGGAGAAAGGGAAATATCAAATCTGTTAGATAGCAATTTGTGTTTTAGAAAAAAACGGACAGTATGTCCTAAACCTTTTGGCTTCACACAAAAAATGAAGAATCTGTGTTCCGGGAAAATTATGGGAAGCTAGTAGCCAGTGTTGACCCAGGATGATTGAAATTCCTACCCTATACACCTTTGGATTGTGGGAGAAAACTGGAGCACCCAGAGGAAACCCACGCAGACAGGAAGAACATGCAAACTTCACACAGGCAGTGACCCAAGGCCGG
Organism: Sphyrna mokarran; assembly: GCA_024679065.1. Lineage (NCBI taxonomy): Eukaryota > Metazoa > Chordata > Chondrichthyes > Carcharhiniformes > Carcharhinidae > Sphyrna > Sphyrna mokarran. The sequence goes on along the minus strand of JAGIQG010000007.1, from coordinate 20,036,526 downwards.
AATTGAACTCAGGTCACTGGCGCCGTGAGACAGCAGTGCTAACCATGTGCTGCTCTGGAAGTTCCCTTTACAAATGTAACTTGTTGTCGCTATGGTAATGGGAACTTCAAATGGGGGAGAAGAAGGAAAATATGGGGAGTGTATGGAAAGGGGGAGAAGACTTTGGCTTTAGATTGTTCTGCTTGCCAGTAGAGCAGTAACATTCCAGAGTGACACAAGAATAAAGAAAAGTAAAGCCCTTTTTTGAATTTATGAATATGAATCGCCATCAATAGCATTAAAAGCCCTTTGCCCTCCAAGCCCGTGCCAATCATGATGCTCTGACTAAATTTAAAAAAGCCTTCAGTCTTTATTTGAGGTCCATATCCCTCTGTTCTCTCCCTATTTGTGTACCCCCATCTTGATGCCTTTTAAATGTTGCTAATATGCCTGCTTCCACCACCTCCTCTGGCAGTACATTCTAGATGCCTATCACTTCTTGCGTGCAAAGCTTCTCTCGCACATCACGGGCACAGTGGTTAGCATGACTGCCTCACAGCGCCAGGGACCCAGATTCAATTCCAGCCTCGGGTGATTATGTGGAGTTTACACATTCTCCCTATGTCTGCTTGGGTTTCTTCTGGGTACTCCGATTTCCTCCCACCGTCCAAAGATTTGCAGGTTAGGTTGATTAGCCATGCTAAATTGACTTTTAGTGTCAGGGGGATTAGCAGAGTAAATGTGTGGGATTATGGGAATAGGACTGGGTGCAGTTGTGCTTGGAACAGACTTGATGGGCTGAATGATCCCCTTCTTTACTGTAGGGATGGTGTGATTTTACCTCCCTTAAACTTTCTCCCTCTCACCTTGAACCCTTGTAACTGACTTTGCCACCCTGGGAAAATGCCTCCAACTATCACCCTGTCTATGTCTGTCATAATTTTGTAGACCTCTACAAAGACACTGAGGCAGGAATTCCAAATGACCCAATTAAATTATCCATCTTCCATATTGTGTGGACGTTTAGGGTGGGTCCCCCCATGCTGAGACTCTGGTACAGCTTCATTAAAGAAATTATAAAAATCAATCATTATCTTTTCATCGATATGTGTTGTAGTTTTTTCTCTCGTTGAAAGTGATTGACAGCAAATCTGAACCTTAAGTCTGTCTGTCACAGGGAAAACACAGTAAGAAGTCTCACAACACCAGGTTAAAGTCCATCAGGTTTATTTGGAGCCAATTTGGCGACAAATAAAATTGGTGGACTTTAACCTGGTGTTGTGAGACTTCTTACTGTGTTTACCCCAGTGCAATGCTGGTATCGCCACATCATGTCACAGGGAAACACACAGAGTACAGGTAAAAGCCTTTCGCAGTGTTTTTAAACTTAAAATTGAAACCGTTCCATCATTGAGGTGAGCAGCCAACAAACCAGAAAATGATAATCCTGTGAAAGGTTGCCTCACTTATTTCCTGCAGCTGAACTATTCTGCCCTGGAACGAACTTAACTGTTGCTAAGGAGATGGAACAACACAACTATAGTGTCACATGTTTTAAAGTTTATTTATTAGTTAAAGTTTATCTATTAGAGTCATAAATAGGCTTACATTAACACTGCAATGAAATTACTTTGAAAATCCCCTAGTCACTACACTGCGGTACCTGTTCGGGCACACTGAGGTAGGATTTAGAATGGCCTCCAGACCTAATCAGTGTTTCAGACTGTGGGAGGAAACTGGAGCACCCGGAGGAAACCCATACAGATATAGAGAATGTGCAAACTCCGTACAGACAATGATCCAAGCAGGGAATCGAACGTGGGTCCCTGGCACTGTGAGGCAGCAGTGCTAACCACTGCGCTACCGTGCTGCCCACATCTCCCTCAAAGTTCCCTCCTTCTCCCCCACCTTATTTCTCACCTATAGGCTACCCCTTGACGACATTCTCCAAAAACACAGCATTACCTTGCACAGTTACACTGACAAAGCTCCTCGCTCCCTCAGCTTGTCAGGCGGGCCATGTTCAGCAATCAGTGCTGGAAGAGTGAAATGTCCTCCAGCGAAATACTGGGAGTATCAAAGCCATGTCTTCAGTCCGTGGTGAGGACTTTACTCCTTCCTCATGGATTGCCTCACTCTCCTGAAACCCCTGAGGCTGAGTGAAACTGTCCACAGTTTTGGTGTTATAATTGACCCCACCTTGAGGTTCTGACCACATTACCATTGCACCATCACTAACATGGTGTAATTTTCCTTCTGTAACACTGTCCAACTCTGTGTCTGCCTCAATCTGCTGCTGTTATTATTATTCATGTCTTTGTTCCCCTCTAAACTTGACCATTCCAACCTAGACTTGACTATTCCATCACAGTCCAAGCCAGAGCACCATGAGTAAACTTGAGGTCATTCAAAACTGTGCTGCCCACATCCTGATGAACAGCAAACCTCTTTTCATTTATTTTCTCTTCACGTGCCGACCTACTTTGGCTCCCCGCTAAACTTCAATTTTGAAATTCTTATCCTAGTTTTGAAATCCCCCTCTTGTCTCATGCATCTCTTTCTCTGGAATTTTCCCCAGCACTGCCACCCTCAGATATTCACGCTGCTGCAATTCTGGCCTCTTGAGCATCCTTAATTTTAATTGCTCCACCATTGACTGCCACGCTTTCACCCACCATAGCCCCAATCTCCAGGATATCTCCCTCTTTCTTTCCCTTATTTAAGACATTCCATTGACGCCACCTTCTTTGATCAAGCTTTTGATCATTTTGACCATAATATTCCCTTATGTGACTCAGAGTTAAATGTTGTTTGACAGCACTATTGTTAAATGAGTGGGGAGGTCTGACCATGTTACATATGCTGTATGGACCATTTGATGGGCAACACGACAGCTCAGTGACTATCGCTGTGCTGTGCAGATACATGGATTTGGGCCTGTGTCTGTGGGAGTTTGCGCATTCTCCCCGTGCTTGCGTGGGTTTTCTCCGGGCGCTCCGGTTTCCTCCCACATCCCAAAGATGTGCTCTTAGGCTAATTGGCAAAACAAATTCTCCCTAAATTGTCTCAAATTTGGTTTTTAATCCATAGATCTATAAACATAGACAGAGATCACGGGTAGAGGTGGGAACATCGGGATGGCGGCGTGGGCTCATTGAGCCAAAGGGCCTGTTTCCCGTGCTGTTTTGTTCTTTGTTCTTTGTATATTTGGGTGAGTCATGTCAGTGTCTACTCCTCTTGAGGTAGCACTGCAACTTCGCTCAGCCTGTTAGAATAAATATGAGGACTAAACCAGAATTTCTTTTAAACTTCTCTTTCTCTGATAGCTCAGTGTTGGCAGACATTTGGTGTAAGTCCAGTTTATGTCTATAAGTAAAATTGCGGAGGCAGGACAGAAGCCCCTAGGAGTGGGTGGTAATTTCTTAACTTGAAGGAAGAACAGGGAGATTTGTTAATATACGCATAATGAAGTCTCCATGATAAATGAGATCTGATGATAACATTACTGCGTGATGCCTTTTTAATTTTTTTGTTGGTTAAAAAATTTCCTTTCAAGTGTTTCAGTATTTCCTCCCTGTGCTGTCCTTAGTTCCTGATACAAACAGTCTGTGGGAAAATTTGTTTTGATAATTAAGATAATCTCTCACAGGATGTGGCAAGGCCAGCATTTATTGCCCATCCCTATTTTCCCTTGAGAAGGTGATGGTGAGCTGCCTTCTCAAACTTCTGCAGTCCATGTGGTGTAAATATCTACAGTGCTGCTAGGGAAGGAGCTGCAGGACTTTGACCCAAACACAGTGAAGGAACAGCAATATATTTCCAAGTCAGGATGGTGAGTGACTTGGAGGAGAACTTGTAGCTGATGATGTTCTCATCTATCTGCTGCTCTTGTCTTACTAAGTGGTAAAGAGCACAGGAGCCTTGGTGAGTTGCTGCAGTGTCTCTTGTAGATGGTACACGCTACTATTATTGTGCGTTGGTGTTGGAGAATGGATGTTGGAAGTGATGGATGTGGGGGTGCTAATCAAGCAGGCTGCTTTGTCCTGGATGGCATCAAGCTTATTGAGTGTTGGAACTGCACCCATCCAGGCAAGTATTCCATCACACTCTTGACTTGCACCTCATAGATGGTGGACAGGCTCTGGGGAGTCAGGAGCTGAGTTATCCATCCAGTATCCCGTGGCAGTATCCCTAGCCTCTGACCTGGTCTTGGGATGATGTAAAGATGCCGGCGTTGGACTGGGGTAAACATAGTAAGAAGTCTGACAACACCAGGTTTAAATCCAACTGATTTATTTGATAGTAAACTCACAAGCTTTCAACCCTCTGGCCTTTGTCAGGTGAATGAAGTGTTCAGGTCTCAGATAGCAGTTATGTGTTATTGTGCTGTTTAAGACCAGAACACCTCATTCACCTGACGAAGACCAGACAAGACAGCTTGTCAGTTTGCTATCAAATAAATCGGTTGGATTTAAACCTGGTGTTGTCAGACTTCTTACTGATTTTGGAATCATATGTTAATGTGGTGAGTCTAGTTGAGCTTCTGGTCAATGGTAACCCCAAGGATGTTGACAGTGGGAGATTCGGTGATGGTAACGTCATTGAATATCAAGGGGCAGAGGTTAGAGTGTCTCTTTATTGGTGATGGTCATTGCCTGGCATTTGTGGGGCGCAAATGTTATGCATCACTTGTTAGGGCAAGCTTGGATATTGTCCAGATCTTGTTACATTTGGATATGGACCGCTTCAGTATCTGAGGAGTCAGGAATGATGCTGAACATTGTTCAATCATCGGTGAACGTCCCCGCTTCTGACCTTATGATGGTAGGAATATCATTGATGAAGCAGCTGAAGCTTATTGGGCCTAGGACACTATCCTGAGGGACTCCTTCAGAGGTGTCCTGGAGCTGAGATGACTGACCCTCCACAACCACAACCATCTTCCAACATACCAGGTCTGACCCCAACGAGCAGAGAATTTACCCCCTGATATCCATTGATTCTGGTTTTGCAGGGGCTCCTTGATGCCTCACTCAATCAAGTGTGGCCTTGATATCAAGGGCTGCACTCTCACCTCACCTCTGGAATTCAGCTCTTTCTTCCATGTTTGAACCCAGGCTGTAATAAGGTTAGGAGCTGAGAGACCCTGGCAGAACCCAAACTGAACATCCATGAACAGCTTATTTCTGAGCAGGTACTGCTTGATAGCACTGTTGATGATCCCTTTCACCGCTTTGATGATCGAGGGTAGACTGGGTGGTAATTGACCGGGTTGGATTTGTCCTACTTTTTGTGTACAGGACATACCTGGGCAATTTTCCATATTGCTGGATAGATGCCAGTGCTGTAACTATACTGGAAAAAACTTCAAGTTCAGGAGCACAAGTCTTCAGTAGTGTTGCTGGAATGTTATCAGGGGCCATTGCCTTTGCAGTATGCAGTGTCTCCAGCCGTTTCTTGATATTACGTGGAGCGAATAGAATTGACTGGAGTTTGACATCTGCAATGCTGGGGAACCACTGGAGGAAGCCGAAGTGGATCATTCACTTGGCACTTCTGATTGAAGATTGCTGCAAATGCTTCAGCCTTATATTTTGCACTTAGGTGCTGGCCTCCTCCATCATGATGATATTTATGGAGTTGTTTAATCGTCCACCACATTCATGACTGGATGTGGCAGGACTGCAGAGCTTAGATCGGATCCTTTTTGTTATGGCATCGTTTTGCTCTGTCTATCACTTGCTGGTGATGGCCAAGTGACATTATCGCTAGGCTATTAATCCTGAAACTCGGCTAATGTTCCGGGGACCTAGATTTGAATCCCGCCATGGCAAATGGTGGAATTTGAATTCAATGAAAAATAACTGGAATTAAGAATCTACTGATAATCTTTACCGATTATTGGAAAAACCCATCTGGTTCACTAATGTCCTTTCGGGAAGGAAATCTGCCGTCCTTACCTAGTCTGGCCTACACGTGACTCCAGAGCCATAGCAATGTGGCTGACTCTCGATTGCCCTCCAAGGACACCTAAGGATGGGCAATAAATGCAGGCCAGCCAGCGATACCCATGTACCACGAATGAATAAAAAAAATTACACACATTCTGACATTGAGGAGATCAGTAGTGACGAGAATGAATGTTTAAAATAGAATCCATTATGTGGATTATTCTGTCTTTCTCAAGTGGTGAAGATTTTGAATTACTTAGTATTAAATATTTATCTTAAAATTATATTTCAAGTGCTGAAGATAGAATAGTACTGAGCATTCAAAATAAGTTTTAAAAAATGTCCTTATGATAGATAAGGATCTCAACCTCTCGGATTAAGGGATTTTCTATTATTATACATGATTCCTAAGTAGATTTTTAAAATAATTATGAATGAGGGATGTGTGTTGCACAGGAATATGAGCTACAGGAGCAGGCCATGTAACCCTTCAGGTCTATTCCGTTATTCAATTGGAGTTAAAGGAGAAGATTTTCCTGTTGCACCTGTCACAGGAATTGAAGCAGGCAAGGGGCGGACCACATAAAGGTTTGTTGTCCTCAGGCAGGATTTTCCGGTTTTGGGGCTGGCAAGGCTAGAAGGTCCCTCCCAAGATGTTTAAGAATGCTAGTTTTTAAAAATTCATTATTAAGAAATGTGGAGCATTTAATGCCTTTGCAAAGGACTATCTTCTTGAAGTGCTGCCCTCCCTGAGGTGTAGGTACACCCACACTGCTGTTAGAAAGGGAGTTCCAGCATTTTGATTCAGCGACAGTGAAGGAATCGTGACAAAATTCGAATGTCTTGGTGGGGAACCTCTGGGCGTTGGTGTTCCAGGTGTCTGCTGTTTTTGTCCTACTAAAAAAGAGCGATCATGGGTTTGGAAGATGCTGCCCATGGTGAGCTCCTGCAGTGCATCTTGCAGATGACACTACTACAGCTGTGCATTGCTAGTGGAGGGATTGAAGTTTGTGGAAGGGATTGTAGTACCTTGCAGTACATCAGCTGGAGTATAGTGTACAGTTCTGCATTATAGGACTGTGGGAGAAAGTCGGAGCACCCAGAGGAAATCTGCAAAATATGGGGTGAATGTGCAGACTCCTCAACGACAGTGACCTCAGCTGGGAATCGAACCTGGATCCCTGGCGCTGTAAGGCACCAGTGGTAACCACTGTGCCGCTACTGTGGCTAGAAAATCTCAGCAGATCTAATAGCCTCTGTGAAGAAAGAACAGAGCTCTGACAAAGAGTCATCCAGACTCAAAATGTGAGCACTGTTTTCTCTGCACAGATGCTGTCAGGCGTGCTGAGATTTTCCAGCATTTTCTGTACCAGTAAATGTAGATTTTGTTTTGTTAATATCCACTGCAGTATCCGATATTAGGTTAAGAAAAATATAAATCAGAGTTTCTTAGTTTGAAACTAATATACCACCCATTCCCCTTCGGTCAGCTTTGTGTTTGATTTAAACCATAAGATTTGGATTGGATTTAAATTTATATCATTTTCATTTGCAGAATTATCGACAAGAGCTGGAAGCAAAGTTTTACAACGATACCTTTGACTGGGACCAAATCCATCACAATGATGTAGCTTGCCTGCTGAAGACCTTCATCCGAGAGCTTCCTTACCCGTTACTCACTGTGGAATATCTCCCGGCATTTGTGGCGGTGCAAAGTACGTCGTAACTTCAACGTATTTTGGCTTTCTTTTCATTTATTTTACTTACATCTTTTCTTTCTGGCTGCTTTTGATTTGATTTATTATTGTCACGTGTTAGCATAGAGTGAAAAGTGTTATTTCTTGTGCACTATACAAAGTATACCGTTCATAGAGAAGGAAAGGAGAGAGTGCAGAATGTAGTGTTACAATCATAACTAGGGTGTAGAAAAAAGTCAGCTTCATAAGTCTGACGGCAACAGGAAAGAAACTGTTTTTCATTTGATTGATGTGTGATCTCGGATTTTTGTATTTTTTTCTCAAAGACGAAGGTGGAAGAGAGAACATCCAGGGTCCTTAATTATTCTGGTGGCTTTGCCGAGGCAGTAGGAAGTGCAGTTGGAGTCAATGGTTGGAAGGCTGGTTTGTGTGGTGGATTATCTGTTCTTGCAGCAGTTTTCACACACAAACGTTTTGCTGTTGAACCTCAGCCCTGCGATTCCATCACATTTTAATGTTTGAGACAAAGGAGGGGGTGAAATTTTCCAGCCAAGATGCAGAGTGGGATTTCTCCCCATCCCCCTTGTGGCGTGTTTTACGGAGTTGGAGGTGACCCTTCAAGACCGATGGCAGGATCTTCCAGTCCTGCTGCTGTCAATGGGGTTTCCCGATGTTCACACTCTCTGCTGCGACGTGAATAGCCCATGGTGGGGTGTCACTGTCAGCGGAACCATAAGTTTCTGCCAATGGAAAATCCCATCCATAGTCTGCATCTCAAAGTTTCCTATGTGACTGTCAGTGTCTCTCTCTTGTCTACTAACTGTGGACAGAATGACTTGGACTTTGCAGTTTAAGTTGGTCAACATTCTATTATCATTACTCTAGTGAACCAGATAACAACTTCTGAAGTCCAGACATACAATTCGATACCAAAACTGAATGTCAATCAGTGATTCCATTGTGAAACCGCTAAAAACTGCAAACCATTAACATTCAAAACCTTGCCCTTTAACACTGTTGGTTCCACTTGAAGATCCTTGAAAATGTAGCATCTTGTTCAGTATGGAACCAGAACTTTGAAGGGCTCTATTTTCAATATTGCAGAGCCGCTTCCTGAAAAACTAGTTTTAGAGGCAAAATCTTATCAAAAATGGCAGAGTTGTTTCTGGCAAGAAAACCGGGGTGCTTCTCTCCAGATATTGCGACACTTTGTCACCATCTGGGGGGAAACACGGCAACTCCATGCCAGCAAAACTGTGGACATCACTCCCTCTTTTGTCCTTTCTGTTTGTAGACAGATTTTTTTTATTTTAAAAATTTATTACTTTTATTCATAAATACTCCGAAATAAACCATTCCTGAAATGACATTTCCATTCATTGCAAACACAGTCATATTTACAATTTCCTTAACTTCAATATTTTACAGTGCTCAGTTCGAAGTCATTACAGACATTACAATTCAGTTTTTCAACAAACTATATACATTTGTCACCTTTCACTATGTGCTGTTTTTGCAGAGTTGCACACAGTTACGCAGTCCGAAGGTTTTTTTTACAGTTACTGGCCTCTTGGTCTGCATTGGTTGAAAGGCTTTAAATGGTGACCTGTCCCTATGGTGCCAGATGAGATTCTGCATCCTAACAACTCTCTCTTTGTTTGGGTTTTAGATATCTCACCAATCAAGCTGCAGCTACAGGCTCTACATCTTATCATCATGCTGCTTCCTGACCCCAACAGAGACACTATCAAGGTACATCTGTCTCCAAGTGTCTGCCTGATGTTCAACCTGTACGTCAGAAACTTTATCAAATACTGCAGATATGCTGAGTGACTCACAAGGCTAAACATATGGCACAGTGGCATCACGGTTATGTTACTGGCTCAGTAATGTCGTGGCCTGAGCTGCTGATCAAGATATAAGTTCAAATCCCGCCATTGTGGCTGGGTAATTTAAATTTAACTAGATTATAAAATAATATTAGTGACGGTGACTGTGAAACTACTGACTGATGTAAAGATGCCGGCGTTGGATTGGGGTGGTAAGAACTCAGTAAGAATTTAGCAACACCAATTATTAATCCAACCGATTTATTTGATAGTAAAAAAGCGAGCTTTCAACACTCTTGTGTCTTCCTCAGGAACACTGCACTTGCCTGAGGAAGACACAAGAGTGTTGAAAGCTCGCTTTTTTACTATCAAATAAATCGGTTGGATTAATAATTGGTGTTGCTAAATTCTTACAAACTACTGACTGCCATTAAAAACACATCTGGTTCATGATTGCCCTTTGGGGAAGGCATTTTGCCTGGGCTAGAGTTTATGACTCCAGCCCAATGGCAATGTGTATGGATCTGAAGTGGTTTGAACAAGCCAGTCACTTTGTGCCAAAACTGCGACACTTGCAATGCAGGCAGCTCACCATCAAATTGCAAATATATTTACAAAGTGTAAATGTTTCTTACATTTTTACCATTTGAAGTTAATGATGGTTCAATTAATGTCTCAGTGATTAAGCATTTTCTGTAACTCATTAGGAAAAAGTTGGTGTTGTATTAATTTAATCTTACTCATTGGGGTTATGATTCATGATTCCAATCTTGTGGCCCACTGAGATGGAGGAGGGCCACTCATACGACACACTCACTGGCCTAGTTCATCCATCACTGGTCTAGACCCACTCCCTTTTCCACCTTTACAAATAGATTCACCAAAAAAAAACCTCTGTGTCACACCCTGATAGTGAACTTTGCATTGATATTGTGTCTGATTGTGTGAAGTGAAAGGCCTGGGCAGTCAAACGGGTGACTGACAACAGATAAAAGGGCCTCTGGTTTTACACAACATCGTTCGCCTCACACTGACAGCAGCAAGCCCAATGTGCAAATCATTCCCCTCACGTAAATCCCACGCTGCTGGGGTTTGAAGATGCTCTTTGGTTTTGGTTTCACTCCATCAGACACTTTTGCAAATGTTTGCTGTGGAGAAAGAGCCGGGGAGTTGGACCAATTAGCTCTCTCATGGAACTGCACAGGTTTGATGGGCTGAGTGGCCACTTCCTGTATTGCGAGGTCCTCCCAACCTTACACAGTTGTGTTAATGCATTCGGAATGCAAAAGGAATTACCCTATCTTCATAATACCAGCAGGTTTAAGATCTAATTAACTGGTTGGATGGAAAATTAACTATAATTTTCAATTATATTAGTGAGTCAAAGGAAATGCCGAATAAAGTTAATTTGCTGTTCTGTTGTTAATTCACAGAATTTGCCCAAAATTCCTTACTTTGAGCTGATAGATTGATTTCATAAATGAATAGTATAGTATAAGACCATGAGAAATAGGAGCAGAATTAGGTCATTCAGCCCATCAAGTCTGCTGCACCATTCAATCATGGCTGATATGATAGTCATCCCCATTCTCCGACCTTCTCTGCTTGATCGTTTTTTTGATCAAGGACCTATCTATCTCTGTCTTAAAGACATTCCATGACCTGGCCTCCACAGCTCTCTGCGGCAATGAATTCCACAGATTCACCTCCCTTTGGCTGAAAGAATTCTTCTTTATCTCAGTTTTAAAGGAGTATCCTCTCTCACCTTGAGTTCTAGTCTCTCCCACCTACTGGAAATATTCTCTCCACATCCACTCTATCAAGGCTTCTTAGTATTCTATAAGTTTCAATTAGATTCCCCCTCGTCCTTCTAAACTATACAAAATATACTTTCCGCATATTATTTATAAATAGTCGGAGCGTTATGATGCTTGGATTTTAGGATGCCCGACTCTCTGAAAATGTGGGTGTGGAATGTCCCATGTATAAACTGGAAAGTGAAAGGATGTTACATTACAATTGAATTGAATCTCTCCTCCCCTTTATTGTTTCCCCATCTCTCTCCCCCACAGGCTTTCTTGGAGTATCTGGGCAAAGTCGTAGCCAATGAGGCCAAAAACAGGATGAGCCTGTGGAACGTCTCCATGATTGTCGCACCGAACCTCTTCATGTGCAAAGGGAGGAGCGGAAACCACCAAGAGGCAGAGGCAGCCACTAAAGCGGCCAACATCGTACAACTACTCATCAAATACCAGGACATCTTGTGGACCGTGAGTGAGCCTGCACCACCCAGCACACTATACTGCTAATACCTTTTCCGCCTTTCTTGCATACTCCAGAAATCTGAATGAGAACAAGCAATCGTATTGCCAGCTCTGGATGAGCATTGACAGCCCACTGCACGATGAAATAGTGGTTTGCACTGCCGCCTCACTGCGCCGGGGACCCAGGTTCAATTCCTCAGGTCACAGTCTATGTGGAGGCACACTCTTCCCCCGTCTGCGTGGGTTTCCTTTGGGCGCTCTGGTTTCCTCCCAGTCCAAAGGTTGGGTTAGGTTGATTGGCCATGCTAAATTGCACCTTAGTGTCAGGAGGACTAGCAGGATTTGTGGAGTTACAGGGGTAGGGCTTGGGTGGAATTGTTGTCAATGCAGGCTCAATGGGCTGTACCCAAAGATGTGCAGATTAGTTTGACTACGATAAATTGCCTCTTTGTGTCGGGGGACTGGCAGGGTAAATGTGTGAGGTTATAGGAATGGGGCTTGGATGGGATTGTAGTCAGTGCAGGCTCGATGGGCCAAATGGCTGCCTTCTGCATTGTAGGGATTCTGTTGAATTCTTCAGGAATTAAGGACTAATTTCCAGATGACTGCTGTGAGCAAATGGGGAGAAAATTCACAGGAGCAATTACATTTTTCCTCATTCGTTGCGTGTAAAAAAAAACTGTAGTTTCTGGGAATAAAGGTTATGAAGTCTCATCCAGTTGGTTAATGACGAGTCAATTCACTTGTTGATTGGCACCTGATGATGGAAACCATTAAATAATTGAATAAAAATATCCAAACTAACAAAAAACAAAGTCAGTTCTTTGAAAGCCCCAGTGGTTTTTTTCTCTCTGAATTGCTTGCGGGAGGAGCCTGCAGATTAATCTTTAATTGCTGGAGAATCCAAGACAGTTCTCAACAGCTGGTAACTCTCAAAAATAAATCATCGTTCCTGGAATGGAATGGTGCAAATTCTTAAAATTGTCTTTTGTTTCGAATGTGCACTAGTGGATTAAGCGAACATAAGAACATATAAAATAGGAGCAGTTGAAGGCCATTTGCTCCATCGTTATTGTTAACTGCCCCTAATTGAATCATGGCTGATTTTCCACCAACTTAGCTACGTCTGTTCCTTTTTTTTTTGACATACTTCATGTCTGAATACCTACAAGTTCTGAGGTAGAGAATTTCAAAGTTCATAATCCTCTGAGTGAGGAGATTACTCATCATCTTAGTCCAGTGTTGTCCAACGAGAAGAGAGAACAGCCTCTAGCAGCAACCATTACAAAGCTTCTTAATGACTTTGTACAGTAGAACTATAAATCCACAGAATCCCTGCTGCCCATTGAGTTTGCACCAACTCTCCAAAAGGGCATCCTACCCAGGCCCTCCCCTCTGCCCTATCCCTGTAGCTGCCCTATCATTGTAACCCCATCCACCTAACTTGCACATCTTGGGACACAAAAGGGCAATTTATCATGGACAATTCGCCTAACCTGGTGTGTCTTTGGAGCGTGGGAGGAAACCGGAGCACCCGGAGGAAACCCATGGAGGCACGGGAAGAACATGCAGTATCCACCCAGTGACCCAAGGCTGGAACTGAGCCCAGGTCCCTGGCACTGAGTTGAGAGTGTTAACCATTGTGCCACCCTCTACCATGCCAACTGATGATAATTGGGCACAAACATGATGAAAATCCAGGCCAATTGTCTTTTGTTCCAAATGTGCACCGGTGGATCTGGTGAGCATAAGAGGATACAACGTAGGAGCAGTAGAAGGCTATTCGGCCCAGCGCGTGTACTAACATAACAGAGCTTTCTGTCCTGATTAGGAACAGTAAAGTTGCAGAACCAGCTAAAAATCTAGCGGCAAACTCTGGTCATATTCTTCTCCCTTCCATGTCAGAAAGCGGAGACAAAGTCTCCGTCTATCAACATAAAATGAAGTGAATGGAGAATTAACTAAACTAGAGGTCAGTGACAACACTGAACCATGGTTAATTTGGACACCAATTCTGTAACCTCTCTCTGCGAAGGCATGACTGACATGAAAAGAAGGGCAAGATGCCTTGGCCATGCTAAATTGCCCATTAGTGTCCCAGGACGCATAGGTTTTGGGATTAACAGGGTAAATATGCGGGATTACAGGGCTTAGGTGGGGATGGCTGTTGGTGCAGACTCGATGGGCCAAATGCACTGTAGGGATTCTATCATTCTTTCTGTGCATTATGGAACCACATTAGTGACAATAGCTGCCTTGCTATGGTTGGTGTTAAAGGATATCATTAGACAAGCTTATGTGAAGCATATGGTGACATGGTTTGCATTACAATGATAAAAATCTGGATCATCATTAAGTAGAATAATAGAATCCTACAGTGCAGAAGAAGGTAATTTCGCCCATCGAGTCTACACCGACCACACTCTCACCCTGTAACCCCATTTATTTACCTTGCTAGTTTCCCTGACACTAAGGGGCAGAATACCATGGCCAGTCAACCTAACCGGCATATCTTTAGAATGTGGGAAGAAACCGAAGCACCCAGAGGAAACCCACGCAGTCATGGGAAGAGTGTGAAAACTCCACACAGACAGTGACACAAGGTCGGAATTGAACCCAGGTCTCTGGCATTGTGAGGTAGTGCTAACCACCGTGTCACTTCAAAAATAGTTGAGATCATCAGTGTTAAGGCACTCCTCCTCTGCCTAATATGCCTAAGCTTATTTGCTACTCGTGATGCTTTTCACTATCCTCTCTGAGTAGGCAGTGCAGGATAATGGGCCCGAAGTTGTTGTGCTAGGGCATCTAATAGTGTCTGCTATTAGCCTTACAGAAGGATGTGGAGGCTTTGGGAAGGATACAGAAAAGATTTACCAGGATACTGCCTGGTATGGAGGGTATGAGCTATGAGGTGAGGTTGGAAAAACTTGGTTTGTTCTCACTGGAATGACAGAGGTTGAGGGAATGACCTGACAGAAGTCTACAAAATTATGAGGGCCATAGACAGAGTGGATAGTCAGAAGCTTTTTCCCAGTGTGGAAGAGTCAATTAGTAGAGGATACAGGTTTAAGGTGTGAGGGGCAAGGCTTAAAGGAGACGTATGAGGCAAGTTTTTTTACACAGAGGGTGCGAGGTGCCTTGAACCCGCTCCCGGGGGAGATACAGAAGCAAATACGATAGTGACTTTTAAGAGACGCCTTGACAAATACATGAATAGGATGGGAATAGAGGGATATGGTCCCTGGAAGGGTAGGGGGTTTCAGTTCAGTTGGACAGCATGGTTGGTGCAGGTTTGGAGGGCTGAAAGGCCTGTTTCTGTCCTGTAATTTTCTTTGTTCTTACTTTTACACGTTCAGAAATTTACATCCTTGAGTGTCAGGAAGTACAGGCTCATGATGTTGCAGTGAGGGAGAGGCTAATGATGGGAAAATCTGGGCTAGAGTATCTTCTGACAGTAACAGCTGTTGTTCTTCCTCCATCTTCCACAGATTCCGTCCTTTATGATTGCCCAGGTGCGGAAGATGAACGAAAGTGAGAACAGAAGACGGACAAAAGTGACATGGCTGAGTTCTCCTTCATTTCTATTCCCTCCTGCCTTCAGGGGAAATGGCTCTCCCCCCTTGGGTTCCTCTCCACGAGGGCGAAACCGAAACCAGGAGGCCGCCTTGTGGGAGATCCCAGGTGTGAACTCATGTCCTAACTCTTTGGGGCACAGTTTAAAGGTACGCTCCTCTGTCTTATCATTGACTCACTAATATTCCTTTTCCTTCTACTGTAGAATTATCACAGAATTGTTATGGCCATTTGGCCCATCGTGTCTGTACTAGCTCTTCAAACAATCATAAAGACTTAGTACCATTCCCCTGTCTTTTCCCTTGCAAATTGCTTCTATGTAAATAATCATCTAACATCTTCTTGAATGCTTTGATTGAACCTGCTTCCACTGGACTACAAGACACTGCATCCAGATCACACACATTTGTTGTGCAAAAAGTTTTTTCTGACATCACATTTGCTTCTTTTGCAAATTGTTTTAAATCTGTGTTTTCTCTTTTTTGACCCTAAAAGTTAAAGTTTATTTATTAGTCACAAGTAGGTTTACATTCACACTGCAATGAAGTTACTGTGAAAATTGCCACACTGTGGATCTGTTCAGATACCCTGAGGGAGAATTTAGCACAGCCAATGGATCTAACCAGCACGTCTTTTGAACTGTGGGAGGAAATCAGAGCACGCAGAGCAAACCCATGCAGACACGGGGAGAACGTGCAGACTCTACACAGACAGTGACCCCAAGCTGGGAATTGAACCCAGGTCCCTGGTGCTGTGAAACAGCAATGCTAGCCACTGTGCCACTATTACATGCAGGAACAATTTCTCCCTATCCACTCTGGCCAACCACCTCATGATTTAGAACACCTCTATCAAATCTCCTCTTAGTCTTCTTCTCTCCAGGGAGAACTGTTCCAACTTCTCCAATCTATCCTCGTAACTCAAGTTTCCCATCCCTGGAAATATTCCTGTATATCTCTTGTGCACTCTCTCCATTGTGTTCACATCCTTCCGATAGTCTGACACCCAGAACTGTACACAGTATTTCAGATGAGGTCTTGTATAAGTTCAGCATAACCTCCTTGCTAAATCAAAGTACTGCGGATACTGGAATCTGAAACAAAAACATAAAATGCTGGAAAATCTCATCAGGTCTGACAGCATCTATGGGGTAAGAATAGAGCCAATGTTTCAAGTCTAGATGACCCTTTGTCAGAGCTAAGATTTTGCAGCATTTTCTGTTTTTGTAGCCTTCTTGCTGTTGTTCACAACACCCCTATTAATAAAGCCTAGAATACTGTATGTTTTATTACCTGTTCTCTCTACCTGCCCTGCCCCCTTCAATGATCTATGCATTTATACACCCAGGTCCCTCTGTTCCTGCAACCCCTTAAGAATTGTCCCCTACATATTATATTGTCTGTCTATTTTCTTCCTACCAAAATGCGTCGCCTTACACTTCTCCGCATTGAACTTCGTCTGGCACCTATCTGCCCACCCCAGTAACTTGTTTATGTCCTTGTGAAGTTTTACAATATTTTCCTCATGGATTACAATACTCTTGAATTTTGACTCTTCTGCAAACTTTGAAACTGTCTCCTGCACTCCAAGATCATTAATATGTTTTAGGAAAAGCAAGTATTCCAATACTGACCATTAAGAACTTCTGTTACAAACCTTTCACCAGCTGGAAAAATATTCATATTTGTGTGTAACACAAATATAACTGTTACACTCTGTTTCTTATTATTCAGCCAATTTTCTATCCCTGTCATTACTGTCCTACTTTATTACACGAGCTATAACTTTTCTCATAAGCATGTTGTGTGGCACGGTATCAAATGTCTTCTGAAAGTCTGTGTATACCACGTCAACTGCATTACCCTCATCAACCCTTTATGATACTTCGAAAGAGCAGTAAATTAATACACATTATTTTCCCTTTGGAATTATAGTACAGAAGGAGGCTATTCTGCCTGTTGTGCCTGTGCTGGTTCTCTGAAAGAGCAGCTTTGATCCATCTAAATATTTTGCCAATGGTTTTAAATTTATGATCTGTGGTTATTGACCCACTGGCCAATGAGAATAGTTTTTCTCAATCTGGTCAATTTAAATTCTTCCAGTGCAAACAATCTTACCTTTCATCTCCTCATAACTGAAGTTTTTCACCGCAATCCTCTTTATCTTTTCTAAGGATTTTTGATGTCTTTTCTTATGTTGTAGATGGCACAGTGGTTAGCACTGCTGCTTCACAGCTCCGTGACCCAAATTCGATTCCAGCCTCGGGTGTTTGTGTGCATTCCATTTCTCCCCCTGTCTATGTGGCTTTTCTCTGGGTGCTCCGGTTTCCTTCCACAATCCAAAGATGTGCAGGATATGTTGATTGGCCATGTTAAATTGCCCTTTAGTGTCAGGGGAACCAGTGGGGTAAATTAGTGGGATAAACACAGAAAACCGGAAACGGAAACAAAAACAGAAAAATGCTAGAAAATCTCAGCAGATCTGACAGTGTCTGTGGAGAGAGCAATGTTTCGAGTCTAGATGACCCTTTGTCAGGGCGGGTCTGACGAAGGGTCATTTAGACTCAAAACATTGGCGCTATTCTCTGTTCACAGATACTGTCAGACCTGCTGAGATTTTCCAGCATTTTTCTATTTTTGTGTAAATATGTGGGGCTACGTGGATAGCGTGGGATTAAAAGACATAACATAGAAACAGAACATTGCAGCACAGTACAGGCCCTTCAGCCCTCAATGCTGTGCTGAACTATGTCCAATCCCAAGATCAAGCTATCCCCTTTCTATAATTCTGGGATTGTTGTTGAGGAAGGCCCAATTGGGCCGAGTGACCTCCTTCTGCACCTCAGGGAGTCTGATTCTATGTGTGATGTCCAGAATTCTCCTCCCTGCTCCAGATGCAATTTATAAAGATCTTGCTTGATGACTTAACTTTTACATTCTGTATATTAGTTTTGGATCAATCCTACTTTGCAGTAGTTAAGTAAATAAAACCCAGCACAGACATCTGAGCCAAAGCTGTCAGTTTAAATAAAGGATGGGGTGGAAACACAAAGAAGTGTTTGCATGAAATTTAAAACCATTTTCTCTTTGTCTTTGCAGACAGACATACCAGAGGGAGTTATCCGTGTTTATGCTACTCAACTATCCAAGGTTTCCATGGCCATTCAACTGGACAATGAGACGAAAGCCAGTGATATTCTTGCCAGGTTTCACTGTGAAAACAGGTGAGTTCATGGAGGGGTGGGAAGTGGAGGGGGGACGAGATTGGAGCTGGGGGGTGTTGGGTGGGTGGAGGGGGGTGAGATTGGAGCTGGAGGGGTTTGGAACTGGGACGGGGGGGGGTAAATAAATATTAACATCAGTGACGTTTTGGAGATTCTAAAGTGACTGGGTGAAATTCTTTTCCACTTTGTGTGACGTCTCAAAATTCCATATAAAGCTCTTGAGACAAATAATGATTAACCCACAAAGTTTGTGTGACCAGAAGTATGCGGCTTTTAAGGAGTACATACATTTGCAATGACTTCAATCCACATGCTGCAGTCAAAGGCTGGAATTGCTTGGGAGCCAGACACAATTCCTGGCTTTGCCAAACTGACCAGCCATGAATGGGAGCCTTGGCACCCCAGAAACAGTGTGGAGATTTAATTCTCTCTTGTTATTTTTGTGATGACACATCTGCTCTCCACCTTTGCGAAAATTCAGGCCAAGGTATTTTACTGATGCTGGGTGCTAGATGTTTCAAATCTGTCTTCCAAGGAAGAAACTGTCCCCCTTGTTTTATTTTTTATTCTTTTCTTCTGGACAAGAGCAAAGTGAGAAGCCATCAATGTAAGACAGTCGCCAAGAATTTTGATAGGAACTCAAGAATCATAGAATGCTACGTGCAGAAGGAGGCCATTTGACCCATCGATCTGCACCATCAACAATCCCACCCAGAGTCTTCCCGTAACCCCATTCATTTCCCCCAGCTAGTCTGCCTGATACTAAGGGGCAATTTAGCACGGCCGATCCACCTAACCAATACGTCTTTGGGACTGTGGGAGGAAACACAGGGAAAATGTGCAAACTCTACATTGACAGTGACGCAAGTCAGGAATCGAACTCAGGTCCCTGGCACTCTGAGACAGCAGCGTTAACCACTGTGCAACTATGCCATCCCAGAGAAAAAAATCTTTTTGCTCAGAGTGGTGAGAATATAGAACTTGCCACCATGGGGAGTAATTTGAGTGGCTGGTCTAAATGCCAGATAAGAATATCAAGCAGAATGCAAGGGAATTTGATTTTATTTAATTTATTATTGCACTGGGATACAGTGAAAAGTCTTATTTTTTGCATACTATACAGACAAAGCTTACTGAACGTAGAGTATGTAAGGGAGAAGGAAAGGAGAGAGTGTAAAATACAGTGTCACAATCATAGCTGGGGTCTGTTCAAAAGTCTGATAACAGCAGGGAAGAAGTGTTCTTGAGTCGGCTGGTACGTGACCTCAGAATTTAGTATCTTTCCCCAACAGAAGAAGGTGGAAGAGAGTATGTCCAGGGTGGGTGGGGTTCTGGGTCATGCTGGCTGCTCTTCCAAGGCAGCAGGAAGTATGGACGGAGTCAATAGATGGGAGACTGGTTTGCGAGATGTACTGAGCTGTATGGACTAAGGAAAAAATAGTAGATTTAGATGAGAAAGGATGGGAGGGGGTTAGAGCATAAACATTAGCAGGAACTTGTTGAGCTGAATAGCCTGTTTCTGTTCTGTATGTTCTAGAACATAGAACATAGAACATTACAGCGCAGAACAGGCCCTTTGGCCTTCGATGTTGCGCCGACCAATTAGGAACAAGCAATGACCCTCTAACCTAAACCATTCCCTTTTCATCCATAAACTTATCTACTAACCTCTTAAATGCCACCAAACTTCGCGCATCTACAATTGCAGCAGGCAGGGCATTCCATACCCTTACCACCCTCTGGGTGAAGAACCTACCTCTGACATCCGTCCTATAACTACCACCCCTTAATTTAAAGCTATGTCCCCTCGTGCTAGCTTTCTCCATCCTAGGAAAAAGGCTATCACTGTCCACCCTATCTAAACCTCTAATCATCTTATATGTTTCAATAAGGTCTCCTCTTAGCCGCTTTCTTTCTAACGAAAACAACCTCAAATCCCTCAGCTTCTCTTCAATCTCTATCCAATCTGTGCAATTTCTGTACTGATTAGTTAATAAATGTCTGTCCTTATAGTGGTTGTTCTGATTATGCAGTCATCAGCTGTATATCCTATTGCAGTGGAGTAAAGCACGGTCTGTATTGTACTCGCTGAGCTCCATGGAGGCTGGAATGGCAATTAGTCAGAGTGAGTGGGATTAGTGACGACAGGACTTTCCGTCACTTCTCCCTATCTAATGATTCCCGCTAGCTAGCGATAGTTAAGTACGCACAGGAAGCTTGACTACACAGAAGATGACAGAGGATTATTCCCGGAGTCATAGAATCATAGAGTCCTACAGTGCAGAAAGAGGCCCTTCGGCCCATCGAGTCTGCACCGAAAACAATCCCACCCCGGCCCTACCGCCATATCCCTACATATTATACCCACTAATCCCTCTAACCTACATATCCCTAGACACTAAGGGGCAATTTCTTAGCATGGCCAATCAACCTAATCCGCACATCTTTGGACTGTGGAAAGAAACCGGAGTACCCGGAGGAAACTCATACAGACACAAGAAGAATGTGTGAAGTTTGCACAATGTACCGGCAAACATGAGGGTCTTTGGGATTGGAGATCAAAAGGAGAAGAATATAAAATCCCAAAAAGAAAATGGGGTTAGGGAGTTCAAAAATACAACGTGAAAGGAAGGCTTGGGCTGGGAGCAATGGCCACCTGATCCTTTCTTGCAGAAGGAAAGGCATGAATTTGATGGACCAAATGGCTGTCCTTTGTGCTGTATTTGACTCTGTGGTGTGAATGACAACTGAAATGTCTTAGTCTGTATTTGTAGCTCATCGTTACATTTTTGCTTCAGGAGGGAAATGCTGAGTGTTGCAAAGATATAAAAGTGGCATCCTGGAAGTGAAATCGGGCTCAGATGATAGATTTTGTAGGAAACATCTGCGTTGGGGGATAAAGGACACGGCAGAGTGCTTCATAACAGATGAATTCGTTTTGACCTACAGTCTGAAACACTGATGTCTTTAGCAATGCTGCTTGAGAAATGCATTCGGGGCAGGGCCCCTCTGCTTCTCATTTAAAAATTGCAGAATAGAAAGAGGCTACTCAACCCATTGTATCTATGCTGTGTTGTTCTTTAAATGACTCTCCTTATCCACACTAACTCCTATTCATGAAGGACTTGTCATAAGTGAGTTCACAGGTGTTAAGCAATGCTTCGAATTTAAAATTTTCATCTGTGGGATGTTCTGTTACGTTAAAGGTGCTATGTTAATGTAAGTGGTTATTGTGCGCTGGGATCTTTTACATCTTTCTGAACAGCTTTAAGGTCTGATTGGAAAGAGACGGTTGGATTTTCCGAAACCCCTGTTCTGCAGTGTGTCTTGTGGAATGTTCTGTCAAAGAGCATTTGAGTTGATTTGATTAATTATTATCACATGTATTAACATACAGTGAAAAGTCTTGTTTCTTGCGCACTATAAGAACATAAGGAGGAGTAGGCCATCCAGCCCCTCAACAAAGCATACCCTTCATAGAAAAGGAAAGGAAAGAATGCAGAATATAATCTAGCTATGGTGTAGAGAAAGATCAACTTAATACAAGGTGGGTGCATTCAGAAGTTTGATGGCAGCAGGGACAAAGCTGTTCTTGAGTTGGTTGGTACGTGACTTCAGACTTTTCTATCTTTTTCCCAGTGGCAGAAGGTGGAAGAGAGAATGTCTGGGGTGCGTGGGGTCTTTGATTTATGCTGGCTACTTTTCCAAGGCAGTGTGAAGCATAGACAGAGACATTAGATGAGAGACTGGTTTGTGTAATGGACTGGGCTTTGTTCACAAACCTTTGTAGTTTTTGTGTCTTGGGCAGAGCAGGAGCCATACCAAGCTGTGATATGACCAGAAAGAATACTTTCAGTGCTGTGTCTGTAAAATTTGCTGAGAGTTGTAGCAGACATGGTAAATTTCCTTAGCCTTCTGAGAAAGTAGAGGAGTTGGTGGGTTTTCTTTAACTATAGTGTTGGCATGACGGGACCGGGACAGATTGTTAGTGATCTGGATACCTAGAAACTTGAAGCTCGTGATCATGTCCACTTCGTCCCTGTTGATGTAGACAGGGGCATGTCCTCCGCTAGGCTTCCTGATGTTGCTGAATATTTCCTTCTTTTTGTTGACATTGAGAGAGAGATTATTTTTGTCACACCAGTTTACCAGGTTATCTCTTTTCTCATCATTGTTTGAGATCTGACCCACTATGGTAGTGTCATCAGCGAACTTGAAAATCAAGTTCTGAAAGTCACAGTCATAGGTGTGTAAGGGCTATAGTAGGAAGCTGAGAACACAGCCTTAGGGGGCACTGCTATTAAAGATGATTGGGGAGGAAGTGTTGTTGCTTATCCTTACTGATTGTGGTCTGTGGGTTAGGAACTTCAGGATCAAGTCACAGTGGGAGGAGTCAAGTCCCGAAATTTGGAGATAAGTTTCATGGGAATAATGGTGTTGAAGGCTGAACTGTGGTCAATAAATAAGAGTCTGATATAGGTATGTTTGTCATCCAGATGTTCCAGGGTTGAATTTAGGGCCAAAGAGATGATGTCTGCTGTGAATCTGTTGTGGCAGTAGGTGAATTGTAGTGGATCCAAGCTACCTGGGAGGCTGGAATTGATTTATTCCATGACTAACCTTTCAAAGTATTTCATAATGATGGATGCCAGAGTCACTGGATGATAGTCACTAAGGCACGGTGCCTTAATAAGGAATAATGGTGTTAAAGACTGCGCTGTAATCAATAAATTGGAGTCTGATGTAGGTTACTTTGTTATCTAGGTGTTCCAGGGTTGAGTGCAGGGCCAAGGAGATGGTGCAGACTTAATAGCTCTCAACAAATTCTAAATCAATCTTTTCTTTTTGTTACATTTTCACAGCACAAGTTCTGCAGTTCCCCTTAATGGACTGAACCATTACTTGTTTGAAGTTGGTGGAAACATAGGTAGGTGATTTTTTTTTTACAGTTGTTGTATGAAAGGTACTGAGAAGAACAAATTGTTAAAGAATCGTAGTGTTTGATATCTTGATTGAATTGCTATCATTTCTGCCTTTAATCCCTGAGCTACTTAGTAAGAGAACCAAATGGCTTGCTGCCCTATTCTTGGAAAATTAATCCCCTTAAGTGTCCAAAGATGTGCAAATCAGATGGATCAACCATGATCAATATGTGGGGTTATGGGGTTAGGGCAAGGGGTTGGGGATTGGTTAGAGTGTTCTTTTGGAGAGTGAGTGCAGACGCAATGGGCCAATTAGCTTCCTTCTGTATGGTTTCAAAAATAAACAGCTCTTAAAAATACCCTCTGCAATGGCAAGCCACTCAAATCAAGAGCAATTAGGTTGGGCAATAAATCCAATCAGTGATGCCCATCTCCCATGAATGAATAATAAATAGTGCCATGGGTCTTTTACATCAAACTGGGAGGACATACATGGCCTTGGTCACTTGTGTGACAAAATAAGGAGTCTTCGTGTCTGACAAAAAGAAAATCAGTCAGCACTTACCGGACTTCAAGTTTCATTTTCAGCAGTGGGACTTAAAAGCAAGTTAGAGTTTTCACCTGTCTAGCCAGAGAGGAAGTTGCCCTGGTGGGTGTGAGTAGTAGATTAGAATTTATGGTACTATTTCAGCAACATTAATTCTCTTGGCTGTTGACATTACCTTATTTGCGTCTTGTGTGTTTTCTTTGCAGGAGAGCGCTGTCTGGACCTCAACACCTACATCCTGGACTTGTACCATTTAAATCCCAATGCGAGATGGGTCATTAAGCCCAGAACATTGTGAGATTACTTGTTGCTGAGTGATGGGCCATAAAGTAATCTTGGAGCAGCCTTGGTGAATATGACTGCAGGGACCCCTGAGAATAGTGGATGTATTTAACAGTGGAGCCTTTGTGTCTGAGGCTTTGGGCCATTGGTTACCCTGACCGACAGAACTCTGCCCTCGAAAGGCGACCGTTTCAGAGGCCGTGACCCTACCGTGTCAGGGCTGAACGCGGCTGTCTATCATTGGCCGGCAGCTCGGAATGGCCGATGGAGAAGTTTATGACCATTTTGAAGCTTTTCCTCTCCTCTGCTCGGGGGAAACCTCCGGAGGTTAACAGTCCAGCAGAGAGGGGTTTTTTTTAAAAAGAAAAATTTTTGACTTTAAAAAAAAACTCACAATAAACTCATCTGGTGGCGATTAAGGAGCAAGTCAGTCTGTCAGTTGTGACCATTATAAACGTGGTCTTGAAGGAATGTGCATTTTAAACAGTCATGTCCACTAGACCTCACAGTTGAGGAAAATACGTATAAGCCAACTACCTTTTGTTTTTCTGGTTATTTTGCCTGTTTGTAGGGGGAGGTTTTGGGGGAGGGGGAACGGTGATTCTCCCGGGAGTGATCATGTTCGCTGAGTTTACAGACACTGTATGAGGACAGCCAAAGAGTAAACAAGATGGATGTTTTCTTTGAATAATAATTAAAAGCCATTCCAGCAGGAATGGGTTCGGTGCCAAATTCCACGGAGTCTATCAGGCGGGAAGTTGTGACAGAGAGAGAGGATGAGGACTGCACCTGCAATAGCATGCGATTCCTGTTGGTGCGCGACTCGCTTCCACATCTGCCTGGAATTCTGTTTTGCAGCAAACTGAAGGCCGGCCTTTTTTATTGTGACCTTGCAGAGTGTGTGCACTCACAGGGTGATGGATGGCGAGGCCACTGCGTCCAAACATGGTCCCACAAAACTCTCTTGTTACGCTTCAACATGCACAGGAAGCCTTTTGACAGGATGGAGGAAGGATCGAGCCATTTTCTTTCTGGAACTTACACTCCATGGGACAGCACGTGTTGATGTGAACAATTAATCATTCTGTCATTATTCAGTATCTCGCGTGCACAGGGGGGCACTTTCTCTCGTTTTGTTGTGCCCTAATAACAGAAAGCAGGGCAACATGCGGAGATTATAGTCTTACCCTCTTCTCTTTGATAAAGTACCACTGATCATCCTTGTCCACCTGTAATGCCTTCAGAGTTAGGTCACAGATCAGCCAAAATCCATAGAATGTGGTGGTCCAATTTGAACGGGCTAAACTGGGTGGTATTTTATGGTTTCGCCGACACGAGACCGGAAAATCCCTCCCGAGGTCAACAGACCTTCCCATTGTCCTCCCCTTGCCTGCTCCAATTCCTGTCGCAGGTGGGACGGTGGAATTCTGGCAATTGTTTCCTAAGCTCCGTCGTTTATTCTACTTGCGAGCACGTTCGAGTGTGGTGTCTTTCTTAAGTATGTGTTTAGGATATTTGAGTGAGTATTAATCAGTTCTGCATTGCTATTTAAAATACAAGTTTTTTTTTAACAAAAAAGGAGGGGATGAAAGGATTTGAAATCTTGCTCTATCTGTCTTGTGAAAACCAATCACTTGTTCTTGGGGAGAGTTGTGGAGTTTCTGGAATCTTGAATGGTTTTAATGGTTTCTTTTTCCCTTTCCCCTCTCCGCCCCAGGGAAGAAGTTTGCTGTTTAGTCGATATTAGGAGTTATATAGGGGTATCTTTGTTGTTTTGTTGATCAGCATGTATCAGCTAGATAAGAACGTAGGCAGCAAAAGGTACTGCCCTTTCCAGAGTGAAGTTAAAAAGATGCATTTTGCATGCTCCAATATTAGAAGGTGAATTTAACTGTCCCTCTCTCATTACATCTTGCTTGCATAGAACTAGATAGAATTTACAGTGAAGATATGGGCTAGTTTGCCGCATTAGCCCGTGCAACGCTTTACACATGCCCCCTCTGTCCTTACTGTATCCAACCCTACCACCATATCCTTCTCTTTGATTTGAGCAGCCTGTATTAGTTTATTCCTTCAGGAAGTCTTGACAGGGATATTAATAGACAAATTAGAAATAATTTTCTGAAACTGTGCCTGAAACTGAATTCACCTTGCATGCATATTCAAAATTCAGGTACATGAGTTCCCCTGATGTTTCATCCAATCTAATGGGAACATCTTTTCCCTAATGCTGCCCCAGATGTTACTGCATTGCAATTGCCAGTTTCAGACTGATAGCCTATTGAGTAAGAGGGGATGACAGACACTGGTTATCCAGTTGTCAACAATTGCTGCCTAACCAGGGAGATTGGAATTCTACATGCTAGTTGAATTTAGCGATTAACAAAGACTTGTAGAACTGTCAGTTCCCAAAACTCTCACTGTCAAGAAATCCTGATGATTCAAGAAATATATTGTGAGGGTTGACCCATAACACTGGTGTAAAGTTGACTTGAACACCTTTATACAAAGGTTTCATTCGTAAGTTTGTGTTTCTTCACGTCAAATTACTTCTCATCAACTCAAAGGATGGCAGGGTGGTATAGTGGTTTGACACTGCTGCTTCACAGCTTCAGGGACCTGGGTTCGAATCCCAGTTTGGGTCACACTCCTAGTGTGGAGTTTGCAGATTCTCCCAGTGCCTGTATGGGTCCCCCCAGGTGCTCTGGTTTCCATGTGGGTTAGGTGCATTGCCATGCTAAATAGTTGCTTAGTATCTCAGGATGCAAAGTTTAGAGTGATTAGCAAGGTAAATATTTGGGATTATGTGGATAGGGCCTGGGTGGTTTGTTGTTGGTGCAGACTTGATGGGCTGAGTGGCCTCATTCTGCACCATAATGTTGGGTTTTCCTCCACTATATGCTCTGCAACTGGTTGACATAATGGCAGGAAACTCTATGGGAAAATTGAATGAATAGCCCTATTATGTTGCACTGTTGACAGCATTTTCCTCCCCCCTCCCTTCCCTCCATACCCTGCCAAGACTTCCTTCAGACCCAGGTGATGCCAGAAGCCTAAGCCTATTCTGTCAGTGAAAGACCAAAATAACATTGACACCCTCATTGTCTCGCAGAACTCCAAGTTAGATACTTACCTGCAGCTCCTGTCTGGTTTGGATGGGAGCCCTGGCCACCAATCTCAAGGCAAAATAGCGTCAGCAGCAAAATGGCAATTAAAGTGTTTTTTTGCACTTTTTAGATTCCCAGCAGTAAGAGAGGTGATAATGAAATGACCGTGAGTCTCAGGCATTATCATGTTCAGGCAAACCTCCTATGCCTCATAGTTCCTGCCCCCTCTATCATGGGGTGCTCTCTCATCTCATATGGATAAGTGCTTCTTACGCATTGCCATATGTACTTTATAAAGTTTTTGTAAGACTCCTATAAATTGTGACCTCTCCAACATTGAAAAATTGACAACAGTAAGTGAGGCTTGGATGATGTTCGAAAATGATGGGTTTTCATACCGAGGATATTTCGGGGAATGATTTCATTGCTGGGTTTCGGAAAATAATTTATGGGACCGCGGATCTGCAGTTGAAAAACTTGTTTCGCAATTGTTGAAACTGAGTCACAGACCTTAATCAGCAATATATGTCCTTAATTCTTCACCAGATAGCTAGGTGAGATAGTGAACCGTGTTACATGGTGCTGATCTGATGTGTACTGGTTCACACTTTGGTAGTAGACAGTTCACTGGCTGCTTTAAGAATTGAACATGCTATTGTGCCACCTTTGGGCCCGAGGTTTGAACGAGATGCCAGAGTGCAGGTTGAAATGATTTTGGACAGGCCCAACCCTGTGACTAGTTGACATGGATGTATAGCCCCTAATCCAGTTGTAATTAGCAATGCTGTTGAAAGAGAAGGTAAAGATGTTTGTTACAAACTGTTGAGATAGTAAGCAAAACAAAAACCACTCAACAAGAGGTTCAGGGTAAGGCACATTAACGGGGCAGAGTTGGTTTTGGAGGATTACTGTTCTATATCTCAGATCGATCGCTCTACTAGGTACCTGGAATAGAAAAGTAACTCATTTCCAACAACAGTATCTCAGGCTCTGAAGGGTCACAATTCCACTAAAAGGAAGGATGTAGAGGAAAGTGAGGGTTAAAAAAAAAATACCTGGATAAATTAGTGGTGGATAACATTTTTGATAACACTCCAACTTACCTGCCACAGGAATGTACAAACAGAGCTTTAATTTTTAACACTAAGAGTTTGGAAAACCCTCATTTGCAACAATAGCTGTGTACTGCCAAAAGAGTGCAGTAAAAACTGTAATGTATATAAAAGTGTTTTTTTTGTGTGTTTAGGAACATTAACCACTTGTTTATTACTGATGTATTTTTTACATTGTGTTTTCTGACGTGTCTGTGTAAAGCTACCTCTCTTCACATTGACTTCATACTGACATCTGCAGTTTGGATTAACTAAGACAGAAAGAGTCCCGTGGGGCCATACTAAATGCCCTGTGTTAGCCTGTGTAAATCATTAAAAATGACGCTTATGCGGTGTGGAGGTATTCTGCCTCATTGTACAAAAGCATTGAATGAAATGTTGGCAGCAACAAAAGGATTTTGGACTGTTCCAATAAACATGTTCTCCATAAGATATATTTAGAATGGACACCTGGGTTACCTAATGATGTGAAACACTGGCCTTTCACAAGTCTGATAACATGAGAGGGGAGACAGTGGTGTATTGGCATTGCTGCTGTACTTGTAATCCAAAGACTCAGGGTAATGGACCTGGGTTCGAATCTCACCATTATCCATTGATGAAATTTGAATTCAATAAAAAAAAATCTCTTGAAGCCTGTGAAATAATTGTAAAAAGTCATCAGGTTCACCACAAGACGTAGGAGTAGAATTAGGTCACTCTGCCCATCGAGTCTGCTCTGCCATTCAATCATGGCTGACATTTTTTCCATCCCCATTCTTCTGCTTTTTCCCCATAACCCTGATCCCCTTACTAATTAAAAACCTGTCTGTCTCTGTCTTAAAGACATTCAGTGACCTGGCCTCCAGCCTTCTGCGGTAAAGAGTTCACTCATGTCCATTAGGGGAGGAAATCTGCCGTCCTCATTGACAATGGAACACCAATTTTCATAATCGACTAAAGTTGTCAATGAGAGTTTATGTCTTAGGTGAAAGATCTAACTCCAATTTATCCTGATTGTTTGACGGTATATCAGATCAGGTAAATGCCATTTTTGATTCAACTGGGCAGAATGCATTTGCAGCTATCATAATGAAGATAACATTCACCCTTAGTGCTTGGATGCTAATCTAGTGGAGTGGATTACCAGCCTAAGTTTGGTCTCATTGAATCAAATTGGTCCCATCCAAGCGAGTGATCTGCCCCACCAGGTGACAAAGATTGACTGTGTATTGGACTCCTGAGGGGGAATGTTACAATTCTCCCAGACTGGGTATTCTCAGCTGGGTGGGCACGTAAAATAGGCCAGGCTGATCACCTAATGCCCATACCTGACTGTGTCCTATAATATGGTGGAGGGGGTTAGACATCAATCAGCCCACCTGCCCTTTGGCCTTTTTAAGGCCCTTATCTGGCCAATCTAACTCCTGTTAAGGGCCTATTTATACTCTTGCCTCGTATGTAGGGATGGGAAGGCAGAATGAAGCTCCTAATAGGGTGAACAGTTGGAAGCTTTTTCCCAGGGCAGAAATGACAATTGCAAGGAGGCATAAGCTCAAAGTAAGGGGGAAAAGGTTCAGTAGAGATGTGCGGGGAAATTGTTTTACGTAAATGGTGGCGGAGGCCTGGAAAACACTGCCAATTGAGGTGGTTGAGGCAGACACGTTAGTGACATTTAAGACTTTTCTGGATAGGTTCATGAACAGGCGGGGTATAGACGGATACTGCCAGTTGGTCTAGGTAGGACAAAGTGATTGATACAGACTTGATGGGCCAAAGGGCCTGTTCCTGTGCTTTACTGTTCCTTGTATGTCACCATCTAGGGAAAAGGTGGAAAGGAAGGAGTGTACCACCTTTGGAAGATGCCCTTGGGGGTCACCCTCAAGAGACACCTCCCTGGCCTCCAAAATGCAACTTCTAGTCTCCTACATCCTAATTTGGACTAGTTTTGAAACTGTAAAGCCTGATATATAGTTATCCTGATGTCAGAAACTTCCTCACCTGCTTTGATATTGTCCATTAATATGTCAGTTTAGGAAATGCACTGAACTGTGGACTTCTCCCAGTCTCCAAACTCACTTCACAGCATCAAGGCTGGACTGGCTTTGAATCCAGGTCCCGGAGATGAAATGTCAGTGTGTAACCCACTGAGTGACCCAGGTTTGTTGAAAAAAATACTTTTTCAAGAAAGTTCCGATTTCTGTTGATTACCTTAAAAAAAAATCTTTCGATTCGAAAGCACGGCTGCCATCTTTGAAAGTCCGAAGCTTAAATGCAGAAAAATCCTGGTGTAAAAACCAAATATTCTGACCGACGCTACCATTTTAATGGAATAAGACAATTGTACATTCATAGAACCATTACGCTAAAGCATGATGATAAAGGACTTCGGTTTGACCCAGTTTTTTTTTTGCCCCTGTTATTTATTTGCGTACCTACCCTTTCGTGCTATGTTATATGACTCTGTGATATTGGTGATTCTAACACAGTGGATAATGGCAGTCGATTATTTTGGTGTGATTTTTCTGTAACCTTGGCAGAGTCTTGCTGCAGAACTGCTCGCCACTCTTAAAGCGTCCTTCATTCAGTTCACGTATCAGTGGTGATAAATGGAGCAGGATATTCAATGGGTGCGTCTCTGAACTTTGAGTACAAAACAGCCTAAATATACGATGGTGCACTCAATCCATGTGCACAGTGTATTGAAAGGTTCAATGGGCGGATGACAAAATTCCTAGAATGCTCCAAAATTACTGACTATGCACAAAAGCATTATTAATGTGTACAAATGTATATTGTAATTTACCAAGTTCATACCACATACCAATAAAGTTGTTAAAAAAGTTTTTTTTATAAATATTTCAACTATATATTTCTACATTCTGGTTATATCCTAGTTCTGAGTTTGTGAAATGCTGGAGAAACGCAGCAGGTCTGACAACATCTGTGGAAAGAGAATAGAGGCAGTGTTTTGAGTCTCGAAAATTGTTTGTCAAAGCATGACATTTCACCTGATCCTGTTCACCCTTTAGAGTGTTTATGTCTGTTCCATTGATTTGCCATGCCCACACTGTGGGTTACATCTCTTTCTTTGAGCTCAGCACTAAGTTCATACATTTCATGGAAGCCTACAGTGCAGAATGCGACCATTCAGCCCATTGAGCCTGCACTGAGCATGTTCGCATCCAAGTCCCACCCCCAGAAACCTAGCATTTATCCTAACTGGTTTCCCCCGACACTAAGGAGCAATTTAGCATGGCCAATCCACCTAACCTGCACGGCTTTGGCCTGTGGAAAGAAACTGGCGTGCTAAGAGGAAACCCATGCAGACACGGAAGGGAACATGCAAACTCCATACAAACAGTGCCACAAGTCAGGAATCGAACCCAGGCCCCTGGTGCTGTGAGGCAGCAATGCTAACCACTGTGCTGCCCTAATGTTCAAAGTTCTAAATTCAAATCCTTTAACTTCAAATGGCTTTGCTGAGGTTGGGTTTTCCTGTTTTGTGCAATGCTTCCCGGCCTATCGGCAGTGGAGTAGGAGTTAAAATCTAGGATTTGCCTGCAGTTTCTAATGATTCCCCTGTGCCCACACAAATCCAGCCCCTGGTTCCACAGGGATCATCTGTACTTATTGTTTGGCAGAGAGCCCAAACCTATAAAAACATTAGCTCAGCATGGATTCAGTTTTGACAAATGAAGGGAACTGTTGAATTTGGCATGATTGACATATTAACGTAGCTATAAGTTGTTGTTTCTATATTTTTTTTTTTTGCCAATATCTCAATATTTAATTGTGCAAACCTAATAGTTGTGAAGAAGGTGATCTAATACAGGTGTACGAGATTATGAGGGCTATAGATAGAGATGAGCTTTTTCCTAGGTTGGAATCAAATATCTTGAGGGGTTAGGGTGAGCGGGGGTTAAGGTATAATTTGGATGCTAGAGGGAGTTTTCCACACAGAGGGTTGTGGTGGTATGGAATGCACTGCCAAGTGAGGTAGTGGCGGCACTCTGGAGTTATTTAAGCGATACTTAGATGGGCACATGAACAAAATGGGAATGGAGGGATATAGCAGGCTGATTTAAAATAGGGATCATGAGCCTTGGGAGTTTCCTGGGAAGTGTGTAAATTGTGATTGATTTTGATGTATTTCTGTTTATCCTACAGGTACTTCAGTCCGCCTTGTTGTCTAACAAAGGGCATGCACGCGATGGGTCATGAGAGGGCTGCTCTTGGATTTTTCGAGAGTATCCTAGTGCTTCACGTTGTTAGTGTATGCTTGACCTGGACCATTTGATGGGCAACACAACAGCTCAGTGACTATCACTGTGCTGTGCAGATACATGGATTTGGGCCTGGGTCTGTGGGAGTTTGCGCATTCTCCCTGTCCTTGCATGGGTTTTTTCCAGAGTTCGTGTGCTCCGGTTTCCTCCCACATCCCAAAGGTGTGCTCTTAGGCTGATTGGCACAACAAATTCTCCCTAAATTGTCTCACAAATTTGGTTCCAATGCGACTTTCTATAAATATAAACAGGGCTCATGGGTAGAACTGGGAATATTGAGGTGGCGGTGTAGGCTTGTTAGGCTGAAGGGCCTGTTTCTTGTACTGTTTTGTTCTTTGTTTTTTTGAAGATGCTGTTATTGCGCAATATTTGTGCGGTTGGGGGTTAGATCTGAACGGTGCCCCGATACCGCCCCTGGTTTTGGGGTTGAGGGGGCGGCTATAATGGGGATTGGTTCGGTGTCCCAACATTTGTCTATGTGGGTTGAGAGTTGGAGAGGGGGCGGGGTAGACAGTGGGGAGTTTTGATTCCAGTGTTGATTGGCAGGGCATCATTTTTAAAGGATGCTCCAGAGTAACTGGGCAGAGTGTAAGCCCTGCTCCGGATTTTTATTGCACTAAGAAGTGCCAGAACATCTGGCGTGGAAACTCGACAGTGTGTCAGTAGATGCACATGTCAGTTTTCAGGCAGAGCCTGACACTTTGTCATATTATGGTAAACTTCTACCCTCTGGTGAAACCAGAGGCATTCAAGGTCTTTAGAAGAGACCTGGACAGTTTTAAAAAATTCTTTCATGACGTGTGAGCATCATTAAAGAATCCTGCATTTGTGCCCAATCCACTAACCATATCACAGGGCATTTCTGAATATTCCAGCAACCTGCCAAGGTGACCGAGCTGATTTCTCCCGGAATGCTCCTCTGCCATCTTTGTTCGTCGACATTAAAAACGGTCCCCACCCTTTTTTTGCAACTGCCAAAAAGTTGTATTCAGCAGCTCTCAGTTATCTACTAATTCACTTTTGTTTGCTCGCTTCACACCACTGGACAATACAGTGCCGCAAAAAAGTTCAAATAATCAGGATCAAATTGAGCACTCAGTTTTTTTAAATATTCATGGCATGTGGCCATTGCTGGCAAGGCCAATATCTGTTGTCCAACCTTTGGGAACAGTTAGGAGTTATTCAGAGTCTTTGAGTCACATGTAGGCTAGACCAGGTAAGGATGGCCTCCTCCATAGGAAGTGGCCATTTATGAGCATTGATGATGTTTTATAGTTTGTGTTAATGAGACTAGCTTTCAATTCCAGATTTTTTTTGAAGTGGGATTTGAACCCATTCAAAATTCCATATTACCTTCTGAGGTAAGTGGTATAGAGAGAGACAGTGGCGTAACACACTAGGATGACATAAACACAGTCTTTGTAAATTCAATAAAATGCACGAACTATCACTGAATGGGACTTAAGTTCTTTTTCTCCAGATAGTCCTGACAAGAACTTAAGAAGTAAGTGTGCAGTTTTAAAAAAAAAGTCTTTTTTTAAATCCATTTATTGGAGGTGGACATTGCTGGCTGGCCAGCATTTATTGCCTATCCCACATTGCTCTTGAGAAACTGGTGGTGAGCTGCCTTTTTGAACTGCTGCAGTCCACAATGCTGTTAGGGAGAGAATTCCAGCATTTTGACCCAGCAACTGCAAAGGCGATATATTTCCAAGTCAAGGATGGTGAGTAGCTAGATGTGGAACTTGCAGGTGGTGGTGTTCCCCTGTATCTGCTGCCCTTGTCCTCCGAGATGGTTGTGGATTTGATAAGTGCTGTCTCAGGATCTTTGGTGAATTTCTGCAGTGCATTATGCAGATAGTACACACTGAACGTTGGTGGTGGAGGAATTGGATGTTTATCAATGTGGTGCTAATCAATGGGGCTGCTTTGTCCTGAATGGTGTCGAACTTCTTTAATGGTATTGCAGCTGCAGCCTTCCAAACAAATGGGAAATATTCCATCACAATTTATGCCTTGTAGATGGATAGGGTGTAGGCATAAGTTACTTCCTGCCGTATTCTTAGCTTCTGACGTGCCCTTTTGGCCACTATGTTAATGTGATGAGTCCAGTTGCATTTCTGGTCAATGGTAACCCCAAGGATGTTGACAGAGGGGATTCAGCGATGGTTACACCATTGAATGTCAAGGGGCAGTGGTTAGAGTGTCTCTGATTGGTGAGGATCATTGCCTGACATTCATGTGGCATGAATGTTACTTATCCAGGCTCGGGTGGACAAGTGACATTGTCCAGATCTTGTTCCATTTGAACATGGACTACTTCAAGATCTGGGAAGTTGCAAATGGTGCTAAATATGGTGCAGTCATCAGCAAACATCTCCACGTTTTACCTTATGATGGAAGTCATTGATAGAGCAGTTAAAGATGGTTGGGCCTAGGACACTCCCCTGAGGGTCTCCTGAAGAGATGTTCTGGAGCTGAGATGACCAAAACTTCACAACCACAATCATCTCACTGTATCAGGTATGACTCCAACCAGCTAGCTTGTGTTAGCACCCTTGTTTTGAGAACAACTTCCTTAAAGTTTCTATTAACTGGACAAATACAAAACAACACAAGAACTGCACAGTGCCTTGTCAAATCATGTTTGCATTTTAATTGCAAAAATGATAAATATTCAAAACGAACAATGATTAACACTTCAGTAAATACTGTCAAAAAGAAAATCAATTGTAAACGTGGGTTGAAAAGAAACTAAAATTTTTGTCCTGATGCCATTAATTATTTTTTAAGGAGGTACTTGTTGTACAGTACGAAAACTTTTATTGAAGCATCTCTTAGGGCTTTATTTTGTTGGTTTACAACGCGTGCGTACCCTGAGTGAAGGAGGGTGGTTAATACATTGAGGAAATAGGTACGGCCCCAATGGCTTAGATAAGCTTCTCCGAGCTCGGGAGGGCCAATCCTGGAGGCTAGTGCTCGATAGCAGGGCAAGAATGAGGGAAGACCCCTCGGAGGTCAAAGGCTCTGCTGAAGTCGAAGGCCTCGATCTGGTGGTTCTTTGTCAGCCTGAGGTTCCTCATGCAGCCCTGAAATGGCTTCTGAATGGTCAGACAATTCTGCTTCACGTTAGCTGTAACAGATAAAGACCCACACATTAACTATATGAATAATTTCGGTGCTCGCTCATCTTCTGTAACCATAGAAACACTACAACGCAGAAGGAAGCTATTTGACCCATTGAGTCTGTCCTACCCAGACCCTATTCCCTCAGTCCCACATATTTATCTCATTAATCCCTCTAATTTACAAATCATGGAACACTAACGGACAGTTTAGCATAGTCAATGCACCTAATTCACACATCTTTGGACTGTGGGAGGAGAATGTGCAACCTTCACACAGACAGTAACTCAAGCCAGGGATCGAACCCAGGTCCCTGAAGCTATGAAGTAGCAGTGCTAACCACTGCGTCAACAGATGTTTAAGACTGGCATAATGACGCCATTAATGGGGGGAGGGGGAGGCAGGATCAAGGTATTGAATTTGATGATCAGCTGTGATCAAAATGAATGGCAGAGCAGGTTCAATGGGCCGAATGGTGTCCTTCTGCTTCTAGTTTCCATGTGTGGCAAATTATAGCCTGGGAATCAGGTTAAGTGCTGCAATCAATATTTAAAGTTGATTATAATTTTGCATTTTTCTTTACAGTTTCACAATAGATACTGTATATTGAATAAGGTGGCTCAGAAAGATATATAGCAACATTTGAAAAGCATTTGGATAAATGCATGGGATGGGAAGGGATCAGAGGGATATGGGCCAAATGTGGGCCATTGGAACTAGCTGGGAAGATACCATGGTCAGTAAGGACTGGTTGGGCTGAAGGGCCTGTTTCGGTGCTGTAAGACTCTATGGGTGGAATTTTCCCTGCACGGGATTCATGGTGGGTGGGATATGAACCATGCAAAGGCTCGCTGACCTCTGGCGGGATTTTCTGGCCCCAGGGCAAACGTGGCTGGAAAATTCTGCCCTATTGCCGGAATTCTACTGCCCAACCTGCCATGGAATCAGAGCGAGCAAGAGCAGGATGACAGGATGTCTGGACAGACATGTCACGAGCGAGGCCACTGACTCTAAATACTGGTTGGTTAGCTCAGTTGACGAGCCAGTCGATGCGTGGGTCAACAATATGGAATTCAATCCCTGTGCTAGCTTAAGTAGCTTTGGGGTCTGTTCCGTTTCCACAGTAAAATTCACAGCAATTAAACAGCAACCACAGCAAAGTGCAAAGGGCCTGCCTTCAGCAGAGAACTCAGTAAGGGAATGAGAAGACCAGTACAGTCCCTGATAAAATAGCAGTAGAACAGAGAACATTACAGCGCAGAACAGGCCCTTCGGCCTTTGATGTTGCGCCGACCAATTATGAAAAAAAAAGCAATGACCCTCCAAACTAAACCATTCCCTTCTCGTCCATAAACTTATCAACTAACCTCTTAAACGCCACCAAACATGGCGCATCTAACAACTGCCGCAGGCAGGGCATTCCACTCCCTAACCACCCTCTGGGTAAAGAACCTACCTCTGATATCCGTCCTATAACTATCACCCCTTAATTTAAAGCTACGTCCCCTCGTGTTAGCTTTCTCCATCCTAGGAAAAAGGCTATCACTGTCCACCCTATCTAAACCTCTAATCATCTTATATGCTTCAATAAGATCCCCTCTTAGCCGCCTCCTTTCTAACGAAAACAACCTCAAATCCTTCAACCTCTCTTCATAGGACCTGCCCTCCATACCAGCAACATCCTGGTAAACCTCCTCTGTACCCTCTCCAATGCCTCCACATCTTTCTTATAATGTGGGGACCAGAACTGCACACAATACTCCAAGTGCGGCCGCACTAGAGTTTTGTATAGTTGCAACATGACGTTGTGACTCCAAAATTCAATAAGACTCCGTATGCCTTCTTGACAACCTTATCGACTTGACTGCCTACTTTCAGGGATCTATGCACATATACACAAAGATCCCTCTGTTCATCAACACTATTAAAAATCCTACCATTTAGCTGTATGCTCTACACATTTATTATTCTTGCCAAAGTGCATTACCTCACACTTTTCCACATTAAATTCCATTTGCCACCTCTCGGCCCAGCTCTGCAACTTGTCCAAGTCTCTCTGCAAACTATAACACCCCCTTCACTATCTATCACTCCACCGACTTTGGTGTTATCCGCAAATTTACTAATCCATCCTTCAATACCCTCATCCAGATCGTTTATAAAAATTGCAAACAGCAGAGGCCCCAAAACAGACCCCTGAGGTACACCACTTGTAAGCGAACTTCATGATGAATATCTCCTATCAACCACCACCCTCTGTCTTCTATGTGCTGGCCAATTCCTAATCCAATTAGCTAAATCACCCTCTATCCCATACATCTGCATTTTCTGCAGAAGCCTTCCATGGGCCACCTTATCGAACGCCTTACTAAAGTCCATATATACCACATCAACCGCCTTACCCCCATCCACCTCTTTGGTCACTTTTTCAAAAAACTCAATGAGGTTAGTAAGGCACGACCTACCCTTCACAAAACCATGCTGACTATCCCCAATCAATTCATTTCTCTCTAAATAACTATAAATCCTATCTCTAATAATTCTCTCCAATACTTTGCCCACAACAGAAGTAAGACTCACTGGCCTATAATTCCCTGGAAAGTCTCTCTTCCCCTTCTTGAACAATGGGACCACATTCGCTATCCTCCAGTCTTCCGGAACTATACCCGTAACCAACGACGACCTGAAGATCAGAGCCAGAGGCTCTGCAATCGCCTCTCTTGCATCCCAGAGAATCCTCGGGTAAATCCTGTCCGCCCCAGGGGACTTATCTAACTTCAAACCCTCAAGGATATCTAGCACATCCTCCCTATCTACTTCAATATTTTCCAGTTTGTAACCCTGTACCTCAGTGTTCTCCATAACTACATTTACATCTCCCTGTGTGAATATTGAAGAGAAATATTTGTTCAGTGCCTCTCCAATCTCTTCAGGCTCCATGCACAACTTCCCACTGCTGTCTATAACTGGCCTAATCTTGCCCTAACCAATCCTCTGTTCTTAACATAACTAAAGAAAGCTTTAGGATTCTCCTTAATACTATCAGCCAAAGTCTTCTTGTGTCCCCTCTTAGCTCTCCTCAACTCACTCTTTAGCTCCCTCCTGGCTAATCTATAGCTATCCATTGCACTAACTGAGCCTTCAAGCCTCATCCTGACATAAGCCTCTTTTTTCCTTTTAACCAGCGAATTAACTTTTTTCGTACACCATGGCTCCCTTACCCGACCATTTCCTCCTTGCCTGACAGGGACATACTTATCAAGGACTCGCAGCAGCTGCTCCTTGAATAAGCTCCACATTTCAGATGTACGTCAATTGGCTCCAGGATCTCTAACCTATGAAGATGATAATCAGCCAGGAGCCCTGCTTGCAGATATGCAGCATGGAAAAAGGCCCTTAAGCCCAACTTGCTACTAATCAGCACTGCCTGCTAGATTAGCTATGCATAAACACTGAGCAAGGATTGAAATCTTACCAATGTACAAGTAGCTTATTACCATTCAGCAGCTATATCTCGCATCATGAATGATGCAGCAGTGGGAGGGCGTGAGATAATTGATATTGGTGTATGTGTGTGTGTGTGTGTGTGTGCACATGCATGTGTGCTTGCATGCACATGTACGTGGTGTGTATATGCGTGTTTGTGTGTGTGTATATGTGAGAGAGAACCCAGTCGATGTGGGTGCCGCGAGAGAGAGAAAGAATAGTCATTCTCAGTGCTGTGTGATCTCCACCCCGTGAAAATAAAAACAGAAAGGACTTCCAGTCCTCGCTCCCTGTATTCTCCATGCCCCCAAGCCAGTCTCTGTTGTTCTACCTAAACTCTCATACCTCAAGTTATGGCCCTCTATTCCCCCCCACCCCCGCCAAGTCAAAGTCTCCTTTGCCAAGCTGGCCCATGGACCATTTTTTCTGCTGCATTGCATCTATATATGTAGTGTAGCCAACTCATGGGCTCACCAAGTTTAATACACTTGAGTTAGGCTTAGTACAGAATCTTATAGCTTCCCCATGGGCTTCCCTGTGGTGGACCTGCTTGCCATTGGCAGAATCTTCCAGCGTGAAAATTCCAGCTGGCACAATGGTCAGCACTGCTGTCTCACAGCGCCAGAGACCTGGGTTCGATTGCGGCCTCGGATCACTGTCTGTGTGGAGTCTGCACTTCCTCTCTATGTCTGCGTGGGTTTCCTCCAGGTGCTCCAGTTTTCTCCCACACTCCAAAGATGTGCCTGTTCGGTTGATTGGCCACGACAAATTGCCCCTAATGTCAGGGGGATTATAGAAGATAGAAAAGAACAGCACAGTACAGGCCCTTTGGCACTCTATGTTATGCTGAGCTATGTCCGAACCCAAGATCAAGTTATCCCATTCCCTATCATTCTGGTGTGCTCCATGTGTCTATCCAATAACCACTCAAAATTTCCTAACATGTCCAACTCCACTATCACAGCAATGCTTCGGGGTTATGGTAATAAGGACCTGGGTGGGATTGTAGTCGGTGCAGCCTTGATGGGCTGAATGGCCACCTTCTGCACTATTGGGATTCTATGAAAACCCACCCTTAGTTTAGTCTATTTTGATGTATGCATGCCAAAAGGTAAATTAGCTCTCATTTCTTGTTTGCAATCTGTCTCTGTTTTCAATTTGAAGTCTCACTCCGCGTATTTCCCTGATGGTGATGCTCCTTATCTCAGTGCCGACAAAGTATTCCAAGATGCTGAACTAGACTACACACAGTGGGTAATGTGCAAATGTTTAGCTTGAAGCTCTTGACTTATCAGAAGTCAAACTACAATAATACATACTGGGGTAGCCTCCCACGTAAATTGGATCGTTCGTGTCTGCAGAGGTAGACTGGATATAGGGATTATCAGCCTGCACTGTAACGCCATCCACAGTCAGTGCAATCTGATGCTTGCTCTTGTTGGCTCGAAGTTTGTGCCACTGCCCGTTGCACAGCTGGTTTGAGTCCTTGGGTTCATATCTGGCAGTAATTCTTCCAGCCCCATTATTAACATGGAACAGTACCTGCAAGAAAATGAGTCTTAACAGTGAAAGAATCCGCTACACCCGACACTGATGGGCCGATTCTACCATCACATTGCACCTGATTTTGGGCGCGAAAACTTGGTAAAATTGGGCGTGAGATGAGTAGCGCGATCTGCGCCCACCTCCAAACTTAACAAGGTCCAAAAATGGCCTTTGCATGCATTTAAATTGACCTAATGGGCTGCACGTCCAACTTTATCAACATTTCCCCTTTTACCATCGGGTTCACCCATCTGGAATTGGCATGAAACAGACGCGTTCCATAAAAATCGGATTTGGGTGTTCCAGTTAGTGAGGAGATAGGTGCCAAACGTCCAACGGCTTCTGCTTAAGATCGATGACTTTGGGGGAGAGGTGGGTTTGCTGCCATTCTACTCAAGATCGGTGTGGGAGTGGATCCGCTGCCACTATGCCCAAGATCTGTTGGAGGGGAAAGGGGGTCCGCTGCCGTTCTGTGATCAGTGGGGGAGACGTGGAGGGGTCAGTTGCCACTCTGCCTGAGATCGGTAGGAGGGAAGGGGAGAGGGGCCTGTGATAGGGGGAATAAGTAATAATGCTGTGGGGATGGGGCAACGTCT
Source organism: Sphyrna mokarran (assembly GCA_024679065.1). Lineage (NCBI taxonomy): Eukaryota > Metazoa > Chordata > Chondrichthyes > Carcharhiniformes > Carcharhinidae > Sphyrna > Sphyrna mokarran. Next base: position 19,995,022 of record JAGIQG010000007.1, on the reverse strand, counting down.
GTGGGGGCATTATCCAGCCCAGGAGGGATGTAGCAAGGGAGTGGTATTCTATCATTTCTTTTCTGCGCACATGCAGTTAGAGGCGCGGTTTGGAGCTGCAGGGTGTTGGACATGTTAATTCCTGCCCATAGGCCTCTGCAGCACTCGCTGATATTTTTGCAGACAGAGTGCACATGGGGGCACCTCAGAACGGGTCTAAAATTCAGATCTGAAACACTCCCAGTTTGAAGCCCAGCAGTTAGAATCAAAATGATAAAATAGGGCCCTAATAGTGAAAGAATCCTCTACACCAGACAATAACATAAAATAATCCTCTACACCAGGCACCAGCAGCAAAAGAATCATAGAAACGAGAAGCAGAGTAGGTCATTCAGCCCTTTGAGTCTGTTCCACCATTCATTTGCTCATCTAATTAAATATCCTAATTTCCCCCTTTCCCTCATATCCTTTAATCACTTTAGCCCCAAGAGCTGTATCTAATTTATTCTTGAAATCAATGTTTTAGCCTCAACCACTTTCTCTGGTAGTGAATTCCACACATTCACTATCCTCTGGGTGAAGAAATTTCTCTTCACCTCAGTTCTAAAAGGTTTGCCTCTTACCCTCAAACTATGACCCCTAGTTCTGGACTCCCCCCACCATCAGGAACACTCTTTCTGAATCTTCCCTGTTAGAATTTTATAAGTTTAGGTGAGATTCCTTCTCACTGTCTTAAACTCCAGTGAATATAATCCTAGTCTCTCCACATATGACAGATCTACCATCCCAGGAGTCAGCCTGGTAAACCTTTGCTGTACTCCCTCTATAGCAAGAACTCCTTTCCTCAGATAAGGATACCAATACTAGGTGTCCTTTATACCAGAAACTAATTTGCAAGGCTGAATAATAAAATTGTCTTCTTCTAGATGTACATTATGTGCCCAAGGCAGTGAAACACTTGTGATGTGCTAAATCGTGGAAAAGAGCCCATTCCATCACACAAACCAGCTTCCCATCCATTGACTCTGTCTATACTTTCCGCTGCCTTGGAAAAGCAGCCAGCATAACTAAAGACCCCACGCACCCCAGACATACTTTCTTCCATCTTCTTCCATTGGGAAAAAGATACAAAAGTCTGAAGTCATGTACCAACTAACCCAAGTACAGCCTCTTCCCTACTGCCATCAGACTTTTGAATGGACTTACCCTGCATTAAGTTGATCTTTCTCTACACCTTAGCTGTGATTGCAACACTATAATCTGCACCCTTTCCTTTCCTTCTCTATGTATGGCATGCTTTGTATAGCACACAAGCAAAGATACCTTTCACTGCATGTTAATTAATATATGTGACAATAATAAATCAAAGTCAAATCATAGAAATATAGAAAATGGGCACAAGGGGGAGGCCATTCTTGGTCCTTCAAGCCTATGTTGCCATTCATTATGATCATGGCTGATCGTCCAACTTAATAGTCTAATCTGTTTTCTTCCCATAATCTTAGATCCCATTTGCCCCCAGTGCTATATGTAGCCATTTCTTGAATACATTTAATGTTTTGGCATCAACTATTTCCTGTGGTAATGAATTCCACAGGCTCACCACTCTTCGGATGAAGAAATTCCTTCTCATCTCTGTCCTAAATTGTTTACTCTGAATGCTCAGACTGTGACCGTTGGTTCTGGACTCCCCCATCATTGGGAACATCCTCTCTGCATCTATCCTGTCCTGACCTGTTAGAATTTTCTAAGTCTCTATACTTTTCAACATGGCAAACTGTTCAGTTTCCAATGCACCAGAGAAAGCTGCTTCTCCCAAATGGAGAGATAACAATCGTGAATGAATTCCAATTGCTTCCACGTAGCCCCAGCCGCTGATCAGAGAGAAGGTCGGTTCTGGATAGGAATGGATTGCCTCTCTCACTTGATGACAAGAATACATCTGGTGATGGTGGGACAGGAAAGAGAGATGCGAGAGTTAAATCCAACAAGTAGAAGTTTTCTGATATTTACTTTTGACATCTTGGTTGGTGGAATCCTTTTAACAGGACTGAGAGGTAAAGAAAGGGTTAACTAAAAAGAGAGAGGATTAATGTAATTCTTTCGGGAAAAGTTTGAGAAACTGAAGTTAATTTTTAAGTACTTCCACATGGTAAAACATTGAGCTGTGTGTACAATATGGAATGAAATCAAAATGCCTGCATTGACATTAAATTCATGGTTTTAATAAACAAAATAGCCTTAAATGGGGATTAAAAAGCAAGGTTTATATTACATTTATGCTAAATTATTTACAGCAGATTAAGACTTGGCACAGAAGGAGCAACAAAATAGGAAAATGTTCCACAAGGGTCGAATGGTGACCTCAATTGTTGGCCAGGAATTTCTTATTCCTCAAAATGACATTTTCCATCACTTCCAGACCCTCTGTTTCTTTTGAGTTCCCAATGTATTCCACAAGCCCAGCACCGAGGTATTCCCCCCCCCCCGAACTCAGCACTGGATGGCTGCAAGCATATCTATTGCTTCTCCGACAAGCTTGCCTCTTTGAGTGTAGATTACATTGCAATGGAGCACAATGCACAAAACTGAGTTGCAGCGCCAGGCCTTAGTAGGAAAGGAATGGACAACAACATGGAGCCCAGATACAGATGATAAAGAACAGGCTCAAAATCATACAACAAACACACATTGACTGCATAACATACCAAATTCTGTTCTCTATTTGTAGAATCATAGAATCCCTACAGAACAGAAGGAGGCCATTTGGCCCATCAAGTCTGCAGTAACCACAATCACACCCACGCCCTATTCCTGTCACTCCACATATTAACGCTGCTAATCCCCCTAAAACTAGGATCAATTTAGCACAGCCAATCTACAAAACCCTGTGGGAGGAAACCAGAGTACCTGGAGAAAATCTACACTGATGCAGGGAGAAAGTGCACTCTCCATACAGACACTGACCCAAAGCCAGAATTGAACCCAGGTCCCTGGTGCTGTGAGGCAGCAGTGCTAACCACTGTGCCACCACGTTGGGTGGGTGCGGGAAACGGGGGCTTTCATAAATCCTCCGCGCCAGGTATTAACTTTGAAGTTTGAACAAAATGACTTCCTTACGAAACGTACATTCTACCTCATGGCTGAAGTTCTCACCATCCTCTCCAATCACAGAAGTCTTATGGCACAGGAGACCTTTCGGCCCGTTGTGTCTGCACTGGGTCTCCGGATGAGCACTGTGACTTAGTGTCATTCCCCTGTGTCCTGCAAATTGTTTCATTCAAGTATTCCAAGTGTATACTCAGTGAAACCTTGGTTTCCTCGTGCATCAGTTGCTGAAAGTAAGTGCGCATGTACAGCAGGCAGTAAAGAAGGCAAATGGTATGTTGGTCTTCATAACAAGAGGATTTGAGTAGAGGGATAGGGATGTTTACTTCAATTCTGTAGGGCGTTGGTGAGGCCACACCTGGAGTATTGTGTGCAGTTTTGGTGTCCTTATCTGAGGAAGGATGTCCTTGCTATAGAAGGAGTCAAGCAAAGGTTGATTCCTGGGATGGCAGGTTTTTCATATGAGAGATATGTAATTTCATATTACAGACTAAGTCAGCTATGATTATATTCACTGGGGTTTAGAAGAGTGAGAGGGGATCTCATAGAAACGTATAAAATTCTAACAGAGTTAGACAGAGTAGACTCAGAAAGAATGCTCCCAATGGTGGGGGAATCCAGAACCAGGGGGGTCACAGTTTGAGGATAAGGGATAAGTCTTTTAGAATTGAGGTGAGGAGAAATTTCCTCTCCCAGAGGGTGGTGAATGTGTGGAATTCACTACCACAGAAAGTAGTTGAGACCAAAATGTTGTGTGATTTCAAGAAATTAGGTATAGCTCTTGGGGCTGAAGAGGTCAAGGTTATGTGGGGATCTGGATATTGAATTTGATGATCAGCCACACTCATAATGAATGGCAGAGCAGGCTTCAAGGGCCGAATGCCTACTCCTGCATCTGCTTTCTATGTAATCATCTAATGCCCACTTGAACACTTTGATTGAACCTGCCTCCAGCACACTACCAGGCAGTGTATCCCAGACCTGAACCCGTCGCTGTGTGAAAAGATTTTCCTCACATCACATTAGCTTCCATTGAAAATCATTTTAAATCTTGCCCTGTTGTTATTGATCCTTTTACAAACAGGAACAGTTTCTCCTCATCTACTGTGTCCAGTCCCGTCATGATTTTGAACATCTCGATCAAATCTCTTCTTAGCATTCTTCTCTCCAAACAGAACAGTCCCAAACTTTCCAATCTACTTTTGTAACTGAAGTTTCTCATCCCTGGAACCAGAAGAAATGCAATCTTCTCTGCATTTTTATACTACTTAGACTACTGTTAAGGAGATGGGAAGCATTACACAGCAGATAAGCTAACCCATGGCACAACTTTGAATGACTGATGTATCTTTGCTTTCTTTCCCCACCTAGATTTGCACCTTCTGAGCAAAGAATGATCTCACTAATCTTTCCACCAAAATGCGCTACCTCACATTTACCAATGCAGAACGTTATTTGATGTTATCATTTTCCTTAAGATGTTAATTTGAGACCTTGTCGACCACTTAAGGAGATACAAAAAGATTGTTTGGTAGGTCTTGTGGCGCAATGGATAGCATCCCTGCCTCTCAGCTGGAAGATCCAAGTTCAAATCCCACACCAGGAGCTAATGGCTAAGGAAGGTGCATTCATAACCTGGCCAAACAAGTTGAGAATCAACCTGTAATTCTTTCCAACATTCATCAATAGCAGGTGGTAAGAGTGAAGAGATTACAGCCAACCTTGCACCTGCAGAAGGAAATGGGAAATCCTGCAGAACAATGGATGGAGAAGAGCATGGTTTCCTATACCCTCTCAGGGCATGGCATGACAGAAGAAGAGGTATTCTCCTCATGCCGTGGCTAAAAGTCATCTCTCAAACAATGCCATTAAAAATCTGGCTATTTTAATCCTATGACTTTGCATATAGTGCCTGCTGCTTATTCCTAAATTCTAACAGTGACTGCATTTTACATGTGCTTCATTGTGAAGTGATCTGAGATGACATTAAGGTTGTGAAGAAAGCTACATAAATGCAAATTCTTTCTTTATAAGAAGACCAATCAAATAAACTGCGGATTGAGTTCAGGAGTATGAATCTACACAAAGTACGGTTCAGATACAGGGAGAGTGTTATGTGCAATTTTACGTGTCCTGTTATAGAAGCAACATTGAAGCCATTGAGCATTACAACATCGATGCCAACGACCATTGAGATGAGGAAGGTTATCATTTCACTTATTGGAAGTATTTAGAATTATGAAGAGTTTTGGTGAAGCGTATAAAATCTGCTCCACACGTAAATGCTGCCCAAATCTCATATTCTTTTCTGACGCTCTTCAGTGTAGACTATGTGCTCTGGTTCTCAAATCTTTGCTCGACAGAAGGAATTTTCCACATTTTAATTTCCCAGCCCTGAAGATCTCATCTCAAGCAGCCCTTTCTCACTTTCTCTCACAAAAGTCAAGGGTGGGTAATTTTGTTAAGTCAATTCTAATTTCAGGAACCAGTCTCAATCATCATCTGGATTCTCCCTAATGCTTTCTGTAATGCCAACTGGATACAGTCAACTTATTGCCCAGTGTGTAACTGGCATTGTGGACTGGCTGCCCATTAAAGAAGCTGCCTGATTGCATTTCCATTGAATTGAAGACATTGCCAAGACCAGTATGGTTACCAATGGGCACAGGAAGTAAAGGTTGATAGGCTGAATTTGATGATAGCTGCTTATTCGTTCACAGTTTGTTGGGAGTAAAAATAATTGGGCATTTACAAAGAACAAAGAACAACACAGCACGGGAAACAGGCCCTTCGGCCCAACAAGCCCACGCCGCCGTCCTAACGTCTTAATGACATATAGAACATAGAACATTACAGCACAGAACAGGCCCTTCGGCCTTCGATGTTGTGCCGACCAAAATAAAAAGCAATGCCCCTCCAAACTAAACCATTCCCTCTCTTCCATATACTTATCAATTAACCTCTTAAACGCCACCAAACTTGGCGCATCTACAACAGCTGCAGGCAGGGCATTCCACTCCCTAAGCACTCTTTGAGTAAAGAACCTACCTCTGATATCCGTCCTATAACTCATACCCCTTAATTTAAAGCTGTGTCCCCTCATGCTAGCTTTCTCCATCCTAGGAAAAAGGCTATCACTGTCCACCCTATCTAAACCTCTAATCTTCTTATATGCTTCAATAAGATAAACATATCTTATTAAGATATGTTAAGATTAATGACATATAGAGACCAATATAGGGACAATTTGTTACCCAATCAGCCTAAGAGCACATTTTTGGGATGTGGGAGGAAACCGGAGCACCCGGAGAAAACCCACGCAACCACGGGGAGAACGCGCAAACTCCCGCAGACACAGGCCCAAATCCATGCGTCTGCACAGCAACAGCGATAGTCTCTGAGCTGTCATGTTGCCCATCTGATGGTCCAGTTTAAGCATACACTAACGACATGAAGCACTAGGCCACTCCTGAAGTAACATCCAAGAGCAGCCCTTGCATGACCTGCCGAATGCATGCGCCTTGTTGGTCAACAAGATGGACCGAATAACCTGTGGAAACAAATAAAGTATTTAAACAGTCCTCCTATATCCCTCTATCTGCAGACCGCTCATGTGGCTGTCCAAGAGACCCTTAAACAACCCTAGCGTGCCTGCTCCTACCACATTACTCGGTAGTGCATTCCACACCCCCCCTACCCTTTGTGTGAAAAAATGCCCTCTAATATTAGTCTTATACATAGCCCCCCTCACCCTAAGGCCGTGACCCCTCGTTCTATCCGAATCTAATGGTGGAAAAAGCTTACCACCATTTACTCTATCTATACCCCTTATAATCTTATATAACTCTAATAGATCCCCTCTCAGCCGACGTCTTTCAAGGGAAAACAACCCCAGTGTGTTCAATCTTTCCTCGTAAGACAGCCCTTCCATACCAGGCAGCATCATGGTAAATCTCCTCTGCACTCTCTCCAAGGCCTCCACATCCTTCCGGTAGTACGGCGACCAGAACTGGACGCAGTACTCCAAGTGAGGCCTCACCAACGTTCTATACACTTGCAACATCAGACTCCTACTCTTGTATTCTATACCCCTTCCTATGAAGGCTAACATACCATACGCTTTCTTTATCACTTTCTCCACCTGTACTGACACCTTCAGAGACTTGTGAACTTGCACCCCCAGGTCTCTCTGCGTCTCTATACTCCGGATAGTTTTACCTTTTATCCTATAACTTCCCTCTACAGTATTCCGGCCAAAATGCATCACCTCGCATTTATCCGGATTAAATTCCATTTGCCATCTATCTGCCCAATCTACCAGCCTATCTATGTCCTGTTGTATTGCCTGGCACTGCTCCTCAGTCCCCGCCAATCCAAGCATCTTAGTGTCATCAGCAAATTTGCTGATCACACCACCTACCCCCCTCTTCCAAGTCATTTATATAAACCACAAATAGAAGAGGTCCTAGTACTGAGCCCTGTGGCACACCACTAGTGACTGACCTCCAGTTGGAAAAAGAGCCTTCCACTACTACCCGCTGTCTCCTCCTTGCAAGCCAGTTCTCAACCCATCTATATACCTGGCCCTGTATCCCATGCGCCTTCACCTTTTTTATCAGCCTACCATGGGGAACCTTGTCAAATGCCTTACTGAAATCCATGTAGAAGACATCAACGGCTTGTCCTTCATCAACCGTTTTTGTCACCTCTTCAAAAAATTCCACTAGATTCGTAAGGCACGACCTCCCCTTAACGAAGCCATGCTGCGTATCCCTGATCAGATCGCAGCGCTCCAGATGCTCATACATCCTGTCCCTGAGGATCCTCTCCATTAGCTTACCTATAACTGAAGTCAAGCTCACCGGCCTATGGCACTTAATACTGCTCACACAGCATTCCTTTCTCTACTAGTTTAATTGTGTATGACTTGACACCATCCAGGACAAAGCAACCCACTTGATTGGTATCACATCCACTAACTCCACCATCGATGCTCAGTAGCAGCAGTGTGCACAACCTACAAGATGCACCACAGAAATTCACCAAAGATCCTTAGACAGCACCTTCTAAAACCCAGGACCACTTCCATCTGGAAGGACAAGGGCAGCAATACATGGGAACACCACCACCTGCAAATTCCTCTCCAAACCACTCACCGTCCTGACTTGGAAATATATCACTGTTCCTTTGCGGTCACTGGGGTCAAAATCTTGGCATTCCCTCCCTAACGGCATTGTGGGTCAACCCACAGCACGTGGACTGCAGCGATTCAAGAAGGCAGTTCACCACCACCTTCTCAAGGGTAACTAGGGATGGGCAATAAATGCTGGCCAACCAGCGACACCCATACCCCACAAATGAATTTTTAAAAAGTTATACTGGCACAGTGAACATTCGGACATTAAAGTCACCAACAGTAGGCCATGATGACAAAACCTTTCAATTTGCCCTCAGAGTAAAACAGAGTGAGGCGAAGGCAAAATACTGCAGATGCTGGAATCTGAAACTGAAAATGCTGGAAAAACCTCGGTAGATCTGACAGCATCTGTGGAGAGAGAAAAGAGCCAACGTCTTGAGATTGGGTAACCCTTCGAAGGGTCATCCAGACTCGAAAAACTGACTGTGTTTGCTCTCCACACAATCTCTCAGACCTGCTGAGACAATCTGACAGTGGCTGATCTCGATTACCAGAATGGGATACACATTCTGTTGAATAAATCTAGAACAGGAAAGTAGCCAGTCATTCTCACCTTGCCGTTTACAATCTCCAATCCGATTGCATCCACCTTAGCGCTGCTGATTCCGAGCAGTACAGAATTCCGGGATGTACTGCGGAACTCAAATGTAACAACAACATCAGACCTCACTTTATAACCTTCTTTCACTGCAAACAACAAAAACCAGAAAGGATGTTTAGTCCACCGTTCAGGTTGCTGAAAAATGAGATTTTAATCTGTAACAAAAGAAAAGCTGGTCTTTCCCAAATAAATTCTTCATCTTCCAGACAATGTGACATACTGACCAATTTCTGCTGTTGCTGTTAATTTTACAGTGACCAGAGATCACTGTGCAATGGCCTGTCCAATTTTTTATTGAACCATCTATCTATCTCACTCTGATAAGAGAAGCAACTTCTCCTGGACGGTCACTTGAGGGAAATGAAGGACCATAGAGAAAGGCAAAGGGACAAACTGAATTGCTCTACAGAGAACCAGCCTGGATTCAATGGGCCAATGAGCTTCTTTCCATGGTGCAGGTAGTCTGAGGAAGATCAGCAATGATGGGCTGCAGGCCACAAACCCAGCAAGATTTCTCTTTCCTCAGATACTAACTCATACAGGCACACTTAAAGATGCGTGGGTTAGGTTGATTGGCCATGCTAAATTGACCCTAGTATCAGGGCAATTACTAGGGTGAGGGATTACAGGAATAGAGCCTCGATGGAATGCGGGCAGTACAGAATCGCTAGGCCGAATGGCCTCCTTCTGTACTGTAGGGATTCTGTAACGTTATGGAACCCTCAAGCTGACCATTAAACATTTCCTTTTTTCCTAGGTCAATCTGATATATGAAGCACTTGGGAGCAGCATAGTGGCATAAGTGGTTAGCACTGCTGCTTCACAGTACCAGGGACACGGGTTCAATTATTGGCTTGGGTCACCGTCTGTGTGGAGTTCACACATGCTCCCCATGTCTGCATGGGTTTCTTCCGGGTGCTTTGGTTTCCTCCCACGGTTAGGTACATTGGCCATGCTAAATTTTCCCTCAGTGTACCCAAACAGGCGCTGGAGTGTGGTGACTAGGGGATTTTCACAGTAACTTCATTGCATGAAGTGTTAATGTAAGGCTAGTTGTGAATGAAAAAACTTTTAACTGTTCCACCCCTAACACAGCAGATGAGTACAATCTGTGATACTCTCCTAGAAATGTTCATGTGAGAGAGAGGTTGGGGTGAGTGTGGGTCCACAGTCCAAAGGTGTGCAGGTTAGGTTGATTGGCTATGCTAAATTACCCCTTAATATCCTGGGATGTGTAGGTTGGAGAGATTAGTGGGGTAAATGTGTGAGGTTGTGGGGACAGGGCCTGGGTGGGATTGTGGTTGGTGCAGACCTGATGGGCTGAATTGCCTCCTTCGGTACTACTGGGACTTTATGTTTCTATAAAACTAAATTTTGGAAGACATTCCCAAGTATCGTCAAGTACAAAGCAGGCGTTGCATTTAAACGTTAACATTTAACTCCACATACCCAGTGCAGCAAATCCTGTGCCATCGAAGAAGGTGCCCTCCTGGATGGCAGTGTAACACCTGCCCACGGTGAGGATGGAAACTGGCCTTTCCATATCTAGGGGCTTGTTATTCAATGTCACGTTGCCAAGGCAGGCAGGAATACTGTGCGTCGCCTGAAGAAAAGGCTCACAATGAGATGGATGTATAATAATTCACAACAATTGATTTTGTTACGTCCTGTTCAATTTTATCTAATGTGATAAAACGTGGATCAAACAGAGACAACTGAAATGGGGGAGGGGGGGGGGGAGAAACAGTATGCACTTTCCAATTGCTGAATACCACATAAGAGCCTCATACCACATTGCTCAGTCTGTTATATTTAGGAGGGTTATTAGTAATTGGGTCAAACACATGCTTAAAAATAACACACGGAGGAACGCAATCAGAGAGTTTCAGCATTTTTACCTCATTATCACCCAATGGAAAATATTACCTTTGGAAAGGTCTTTGGAATTTCACCTTGGGTTGCTGGAAAGAGACAATCTTAAAGCATCTATCAACCACAGATCTCCCAACACATGATTACAGAACAGTTACGGCACAGTGGAGAAGATCACTCGATCCATTTGCTGGAATTTTATTGGCACATCCAGCTCATAAGAACAGCAGGCGAAGCTCAAAGAATGGTATTCCCCATTGACCTCGGGCTCAACCTTACAAGCCTTGGGCAGGCCTGCTGGTAAAAATCTAGCCATCATGTCTGCACTGGTTCTCTGAATAAACACTTATTTTCTGTTCTCCTGTCTCCTTTCTGTAACCCTGCACATTGTTTCTTCTCAATTATTCATCCAATCCTCCCTTGAATGCCTATTACCTTCTCAACAATCCTGCTTTTGCAATATTTAAAAGTCTGATGCGGCAGTTTTTGACATCCTTGTGTAAGGGAGGGCTATTGGGAGAAGAACCAGTCTGGGAATCTGTGACTATTGGATTTTGTGTGGCATTTTACATGGGTAAAGTATTTATTTGTCGCATTACAACACTTGCATTCTTGGAAGCAACGTGAGAATCTAATCTAAATGTTAGTTGTCTTTGGAAACTTCTCCATTTGCCAGGGATATTGAAAATCTGGCCATATCCTTTCTGACGTTGCATACATCATAACATTTAAGAGTATCTTATGTGCAACATATCTGCTGACCTTCAAGGTTTTTGACTGTTCTATGCAGGAAATCAAAGATAGGTTTTCTCAGTGGGTTACCAAGGTGCTACAAAGTGGAACTGTTCAAGGGGCTGACTGGTATACCTCCCATTCTGATTTCAAAAGTCAAAGAATAAAGAAAATTACAGCACAGAAACAGGCCCTTCAGCCCTCCAAGCCTATACCAATCATGATGCCCAACTATACCAAAACTCCCTACCCTTCCAGGGACCATATCCCTCTATTCCCAACCTAATCATGTATTTGTTAAGACGTCCCTTAAAAGTCACCACCGTATTTGCTTCTCACTATCTCCTCCAGCAGCGAGCTCCAAGCACCCACCACCCTCTGTATAAAAAACTTGCCTGGTACATCTCATTTAAACCTTGCTCCTTCCACTTTAAACCTAAGCCCCCTAGTAATTGACTCTTACACCCTGGGAGAAAGCTTCTGACTATTCATTCTGTCCATGCCTCTGAAACTTAAATGTCAAATGGTGTTAAGGGAAAGGAGATGTTGAAAGTCTACGGCCATGCCAGTGGATTCCTACTGGAATTACAATGGGAAGCGGACAGTATGCCTATATATTTACTGTCCTGATCTCAGAGTGTAACTTCCAGAGCATCTACCTGCATCTTCATGGCCATTTGATGCAGACACGTATCATTCACGGGTGCTGGGATTTTCTGGTTCTGCTGCTGTCACTGGGATTTCCCCATTGATTCCACCACAAGCTATCGAGAAACCTGAGGCAGTCAGAGGGACCAGGGATTCCCATTGGTGCTGAATTCCAGCCTGCGAGTTTGTTAATCATTAGAGAGGATCAGGAGGAGGGGTTCCCAAAAGGGGACTATCTGCTGTAACTTCATTGGTTGAGCAATGGAAAATGTAGAAGAATAGAAACATCCTATTTTCCAAGGATTTGAGCAGGCGCACAGGATTGTGGATTAGTCAGGGTGACGGCTCACACCTTCCTGTTGGAACCCACGTGGTCGTTCAGGCCAACTTTGAGGCCTGGACTTCTGAAAACCATGAGGAAAATTGAATTTTATCGTTAAAAGGTTAAAGGACAAGCTCTCTAATTTTCTGGTTGGATATCGATATGCACAGTAAGAGTCTGGCAACACCAATTTTAAATCCAAGCGATTTATTTGATAGTAAACCTGCCAGCTTTCGGTGTTTGTGCCTTCGTCAGGCGAATGAGGTGTTCTGGTCTCCAAAAGCACACACATCAGCGCAGACAGTTTACAGCTTGCTGATTAGAATGCGAATCCTTACAACTAACCTGCTATTCAAGTCTTAAAGTGGCTAACAGCACAGGTTAGAGAGATGTGTATTGTCTCCAGACAGCACAGTAAGTGAGGTTTTTTGCTAATCCAGGCAAGTCACGGGGGTTACAGATAGTGTGACATGAAGCCAAGATCCCTGTTCAGACCATCCTCATGTGTGCGGAACTTGGCTATTGTCTCTGCTCAGCGGCTCTGCACTGTCGTGTGTCATGAAGGCCCCCTTGAAGAACGTTTACCCGAAGATCGGAGGCCGAATGCCCGTGACCGCTGAAGTGTTCATCCACAGGAAGGGGACTGTTTTGCCTGGTGATTGTCGAGTGATGTTCACTCATCTGCTGTTGTAGTGTCTGCATAGTCTCCCCATTGTACCATGCTTCGGGACATCCTTTCTTGCAATGTATTAGGAAGACAACGTTGGCCGAGTTGCAAGAGTATGTACCGTGTACCTGGTGAATGGTATTATCACTTTTGATGATGTCATCCATGTCGATGATCTGGCATGTCTTGCAGAGGTTCCTGTGGCAGGGTTGTGTGGTATTGTGGTCACTGTTCTCCTGAAGGTTGGGTAGTTTGCTGCGAACAATGATCTGTTTGACGTTGCGCATTTGTCTGAAGGCAAGAAGTGGGGGGGTGGGGATGGCCCTAGCGAGATGTTCATCATCATCAATGATGTGTTGAAGACTCCGGAGAAGATGTCGTAGCTTCTCCGCTCTGGGGAAGTACTGGACAACAAAGGATACTCTGTGCACCGTGTCCCGTGTTCGTCTTTTGAGGAGGTCAGTGCGGTTTATCGCTGTGGCACGTCGGAACTGTTGATTAGCCACTTTAAGAGTTGAATAGCAAGTTAGGTGTAAGGATTCGCATTCTAATCAGCAATCTGTAAACTGTCCGTGCTGATATGTGTGCTTTTGGAGACCACAACACCTCATTCGCCTGACGAAGGCACAAGTGCCGAATGCTGGCAGGTTTACTATCAAATAAATCGCTTGGATTTAAAATTGGTGTTGCCAGACTCTTACTGAGTTTACCCCAGTCCAACGCTGGCATCTCTACGTCATATCGATATGCACACAGCCCCAGTAAATAACAGACATTATGGGCCGAATGGGTGCATCCGTGCTGAAATTTTTATGGGCACAGTTTGGGAGGTTATTGAAAATGGGCACAACTCTAACTTGTGAGGACAAGAACGTGGGAAAAACTTTGCTTATCTTACACACAAATATCATCTACACCAGAGTAATACCTCGATGCTGAACATCACGATAATTTCAATTCAATGCAGTGAGATTGAAGCATCGTACTTCATCTCACAACTGAAGAAATACAAACGTGGCTGAAAAGTTGTCTTCTTTCCTTCCTTATTTTACTGAAGCATCAATTTTACAAATATAAATAAACACATTAGGATGATGTTTTTTTAAAGATCATTCCTCTTGGTATAATCCCTTATCCATTTCCCCTGCAGCCTAACAACATCCTATTTTTCAGTAAGGAGATGGGACAGGATGGAGACATTTCTATGGTCGCTAATAATGTTGTTTCCTATCTGCTAATAGGGGGCACAATTTACTCTCTTTCCTTCCTCGCCTCCTTTCCCTTCCTTGTGTGACGCAGATATTCCGCGGCATTCCTACCTAAAGCTGAGGACTGGATAGCGTGGGTCCTAATAGCTGACTGCAGAGTACAATTCCATACACCCGAATGGCAAACCTATTTCAATGCTGCTGCTACAAGATTGTCAGCAGTTGATTGTAAATTTAGTAAAGCATAAATTAACTATCTTCAGATGCAAGTCACCATAGTCCCAGCTGATGGGGCAGCATGGTGCCTCACAGCACCTGAGACCTGGGTTCAATTCCAGCCACGGTTGGCTTTCTGTGCGATGTCTACACATTGTACACAGGTCTGCAAGAGTTTCCTCTGAGTGCTTCAGTTTCCTCCTCCTTTCAGGTTGGTCCATGCTAAATAGGCCCTTAGACTAAGGGGGGGTCAGCAAGGTAAACATATGGGATTACAGGGATAGGGCCTGTGTGGGATTGTTGTCGGCACAGTCTCGATGGGCCGAATGGCTTCCTTCTGCACTGTCGGGATTCTATAGGCACTGACTCGTTGGTGATTTAACCTGAGGATCACCACACCTCTGGTGAATGGCAAAGTTGAGAGGACAGGACCTTCATGAATAATCTCAGTTGGTATGGATGGGAATTGTACCCCCAGCGTTGGTGTTACTAACCAGTTACCCAGCCAACTGTGCTTAACTGACCCCCTTCAACCTCTACTGTATCATCAATGATAATGGCCTACAAGATTAGCATGTCAGTAAAAGGCATCCGAGCAACATTTCACATGTCTAACACTGGAGTTATTCTTACATTTCCTATTCTCTTGGCAGTGTAGTCTAAAGGCAAACCTCCAAGGTAGAGTTTTCCTTCAATGTCCAGTGAATTGCCATCTCCCAGTGCAGAGTTGGATTCTTCCCCATCAACAGTAATCGTGCCTCTTCGCTTTGCATATTCTGTTTTTACCTTTGATAGAGGGAGGAAAAGAATCAGAGAAATAGAAGCTACATTCTCTTTAATTATAACCATTAAGATGGTCATGATTCAGATTCCTGCATTTGTTTTTGGTATTACAATGCTATTTCTTTCCCAAACTGAAATGACGGGCAATTCTTCTCTTTGATTGATAGCTGATTGACATCAGAAAAGTACTTTGCAAAGTCCGCTGGTCCCAACATTATTACAGATGTCTCATTTCAGCACTGCTATGTACTTGGTCTGCTGAACAGCGTGAGGACTAATCCCTGCTGCTCTATCCGACAAATAACTTGCAGGAGAACGGGGACAAGAACCACATCAGCCATGATTGAATGGTGGAGCAGACGTGATGGGCCAAATGGCCTAATTCTTCTCCTATCTCTTATGGTCTTATATATCCCACTCCCATTCCCTGAACCTTTAACATAACCTGGAATGCACTGCCAAGCAGGGTGGTAGAGGCAGACACGCTGGTATCGTTTAAGACTAACTTGGATAGTCACATGAGCAGATTAGGAATGGAGGGATACAAACGAATGGTTTAGTTGGACCAATGAGCAGCACAGGCTTGGAGGGCCGAAGGGCCTGTTTCCTGTGCTGTATTGTGTTTTGTTCTTTGAAACCTCCCAAGGCAGTTGGATCACAGGGAATGTATTATCAAACAAAATTTGATAGCAATCCCGAGAGAAACTCAAGGCTTCATCAAAGAATTAGAATGTACTTGTTTTTATCCTACAGGTGCTTTGGTCCACCTTGTTGTCTAACGAGGGGCATACACGCGATGGGTCGTGAGAGGGCTGCTCTTGGATTTTTTTTTGAGTATCCTATTGCTTCACGTTGTTCGTGTATGCTTGACCTGGACCATTTGATGGCAACACGACAGCTCAGTGACTATTGCTGTGCTGTGCAGATACATGGATTTGGGCCTGTGTCTGTGGGAGTTTGCGCATTCTCCCCGTGCTTGCGTGGGTTTTCTCCGGGTGCTCCGGTTTCCTCCCACATCCCAAAGATGTGCTCTTAGGCTAATTGGCAAAACAAATTCTCCCTAAATTGTCTCAAATTTGGTTTTTAATCCATAGATCTATAAACATGGACAGGGATCATGGGTAGAGATGGGAACATCGGGGTGGCGGCGCAGGCTCGTTGGGCTGAAGAGCCTGTTTCCCGTGCTGTTTTGTTCTTTGTTCTTTGTCTTAAAGGAGGAACGGTCAGCGAGGTTGAGAGGTTTTAAAAAAAGGATTCCGGAATCCAGGACGAAAGTAACTTAAATATTAAGGCTGAAGGCTGAGGACTTTCCCAAGAGGTACCACTTCAGTTGACACATACTTGTGAAAGGCTACAAGACAGATCAGCAAAAATCTCGGAGCAGACTACCCGTGAGAATTTCACCTGATTGAAAGAAGCCAGAAATAGAGTGAGCCCCAAATTCTAATTTTGATTGAATCAAATTTTCAAGTCATCGAACACTTCTGAATATTAAAATTGATTAAATTAAATTACCTGTAAATCTTAATTTCCATGGAGAAGTTTAGAATCCCTGCAGTGTAGAAGGAGGCTGGATTCTCTGACCTCTCTGCCGTGTGGCAGGAGTCGGCGTGCCGTTCGCAGGTGGTGGGATCTTCTGGTCAATTTCCCATCGATTCCAACCACATGGCTGGGAAACCCGCGGCGGGGGTGCACAGCCAAAAGGATTGGGAATTCCCACCGGCATTGAATTCCAGTCTGCGAGTTTGTTACTGATTACAGAGGGGAGGGATTCTCTAAGGGGGAATGTCTGCTGTAATTTCATTGGCCAAGCAATGGAAAGCCTGGAAAGCCTGGAAATATAGGAATAACCTGTTTTCCCACGATTCCCATAGCCCTGCTGCTAAAGTCGCAGGAAGCTAATAGAGAAATGGCACAATGATTAGCACTGCTGCCTCACAGCATCAGGGGCCTGGGTTCGATTCCCGGCTTGGATCACTGTCTGTGTGGAGTTTGCACATTCTCTCCGTGTCTGCATGGGTTTCCTCTGGGAGCTCCATTATCCTCTCACAGTCCTAAGATGTATAGGTTCGGTGGATTGGCCGTGCTAAATTGACCCTTAGTGTCAGAGGGATTAGCAGGGTAAATACTTGGGGTTACGGGGATCGGGCCTGGGTGGGATTAATGGTTGGTGCAGACACAATGAGCCAAATTATTATTTCTTTATTATTGGCAGGAATAATAAATGTGTAGAGTATAGGGCTAATGGTAGGATTCTTAATAGTGTTGATGAACAGAGGGATCTTGGTGTATGTGTGCATAGATCCCTGAAAGTAGGCAGTCAAGTCGATAAGGTTGTTAAGAAGGCATACGGAGTCTTAGCTTTTATGGTAGGGGGATTGAATTTCGGAGCTGCAACGTCATGTTGCAACTGTACAAAACTCTAGTGCGGCCGCAATTGGAGTATTGTGTGCAGTTCTGGTCCCCACATTATAAGAAAGATGTGGAGGCATTGGAGAGGGTACAGAGGAGGTTTTCCAGGATGTTGCCTGGTATGGAGGGCAGGTCTTATGAGGAGAGGCTGAGGGATTTGAGGTTGTTTTCGTTAGAAAGGAGGTGGCTAAGTGGAGACCTAATCGAAACATATGATTAGAGGTTTAGATAGGGTGGACAGTGATAGCCTTTTTCCTAGGATGGAGAAAGCTAGCACGAGGGGACACAGCTTTAAATTAAGGGGTGATAGTTATAGGACGGATATCAGAGGTAGGTTCTTTACCCAGAGAGTGATAAGGATATGGAATGCCCTGCCTGCGGCAGTTGTAGATGCGTCAAGTTTGGTGGCGTTTAAGAGGTTAGTTGATAAGTTTATGGAAGAGAAGGGAATGGTTTAGTTTGGAGGGTCATTGCTTTTTTCATAATTGGTCGACGCAACATCGAAGGTCGAAGGGCCTGTTCTGCGCTGTAATGTTCTATGTTTTATGTTCAAACAGCCTCCTTCTACACTGTAGGGATTCTAAACTTCTCCATGGAAATTAAGATTTACAGGTAGTTTAATTTAATCAATTTTAATATTTAGAAGTGTTAAATGACTTGAAAATTTGATTCAATCAAAATTAGAATTTGGGGCTCAATCTATTTCTGGCTTCTTTCAATCAGGTGAAATTCTCACGGGTAGTCTGCTCCGAGATTTTTGCTGATCCATCTCGAAGCCATTCACAAGTATGTGTCGACTGAAATGGTACCTCTTGGGAAAGTCCTCAGCCTTCATTCATCACCATCCTGATGGCCCAGTGTTACCTGATGGAAATCCTTTGGTATAAATTGAAAACAGGCACCAAGAGGTTCTAAGGGTAAAGCAGGCACAGCAAGGCCCAATCCCATGGAACAATGCCTTGTGTCCCAAAGATACCCAAAAAATTTCAGACCCAAATTCGGGTTGGGTCATTTTTCATGCCTCTGCCTCAGGTAGATTTTGATTTCCACAAATTTTTATTTTTATTAATTTGTGGGACATGGGCAGTGCCGGCTGGCCAGCATTTATTGCCCATCTCTGGTTGCCAAATATGTAAATGAGAGGCCCAATTCCCGGTTTAGAGGGGCCTTTAAGAGGCAGCCTGATTGCTGGAGGTACATACAGGCCAGGTCTGGTACAGGTGGCAGATTTCCCTAAAGGCCACTTGAGTGTATCAGGTGAGATTTTTACAGCGATAAAAGCAAAATACAGTGGATGCTGGAATCTGAAACAAAAACAGAAAACGCTGGAAAATCACAGCGGGTCCGAGGAAGAAACATCCAGACTCGAAGCGTTGGTTCTATGCTCTTGCCACAGATGCTGTCAGCCCTGCCGGGATTTTCCAGCACTTTTTGTTTCAGGCTGAGGCTCTTACAACAATCTGGTATTTTCATGATCATTAGCACTGATACTTATTAAAATTCTGTATTTCTCTATTAACTGAATTTAGATCCCCCGACTGCCTTTGTGGAATCTGAACTCTGGATCATATGTCCATGACCCCTGTCTACATCACTGGGGACAAAGTAGAAATTGCTGAGAGCTTCAGGTTTTTAGATGTCCAGATCACTAATAACCCTGTCCTAGCCCCACGCCCCATGCTGACACTATAGTTAAGGAAGCCCTTCAACGCCTCTACTTTCTCAGAAGACTAAGGAAATTTGGCATGTCAGCTACAACTCTCACCAACTTTTATAGATGCATCATAGAAAGCGTCCTTCCTGGTTGTATCACAGCTTGGTATAGCTCCTGCTCTGCCCAAGAGTGCACGAAACTACAAAAGGTTATGAATGAAGCCCAGTCCATCATTCAAACCAGCCTCCCATCCACTGACACTTTCTACACTTTACTATTGCCTTGGGAAAGTATAACTAAGCATAATTAAGGACGCTGGACATTTTCTCATCCACCTTCTTATAAGAATTATAAGGGATAGGATTTATAGTCATTCAGAAAGAAATGAATTGATTAGAGATAGTCAGCATGGATTTGTGAAGGGAAGGTTGTGCCTCACAAACCTTATTGAGTTTTTTGAAACGGTGACTAAAGAGGTGGATAAGGGTAAGGCAGTTGATGTGGTGTACATGGATTTTAGCAAGGTGTTTGATAAGGTTCCCCATGGTAGGCTACTGCAGAAAGTGCAGATGCATGGGATTGAGGGAGATTTAGAAATTTGGATTAGGAATTGGCTAGCTGATAGAAGACAGAGGGTGGTGGTTGATGGGATATATTCAACCTGGAGTTTAGTTACTAGTGGTGTACCTCAGAGATCTGTTTTGGGGCCACTGTTGTTTGTTGTTTTTATAAATGACCTGGATGAGGGTGTAGAGGGATGGGTTAGTAAATTTGCTGACGACACCAAAGTCGGAGTAGTTGTAGACAGTGAGGATGGATGTTACAGTTTGCAGAGGGACATAGATAAGTTGCAGAGCTGGGCCAAGAAGTGGCAAATGGAGTTTAATGTGGAAAAGTGTGAGGTGATTCACTTTGGTAAGAGTAATATGTGTGCATAATATAGGACTAATGGTAGGACTCTTAGTAGTATAGATGAGCAGAGAGATTTCGGTGTACAGGTGCATAGATCCCTGAAAGTTGGTACTCAAGTTGATAAGGTTGTTAAGAAGGCATATAGTGTGTTAGCATTTATTGGTAGAGGGATTGAATTTCGAAGCCGAGATGTTATGTTGCAACTGTACAAAACACTGGTGCGGCCGCACTTGGAGTATTGTGTACAGTTTTGGTCGCCACATTATAAGAAAGATGTGGAGGCATTGGAAAGGGTGTAGAGGAGGTTTACCAGGATGTTGCCTGGTATGATGGGTAGGTCTTATGAGGAAAGGCTAAGGGACTTGAAGTTATTTTCATTAGAGAGAAGAAGGCTAAGAGGTGACTTAATTGAGACATATAAGGTGATCAGAGGGTTAGATAGGGTGGATAGTGAGAGCCTTTTTCCTCGGATGGAGATGGATAACACGAGGGGACATAGCTTTAAATTAAGGGGTGGTAGTTATAGGGCAGATGCTAGAGGTGGGTTCTTTACTCAGAGGGTAGTAAGGGTGTGGATTGCCCTGCCTGCAGCAGTTGTGGACTTGTCAAGTTTAAGGGCGTTCAAATGGGCAGTGGATAGGCATATGGATAGCATTGGAATAGTTTAGGATAGAAGGTCATAAAATTGGTTACACTGGTCGGCACAACATCGAGGGCCGAAGGGCCTGTACTGCGCTGTAATGTTCTACGTTCTTCCGTTGTGAAAAAGATACAAAATTCTGAGGACCAACCAACTCAAGAACAGCTTCTTCTCTGCTGCCATCAGACTTCTGAATGGACCCACCTCGCATTAAGGTGATCTTTTTCTACACCCTAGCTATGGATAAAGAACAAAGAACAGTACAGCAAGGAAACAGGCCCTTCGGCCCTCCAAGCCTGTGCCACGCATTGGTCCAACTAGACCATCTGTTTGAATCTCTCCATTCCCAGGCTGCTCACGTGACTATGCAGGTAACTCTTAAATCACTGCACTCTCTCCTTCTCTATTAGCGATATGCTTTGTCTATATAATGTGCAAGGAACAATACTTTTCACTGTAAACCAATACATGTAACAATAATACATCAAATCAAATCAAAATGCTTGCTGGAATACCAGTGCAGTAACCTGAGCACAAATGCACCTCTGTACGAGGAATACTGATAAAAGTGAGCTTTTACCGAAGTGTTAAGACTTACTGTATGCCATTTGCCATCATTAATGGGAGTAGGCAGGATGGTCTTGGCTGTACCTTTCCCAAGGTTGAACAGGAAATGTAACTGCCCCTTCCAGAGTTGAAGAACTGCATAGTCAATCTGGTTCTGATGGGCCATGTAGTACACCAGGCCACTGGAGGCATAGGTTCGAATGTTCAGCTGGATGGTGAATCTGGGAGGAACAGGAAGCACAATCATCAAGTCATAGAAATTACAGTGCAGAAGGAGGTTATTCAGCCCATCAAGCCTGCACCGACACCAATCTCACTCAGGCCCTAGTCCTGCAACCCCATATATTTACCCTCCCAATCCCCCTGACACTAAGGGGCAATTTAGCATGGCCAGTCCACCTAACTCGCACATCTTTGGACAGTGGAAGGAAACTGCAGAAGCCAGAGGAAACCCAAGAGAACATGTGGAGAATGTGCAAACTCCACACAGCTAGTGACCCTAGGCTGGAATCGAACCTGGGTCCCTGGTGCCGTGAGGCAGCAGTGCTAACCACTGTGCCACCTCGTCACCAGTCTGAGAGCACCCTTCATCTTTCAATTACGCACTGACTTGGTTCAGTGCGAGTCAATAATTTTTGGTAGACCAGACACACCGAAGTTGATCCTCCTGTAACAAGATACACATGTGCATCACCCCTGCAAGAAATGTTGAAGCTGCTTTTCATTTGGAGTACTTTCTTGACAAACCACGACTGTCGAAATCTTTTCGGTGCAAGTCAGCTGAAACATGAGATCTTCGCTGTGGTATTTTACAGATTCAATTAAATTGAACAATAGAGGGGGAAGTGTGTCTCTCTGCTCCATCAGTTTTTCTTCACTGAAGGTGCAGCTATTAGTGTCAGCCTTCAGTTAGTCGTAGTTGTCATGCCTAATCAGTCAGAGGGTTCAGGCTCCACTCCAGAGAGGATTATGTAAGGTTATGTAGTTAATGTAACTTAGGAACATGGCAACAGAAGTAGACAAATTCAGCCCTGCGAGCCTGCTCTGTTATTCAATCAGATCATGGCTGATCTTTCACTGGTCTCAAATCCAGCTCCCACTCGTTCCCCATATCCCCTTAGTCTTTTATTTATTAGAAATAGATCTTTTTTTCCTTCTCGAAACCATTCAATGATTCAGACTTCACCGTGCTATGGGGCAGCAAATTCCACAAAATCACCACTCCCTGAGAGAGGTAGTTTTAAATCTATTGCCTCTCAACCTATACTTGTGACTTCTTGTTCGGGATTGTCCTGTAACAGAAAACACTTGGTTTACATTTATTGTATCAATCCCTTTTTAAATTTTATATCCCTGAATCAGATCCCCTCTCAGGCTCCTGAAGTCCAGCGAGCATGACAACTCACTCAGCCCAAACAATCCATGTTGGTGTTTATGCGCCACCTCAGCCTCCTCCCATCTTTTCTTTATTTAAACCTATCGTTAAAACCCACTTTTTCAGGGACTTTCAAACCCCGAGCAGCTGCTCCCTTACTGGGTTCTTGGGACAATCTTTTGGGATCACGAGCTCAGAGACAGCAATGGTGACACAGTGGTTAGCGTTGCTGCCTCAGTGCGAGGGTTCTAGGTTCAATTCCAGCCTCAGTCGCTGTCTGCGTGAAGTCTGCGCATTCTCCCTGGGTCTGCGTGGGTTTTCTTTGGGTGCTCTGGTTTCCTCACACAGTCCAAAGATGTCCGGGTGAGGGTGATTGGCCATGCTAACTTGACCCTAGTATCAGTGGGATTAGCAGGATAAATGTGAGGGGTTACAGGAATAGAACTTGGGTGGGATTGTGGCCTGTACAGATGCAATGGGCTGATTGGCCTCCTCCTATACCATAGGGTTCGAGGATCCTATGAGGAAGTGAGGAGACGTGCCAATGGTGGCCATTGAGTGAAGACTTGGGCAAGATAGTCCTGGGTTCAGCGCTGAGGCGCAACACAATTCTTAACTCCAAGGGCCCATCCAAGTCTTCAAAATGTTGTGGAGTAAATCATTTCCCCCCTCAACAACTCCCCCTCCCCTCGGCTCAACAACTCCCCCTCCCCTCGGCTCAACAACTCCCCCTCCCCTCGGCTCAACAACTCCCCCTCCCCTCGGCTCAACAACTCCCCTTTCTCCTCCTCACCAATTTTCCAGCATTACAATGGGGGTCACAGCGGGGGAAATGTTTGGGAGGCACTATTTTCCCTTCTCCTTCATTGGCTTGTCTAACTTTCCCTTCAAATATCCACACTGTAAAAGATAAAGATAAATTACTGCGGATGCTGGAATCTGAAACCAAAAGAGAAAACGCTGGAAAATCTCAGCAGGTCTGGTAAGGAGAGAAAAGAGCTGACGTTTCGAGTCCAAATGGCCCTTTGTCAAAACTTGTTAGCAGTACTTCTTCAGGACAGGCATACCTGGAGGAAAAATGGCAGTGAGTTAAATACTGGAAGAGTACTTCTTCAGGGTAGATATTGACAAAGGGTCATCGGGACTTGAGATGCTGCCAGACCTGCTGAGATTTTCCAGCATTTTCTCTTTTGGCATCTATACTATAATATCCACTTCAATCACTCCCTATGGAGCAAAGTCCACATTCCACTCTGTGGGTCAAAAGGATTTTTCCAAATGCCCTATTGGATTTAGATCATAGAATCCTACAGTGCAGAAAGAGGCCATTTGGCCCATCTGCACTAAACACAATCTCACCCAGGCCCTATGGCCGGTGCAGACTTGATGGGCTGAATGGCCTCTTTCGTTACTGTAGAGTTTCTATGATTTGCTGTTTGACCTCAGATCTCCAACATTTTGCTTTTCCAAATAAGGTCATTTGTCCTATGCACAATAATCAGATGGAGGCACTTACTTTCTCTTGACTGCGTTCTCATCAAAGGAGAGAATCATGTGACTTCCTTGTGCGAGTCCAAACTGGTGAGCATCAGTAACAGTGCCTGGTAATTCCCCAACTGTACACTGCAACTGTTGACAAAAAAACACACGTGCTAAAACATTCAATTGTCAGGCTGAATAAAGGTAGTGAATGTAGCCCAATCCATCAAGCAAACCAGCCTCCCGTCCATTGACTCTGTCTACACTTCCCGCTGTCTTGGAAAAGCAGCCAGCATGATTAAGGACCCCATGCACCCTGGACATTTTTTCTTCCACCTTCTTCCATCGACAAAAAGATACAGAAGTCTGAGGTCACGTACCGACTCTAGAACACCTTCTTCCCTGCTGCTGTCAGACTTTTGAATGGACCTACCTTGCATTAAGTTGTTCTTTCTTTACACTCTAGCTATGATTGTAACACTATATTCTGCACTCTCTCCTTTCCTTCTTATGTACAGCATGCTTTGTCAAAATAATGTGCCAGAGACAATTCTTTTCACTGTATCCCAATGCATATGACAATAAGAAATCTAATCAAATTGAATAGCAGTGTTTTTAAGAACATAGTTTGGGACTTTTCCCCAGCCCCCGGTGTGTTTTGTGGCAGTGGAGGTAGTCCACCATTGGCTAGTGTTGAGATTTTCCAGTCCCGCCACTGTGAAAGGGGTTTCCTGTTGTTCACACCCTCTGCCACTGGGGAACCAATGAAAAATCACCCCACGATCATTTGTGCTCTCCCTCCTACTTTGTTAGACTCTGTCAAGAGTTACTCCAATCAGGGATGATGGGCATAATACTTGTGGCCAAGCCTCTGCCAATATTCAGAGAACTACAGAATCCTTACAGTGCAATAGGAGGACACTCAGCCCATTGAGCCTGCACTGACAACCCACCCAAGTCCTTTTCCCCTAACCCCACATACCACTTTGACACTAAGGGACAATTTAGCATGACCAATCAATCTGACCCACATGTCTTTGGAGTGTGGGAGGAAACCGGAGCACCTGGAGGACACCCACGCTGAAACAGGGAGAAGGTGCAAACTCCACGCAGACAGTGATGGCCCTATTCTTTTGAACCAGTTGCTCGGAGAACAATCCTCCTCCTGACTGTCCTCTCCCACCCCTCTCTACAACTCCCAGGAAAAATTCCCCATCCCAATGAGAGAAAACTAGAGACAAATATCCCTGGTGACAGAAGGAAGGATCAGATTTGAAGCTGACTGGGGGACAGAAATAGAGGCAACACAAAATGTTTGTCTTACACAACAAATTTTCTTGTACTGAAACACACAAGCTGCAAGATGAGCAGAAGCAGATTCACTGACAAGAGAACTGGATAACATTTGATAAATATTAGGTAGAAGATAGCATGGGAGTGAAATCATTGGATAAGTTTGATGTTTATTTATTAGCGTCACAAGTAGGCTTATATTAACACTGCAGCGAAGTTACTGTGAAAATCCCTTGGTCACTGCAAGTGGCACCTCTTTGGGTATACTGAGGGAGAATTTAATACGGCCAATGCACCTAACCAGCTCATCTTTGGACTGTGGGAGGGAGCCGGAGCACCAGGAGGAAATCCACACAGACACGGGGAGAACATGCAAATTCCACACAGATAGTGACTCAAGCCGGGAATTGAACCTGAGTCCATGGCGCTGAGGCGCAGCAATGCTAACCACTGTGCCACTGGAT
Source organism: Sphyrna mokarran (assembly GCA_024679065.1). Lineage (NCBI taxonomy): Eukaryota > Metazoa > Chordata > Chondrichthyes > Carcharhiniformes > Carcharhinidae > Sphyrna > Sphyrna mokarran. Next base: position 19,968,893 of record JAGIQG010000007.1, on the reverse strand, counting down.
AACTCTACCAAAGAGCTGACACATTCACAATGGGCTGAATAGCCTTCTTCCCCACTGTGTTACTCCATGGTTCTCGGACAGGAGGCAATTAGATGTTAAAAAATTGCAACAGATCTCCGTTTGAAACAGAAACGTGTGAAGATTACAAGGTTCAACAATGGCAAAAACTGCAAGTTGCCATTTAAGTAGATAGCACTGAGGACAGCATATGTGAAGTGCTGTGTATTCTCAGCTGGTACATCTGTCAGAGCAGACTACACTTTACTGTGGATTGGCTTTTCCTTAACCAGGAAAGAGCTCTTCAAAGAGCTGCTGTTCTGTGCGGTTAATATTTAATGTTGCGACCACAAAGGCAGCCTTTTGTTCTCGTGCCTCGCTCCCTAAAGACCCGACGTTCAAAAGTTCCCCGACACTCCCCCCGTGTCACTTGATATCTTTATTTTTCCACCGGGTGCAAAGGTCAAACACCGTGGGACTAACCACCAGACTGAGGTCACCTTAACACGCTTCCCCCGCTTTGCTTCGGGGTCAGGTCACTGGACTGATGCCTCCGTGATGCTGCTAATTTCATTTTGTTAGGCGTGCAGAAATGTTTCACATCAAATGGAAAAAAAGACGGGAGCAGAATGTGAAATAATCTCACTGAAAATTTATTCAAACAGAAACTCTTCCACACAGGCTCAAGGGTCTGAATTTTATGCCTGTTAATTGGATGGTCCACAGTCCCCTTGCCTCCTGCGCAAGTGTAAAATGTGGCATGGTGACATGGGCTTCACATCATGACATAGAAACCAGAAGCAGGAGTAGGCCATTCGGCCCTTCTAGCCTGCTCCACCATTCACTTTGATCATGGCTGATCATCAAAATCAATATCCCGATTCCCCCCCTTTTCCCCATTAATGGCGTCATCATGCCAGTCTCAAATGTTACAGAAGGTGAGTGGGCACCAAATTAAAGCCTGATACAGTTTTAAATGACTAATTTAACTCCAAAAATGTGCGGGTTAGGTGGCTTGGCCATGGTAAATTGCCCCTTAAGTGTCAATGGAGCTGGCTAGGGTAAATATATGGTGATAGGGCCTGAGTGGGATTGTGGTTGGTACAGACTCGATGGGCCAAACAGCCTCCTGCACTGTCAGGATTCTATGATTCTGTGGGTATAACTGCTGAGCCACTGAGTTTGTTAAAGAGCTAATTATTTGTAATGTTTTCCTACCCGACATCGAGCAGGAAAAGGCTTTGTAGTGCTGTACATCAGGTACAATGAGGTGATGCAAGGACAGAAGGTAAGGCCTGGATCATACATAGAACATTACAGCACAGAACAGGCCCTTCGGCCTTCGATGTTGTGCCGACCAAAATAAAAAGCAATGCCCCTCCAAACTAAACCATTCCCTTCTCTTCCATATACTTATCAATTAAAATACCTGCAGTTATTTCATGAGGAATAGAGAGGGCTGGACCTTTACATTTCTCATTGTGACCAACTCCCAAGGCTGCTGAATGACGCCCTGTCCAACACTCTTGATTGGGCATAGAGACCGCTTTTACACCACTATCTATGAGAAAGCAAGGTCCATGTGGTACAATCGCTGGACTATTAATCCAGAACCTCAGCCAATGTTCTGAGGACCCGGGTTTGAATCCCGCCATGGCAGATGGTGGAATTTGAATTCAATAAAAAATATCTGGAATTAAGAACCTATTGATGTCCGTGACACCATTGTTGATTGTCAGAAAAACCCATCTGGTTCACTAATGTCCTTTAGGGAAGGAAATCTGCCGTCCTTACTTGGTCTGGCCTACGTGTGTGATTCCAGAGTCACAGCAATATAGTTGACTCTCAACCACCCTCTGAACTGGCCAAGTGCGACACTCAGTTCAAGGGCGACTAGGAATGGGCAATAAATCCTGTGATGTGGAGATGCAGGCATTGGACTGGGGTAAACACAGTAAGAAATCTCACAACACCAGGTTAAAGTCCAACAGGTTTATCTGGTAGCAAAAGCCACTAACTTTCAGAGTGCTTGCTGCTCCTTCGTTCACCTAATGAAGGAGCAGCATTCTGAAAGCTAGTGATTTTAGAACCATAGAACCCTACAGTGCAGAAAGAGGCCCTTTGGCCCATTGAGTCTGCACCGAACACAATCCCACCCATATAACATAACATTCCTACATATTGTACCCACTAATCCCTCTAACCTCTGCAGCCATGAACACTAAGGGGCAATTTCTTAGCATGGCCAATCAACCTAACCCGCACATCTTTGGACTGTGGGAGGAAACTAGAGCATCCAGAGGAAACCCACGCAGACACGAGGAGAATGTGCAAACTCCACTATTGACATTCCCTTTGTCATTTAGTTTTTGACATCTTTGTCAATTCTCCTTCCCCTCCCTCCCCATACCTAACAGTATAAATAATCCTATCTTCTATTGTCTTCAGCTCTGAAGAAGTCACCCAGACTCTATTCTCTTCCCACAAATGCTGCCAGACCTGCTGAGATTTTCAGCAGTGACCCGAGACAGGAATTGAACACAGTACCCTGGAGCTGTGAAACAGGAGTGCTAACCACTGTGCTGTTCACTTTGGCTACCAAATAATTGGACTTTAACCTGGTGTTGTGAAACTAATAAATGCTGGCCAGCCCATGTCCTATAAATGAATTCCTACAGGGCTCCCACTAATTGTCCATTTGGTGCTTGATTCAGAATGGTTGGGAGTGAGTGGACCATTCACAATCCACTCTGCCTTCCTCACTCTGCCAAATCCCGTCAAACACAGCCCTGGATTTTAGAATTTTCTGTTCTGACTGAATGCACGGAGTTGGTATTACAATATCCTTACCGTCTTCTTGTTGGAGAGGGAGCTGCGGGAGGTGGTAGTGGGGGTTGTTTTCTTCTCAGGAGGTGGGATGGGTTTGACAGCGGGTTGAAGTATCGGTTTGAAGCCTCTCTCACCCGCCTGAGGTGCTGGTCTCTCTGAGACGAGACAGCTGTCCAGGTCAATATTGTGGTATTTCAAAGCACCACTGAAATCTAACAACCTACGATTAAAATCAGAATTCTGTTTTAAATCAACTGCAATGCATTGGCAAATACCATAAAAGACAATACACCAGAAAACACACTTCACAATGATACGAGCTGTAAATATTAGGGAGTGATTCATGTGGCCAAGTCCTCTAATAGTTCAAAATGCCTGAAATCGTATGATTGCTATTTAGAATCCTTACAGTGCAGAAAGAGGCCATTCGGTCCATCGAATTGGCACCAACAACAATCCCAGGCCCTATCCCCATAACCCTATGTATTTACCCTGCTAACCTCCCCCCACCCTGATACTAAGGGGCAATTTACCAAGGCAAATTCACCTAAGTTGCACCTCTTTGAATTATGGGAGGAAACCCAGAGGAATCCCATGCAGACCTGGGGAGAACGTGCAAACTTCACACACACAGTGACCCGAGGCTCGAACCCGGGTCCCTGGGGCTATGAGGCAGCAGTATTAACCACTGTGCCACCATGCCACCCCCATGGACGCTTTGTTTCAGAGCAAAGATGGAATGTATATCGAGATGCGACCCAAGACTCGATTTACTAATTGTAAAATGTCTCGCTGCTGGTTTAGTTTTAACGTTAATCCAGCTGTATCCAGCTGTAATGTTCTATGTTCTATGTATCGGCTATATTTCAGTCTGTTTTCACCAGCAGATGGTAATGCAGAATTTCTGTCACCATAGCCTTTGTGAGCAGATAACGTTGGTGAAACAGAAACTGAGAATGCTAGAAAATCTCAGCAGGTCTGCCAGCATTTGTGGGAAGAGAATAGAGTCTGGGTGGCTTCTTCAGAGCTGAAGACAATAGAAAATAGATTATTTATACTGTTAGATGTTGGGGGTGGGGCGGGGCAGGATTGACAAAGATGTCAAAGACTAAATGACAAAGGCAATGTCAACAGTGGTGATCATGGCTGAGAAGAGTGCTGATAGCGACCATTGAGAAATCAGAGCGTGTAAATGACAGAACAAAGGTGAGCAGAGTGTCAGAGGATAATTAGAGACATATAAACAGATGGCCCTTGTCGGATGGAGGGGGGGTGCGGGAGAAAAAGATGGAGAGCGAGATTTTTAAAAAGTGGAAACAATGGAAGAAATGAAACTAAAAGACTAAAGAAGATATCAACTCTTTCTAACCCAAATGTTGCCGGCGCAACATCGAGGGCCGAAGGGCCTGTAGTGCGCTGTAATGTTCTATGTTCTACGTTCAAAGTAACACCCTGCCAAACATTGTCAGGAGGACACATTTTGAAGTATTTTTGAATCATTGTTTATTATAAATAGAAACTCATTCCATGTGGTTTACACTTGCTCTGAGCATCAGGTACAGCACAGGCTGGATTAACTCACAGAAACTTACTCAGTGTTCAGGACCAGGTTCTTGAGGCAACCCTTGAAGGATTTTGTTATCTTCAGGACGACAGCGCCCTCTCCAGTTGGAACGCCACCAGCGTAGAGTCTGGTAATATTCAAAGGACTGTTGTCCGCTGAGGACCCAAGTCTCATTTCAAGGATGTTCCCTTCGTCCATCTGCAATGTCATCATCCTGTCAGACGGAATCAAGAGGAGTTTAACACACCAGAGGCGAGACTTCGACAGTCCCCATCCCCATTCAATTTTACACAGTTAATTAATTTTTCAGGTCTATAGGCCGAACATTGGTGTAGAAATTGAAGTGTGCAGTGCCTGTTTCTCAATGTAAAGACAAAAGGATTCCGAGGATTCATTCAGGTGTTCTGTGCCAAATCTGCACCTGAAAGGGCCTTTTGCTCAAGAGTGCCAGGGTGGCCCTAGAGTTGACCCCTACAAACTGAGTACCTAGCACCTGTTTCCGACTTTTAAGGGAACTGAATTGTGACTCAACGCAGTTTGCTCTGTGCCAGGTTAACAACTAGGAAGGGAAACTGTGGAAGCTGCTCTCGCATGGACGGGCATGATAACAGACTCTGCTGGTCTGAAGGTGCAGCCAAAGGTGCTACCAAATAAACCTGTTGGATTTCAACCTGGTGTTGTGAGACTAACGCCGGCAATGCCACATCAAGCTGGAGTCAGGTGGAAGTGGGCGCAGGCAAGCGAGGAGGAGGAGATTCCATATTCTGAAACTGCAAGTTACTGGTCCCCATGAGTCACAACTGGAGCCACCCCTCCCCCCTTCCCTATAAAGCCTGTAAACACACTCCCTGGCAACCCTTGCACACCAGATAGCCCCCATGGGTTTATCCTCTGTAAGTTTTACTGTGCACATCACCTGCTTTCAACATAAGGAACTACATGCTCTCAGCTGAGCCCATAACTCATTTAATAAGTTTGAAAAAAAACACCATTCCCATTAAACCGAAACAGAAAATGCTGGAAAATCTTAGCTGGTCTGATAGCATCTGTGGGGAGAGAATAGAGCCAATGTTTCGAGTCTAGATGACCTTTTGTCAGACTCTGATGGACGATTAATTAGACTTGAAACATTGGCTCTATTCTCTCCCCACAGATGCTGTCAGACCTATGCGATTTTCCAGCACTTTTTTGTTTCAGATTCCAACATCCGCAGTATTTTGCAGTTATTCCCATTAAACTGCTTTATTTATAGTTTCAGTAAAGTTTTACAACACCAATTTTAAATCCAACCAATTTATTTGTTAGTAAATCCGTGAGCTTTCAACGCTATGCGCCTTCGTCAGGCAAATGCAGTGTTCTGATCTGCAGAGGCACTTATATCCACACAGACAGTTACAGATTGCTGATTAGAATGCTAATCCTTACATCTAACCTGCTATTCAAGTGTTAAAGTGGCTAACAATGTGTGTGAAGGGAATCCTGAGCATTGGTTAGAGAATTGTGTATTTTCTCCAGACAGCACAGTAAGTGAGGTTTTTTGCTAACCCAGGCAAGTTACGGGGGTTACAGATAGTGTGTCATGAAGCCAAGATCCCTATTAAGACCGTCCTCATGTGTGCGGAACTTGGCTATCAGTCTCTGCTCAGCGACTCTGCGCTGTCGTGTGTCACGAAGGCCCCCTTGAAGAACATTTACCGCAGGTCGGAGGCCGAATGCCCATGACTGCTGAAGTGTTCGCCCACAGGAAGGGAACTGTTTTGCCTGGTGATTGTTGAGCGATGTTCATTCATCCGCTGTCGTAGTGTCTGCATGGTCTCCCCAATGTACCATGCTTCAGGACATCCTTTCTTGCAACGTATTAGGTAGACAACGTTGGCCGAGTTGCAAGAGTATGTACCGTGTACCTGGTGTGTATCCTCACGTTTGATGATGTCGTCCATGTCTATGATCTGGCATGTCTTGCAGAGGTTGCTGTGGCAGGGTTGTGTGGTATTGTGGTCACCGTTCTCCTGAAGGTTGGGTAGTTTGCTGCGAACAATGATCTGTTTAAGGTTGTGCGGTTGTCTGAAAGCAAGTGGGGGGGTGGGGATGGCCCTAGCGAGATGTTCATCGTCATCGATGACATGTTGAAGACTCCGGAGAAGATGTCGTAGCTTCTCCGCTCTGGAGAAGTACTGGACAACAAAGGATGCTCTGTCCACCTTGTCCCGTGTTCGTCTTCTGAGGAGGTCAGTGCGGTTTAATCGACAGTTCATAAACCGCACTGACCTCCTCAGGAGACGAACACGGGACAAGGTGGACAGAGCATCCTTTGTTGTCCAGTACTTCTCCAGAGCGGAGAAGCTACGACATCTTCTCCGGAGTCTTCAACATGTCATCGATGACGATGAACATCTCGCTAGGGCCATCCCCACCCCCCCACTTCTTGCTTTCAGACAACCGCACAACCTTAAACAGATCATTGTTCGCAGCAAACTACCCAACCTTCAGGAGAACAGTGACCACAATACCACACAACCCTGCCACAGCAACCTCTGCAAGACATGCCAGATCATAGACATGGACGACATCATCAAATGTGAGGATACCATTCACCAGGTACACGGTACATACTCTTGCAACTCGGCCAACGTTGTCTACCTAATACGTTGCAAGAAAGGATGTCCCGAAGCATGGTACATTGGGGAGACCATGCAGACACTATGACAGCGGATGAATGAGCATCGCTCAACAATCACCAGGCAAAACAGTTCCCTTCCTGTGGGCGAACACTTCAGCAGTCATGGGCATTCGGCCTCCGACCTGCGGGTAAATGTTCTTCAAGGGGGCCTTCGTGACACACGACAGCGCAGAGTTGCTGAGCAGAGACTGATAGCCAAGTTCCGCACACATGAGGACGGTCTTAACAGGGATCTTGGCTTCATGTCACACTATCTGTAACCCCCGTAACTTGCCTGGGTTAGCAAAAAACCTCACTTACTGTGCTGTCTGGAGAAAATACACAATTCTCTAACCAATGCTCAGGATTCCCTTCACACACATTGTTAGCCACTTTAACACTTGAATAGCAGGTTAGATGTAAGGATTCGCATTCTAATCAGCAATCTGTAACTGTCTGTGTGGATATGAGTGCCTCTGCAGATCAGAACACTGCATTTGCCTGACGAAGGCGCATAGCGTTGAAAGCTCGTGGATTTACTATCAAATAAATTGGTTGGATTTAAAATTGGTGTTGTAAAACTTTACTGAGTTTACCCCAGTCCAACGCTGGCATCTCTACATCATTATTTATCGTTTGGCAGACATCTTTCTCAGTCTGGTGAGCACTGTTGTAAAAGAATCGATTAAAGTAATGCAACTAACTTGTTTTTATAGATAATTGTGGCCTCCTCACTCAAACAAAGCAGTTAGATCAGTCATCAATACCCATTATTTTGTTTACATCAACTTCATTGTCGGCATTCTCACAATGCTCGCCTGTCTTATGGTCTTAACCCTCCATTTTGATCAGGTTTACACAGGCTAACACCCACCTCTTGTTTCTAGTAAGTATGACAGAATGTTCTTGTCCATCGCCGAAAGTTCCAGAAGGGGCCTTGGCAACGACTTTTCTAGTGTGGACTCCATCCCCAGTGTTCACATGAGCTTCCACCCGTCCACCGATGATCATAATGGCAAAGAACGGCTGCAAGGTACGGAAGAGGAAATCATTACAATCCCCACATGCGTGCTGGTTGTATCACAGCTTGGTTTGGCTCCTGCTCAGACCAAGACTTTAAGAAACTAATAGAGTATTGTGACTAAAGCCAGCCCATCATTCAAACCAACCTCCAACCTACTGATACTGTCTACATTTTTCGCTGCCTTGGAAAAGCAGCCAGCATAATCAAAGACTCCACGCACCTCAGACATTCTCTCTTCCGCTTTCTCCCATCAGGAGAAAGATGCAAAAATCTGATGTCACATACCAACCGGCTCAAGAACAGCTTCTTTCCTACTGCTGTTAGGTTTTTGAATGGATCTACCTTGTACTAAGTTGATCTTTCTCTACACCCTAGCTATGACTGTAACACTACATTCTGCACTCACTCCTTTCCTTCTCTATGAATGGTATGCTTTGTCTGTAAAGCATGCAAGAAATAATATTTTTCATCATATACTAATACATGGGTAGCACGATGGCACAGTGGTTAGCACTGTTGCCTCACAGCGCCAGGGACCTGGGTTCGATTCCCAGCTCGGGTCACTGTTTGGAGTTTGCTCATTCTTCCTGTATCTGCATGGGTTTCCTTCAGGTGCTCCGGTTTCCTCCCACACACAAAAGTTGTGTGGGTTAGGTGGATTGGCTATGCTAAATTGCTCCTTAGTGTAGAGAAGGTGAGCTAGAGTAAATGTATGAGGTCATGGGGATAGCGCCTGGTTGGGATTGTGGTCAGTGCAGAATTGATGGGCCTAATGGCCTCCTTTTATATGGTTTCTATGAATTATTTCAGTATTCATAGAATTTTGAATGTGACAATAATAAATAAATCAAAATGTTACATATCATGGGACAGGCAGTAATGGCTAAAAGGCAGCACGTCTGTACAAATACCACTAGCAACCTACTGCTCTGATATAGTCAGCATCAATGACTACCTCAATGTTTGTGTGAATGTTTTAGCCAGAGGCAAAATAAGCAACACGACTTTATTGAACAATGGACATACTTATTTTAATATCACAGGGTGCCCCAGGCCAGAACTGGAGGCACATGGAGATCTCAAGATGTTGGGGATAGGGGAGGTTACAAAACCTGGGAGGGATTGAGGTAATAATGGGATGTGAACACAAGGACAAAGCTTTTCAATCAGTGTGTTGCCAGACTGGGAGCACACATAGATCAGTAAGCATAGGTGTAATAGGTCAACAGGATTAGGTGTGATCCATCTACAGTTTAAGTTTGTCTATTGCCAAGTCTTCTGTTAGATTATTCTGTCTCAGCATTGCTACCTACTGTTTAAGAACTACAATAGCAATTCTTGGCTTTCGTTGTGATTCTGTCTTTCAAAAGTGACACAAACCATGCAATGGAAGTAGAACTGTCCCAGCAGTCAGTGCAACAGTGAAAGTGCTCCATTAAAAGCCACTTAATTTCACTGCTGTATTCCTCAATGAACACAGAGGAAACTCAGTTCCTGGGCCGCAAAAAGAAAAAGATAAACACAAGCAACAGGATCCTCCAGCCCTACTCAATAGCTGGATCTTCCAGTTCTATCACAATCAGCCCCCTCCTGCCCAGCAGCAGGTTCCCCAGCAGGCAAGCCATGCAAAAGTGTATGGATTTTGGCGGGACTGGAAAATCCCATTGACAGCCAGTGGCTTGCCACATCCATCGTGGGAAAACCACTCTCCCGGGAAAACCTGGCGAAAGAAATGGGAAAACAGAAGAAAGAAAGAACAAATGAGGGAATAGAATCATAGAATCCCTACAGTACAGAAGAAGTCTGCACTGACAACAATCCCACCCAGGCCCTATCCCTGTAATCTATGTATTTATACTGCTCATCCCCTCGGGTCAATTTAGCATGGCCAATCTACACAACTCGCACATCTTTGAATTGTAGGAAGAGAATATGCAAACTCCATACAGACAGTGAGCCAAGCCAGGAATCAAACCTCATTCCTTGGCTCTGTGAGGCAGCAGTGCTAAACACTCTGCCACCCTGATGGGAGCAGAGAAAAATATATAACTAGAAGTTACCACTGAATATTCTAGTTAACAATTTGTTTTAAGTATATGAACACATCCAAAAAAGAAGCACAAGATTTTCAGTCACTAAATTAACTGTGTATTCTGTAATATCAGAAAAATGTGACAGGCAGAACTTGCCATGTGTTTGTTTAAAAGAATGGAATAAAAACTTGTACCATTAAAAAAACATTGTATCTCCCATGTGAGCTGACACCTCAGCTAATCAGAATCAAGACTGAAAGCTCCACATGTAGAATTTGTACAAGAACCAGCCTTTATTTGCCAGCGGCCTTGATACAGAGATACACTCCAATCCAAACATCTTTCTACACTTAACAGATGTTGGAATTCAAATACTATATGGATCATTTGCCCATCTCAAACATTAAGCTTTTCAATCACAGAAAAAAAAAACACATATTTAAACCACAATGAAATCCACATCAAGGAAAAGTGTTGCAGATGCTGGAAGCTAAAATAAAGACAAAGTGCTGGAAAAGCTCAGCAGGTCTGGCAGCAGCTGTGGAGACAGAAAAACAGAGTTAACAGCCAGGATTTTCCATCCATTGATTGTAGGCAAAATGCTTTCAAATGTTCCTCAGAGACTTTCGTGAGGTTCTTTATAAACTTAAGCCAGTTCTTTCCTTCATTTTGAGCCTTTTGTGGTAAAGGTGATCGAGGATGTGGTAAAACTTTCTTTTTATACATGTCTTCTTGCTCACTGGTAGCAAGTCTTTGAACATAGAAATCTCTTCACCAAAATCCCTTTATTTACAATTCCAACAGCAGCACAGAGAGTGCTGTCAGTCAGCAGTCCCAGAGGGGCTGTCACTCCCGGTTAAATACAAGGAAAAGACTCCAGATTAGCTCATCAATTGACTTCTTAATCAGAGAGTTCATATTCCAATAGGCCAACCTCAATGGCCTGATTGAAGTCATTACAGAATCAATGTGCCTCTGAAATGTTTTTATGCTTTGTTCGCCTAAGTCCATTCAGCCCATTGTTCATGTGTCAGCTCTTCGAAAGAATCAGCCTATTAGACCCACTGCTCTTTCCCCATTGGTCTGCAGATGTCTTCAAGTTTTTATCCCTGCTCTTATCCAATCCTCTTTCAAAAATTACTACTGTGTCTGCTCTCACCACCTTTTCAGATAGAGAATTCCCGATCATAACAACTTGCTTCCTTCAAAACAATTTCATTTCGATTTCCCCCCGAACACTGGACAGCACTTGACTCACCATTTTTGTCTGCCGGCGATTACGGCTCCTTGCTGATTTGCCAAAACCAGCTAAAATGATCCCAGTGTCATTCTTGGTGGCAAAAGTCGCCATTAACTTGGCTTCTACTGGTAGGATTTTTGGCCGTAATTGAATGTAGCCGTTGTTTAAAATAGTCACACGTCGGATAGGCTGTTGAAAAAAAATTAATTTTATGTGAAATGTTTCCATTTGCAACTTATCTCTGACTTAACATAGTCGGGGAATAAAAACCAATGAACTTCGCCTTGTCAACAGTTGAGGGTGGAACGGTGGCACAGTGGTTAGCACACACTAACCAGAGGGTTAGAACCAGTGACCCCGGTTCGATTCCCTCCTTGGGTCACTGTCTGTATGGAGTTGGTACATTCTCCCTGTGTCTGCGTAGGTTTCCTCCGGATTCTCCGGTTTCCTCCCACAATCCAAAGATGTGCAGGTTAGGTGGATTAACCATGCTAAGTTGTCCCTTAGTGTCAGGGGGACGAGGTAGGTTAAATGCATGGGGTTATGGGAATAGGGCCTGGATGGGATTGTGGTTGGCACAGGGCCAAATGGCTCCTTCTGCACTGTGGGATTCTATAAAATCAAAAGCAGTCAGGACTGAGAGTTTCCATCGAAATCTGGCATCACCCATCACTGCTGAATGGATAAATGGTCACTTCATGAGTGTGGGAAGTAAGAGCACAGAGGTTCATTTTCCAGCAACCAGGACATGATTTGAAGGTCCCCATACATAAATCACTAAAAAGCTAGCATGCAAGTTCAGCAGGCAATAGGGAAGACAAGTGGAATGTTGGCCTTTATTTCAAAGGAAACACAGCATTAAAATAGGGAAGTCTTGCTAAAAATATACAAGGCCCAGGTTTTATCACACCTGGAATATCCAGAACAGTTTTGGTTTGCTTATCTAAGGAAAGATAGAGTCATAGAGATTACAGCATGGAAACAGGCCCTTCGCCCCAACTTGTCCATGTCATCCCTTTTCTTAACCACTAAGCTAGTCCCAATTGCCCGCATTTGACCCATATCCCTCCATAGTCATCTTACCCACGCAACTGTCTAAAAGCTTTTTAAAAGACAAAATTGCACCAACTTCTACTACTACCTCTGGCAGCTTGTTTCAGACAGTTATCACTGTCTGTGTGAAAAAATTGCCCCTCTGGACACTTTCGTATCTCTCCTCTCAGCTTAAACCTACGCCCTCTAGTTTTAGACTCCCCTGCCTTTGGGAAAAGATATTGACTATTTAGCTGAAATATGCCCTTCATTATTTTACAGACCTCTATAAGATCATCCCTCAGCCTCCAGAGAAAAAAGTCCCAGTCTATTCAGCCTCTCCTTATAACTCAAACCATCAAGTTCTAGTAGCATCCTCGTAAATCTTTTCTGCACTCTTTCTATAATTGGGTGACCAGAACTGTACAAAGATATACTGACATTGGAGGCAGCCCAGAGAAGGTTCACTAGATTGATCCTGGTTATAGAGGGCTTTTTTTATGAAGAGAGGCTGAATAGGTTGGAATTTGGAGAATGAGAGGCGACCTTATTGAAACATATAGGATTCTTAATGGGCTTGGCAGGGTAGATACTGAGAGGTTGCTTCCTCTTTTGAGAGAGTCTAGGACCAGGGGACATAATCTCAGAGCAAGGGATCGCCCATTTAGGAGAGATAAGGAGGAATTTCTTCTCTGAGGATAGTGAATCTGTGGTAGAGGTATGTTCAAAGCTGAGAGGGACAGATTTTTAATCAGTAACGGAATTGAGGGTTATGGGGATAAGGCAAGAAAGTGGAGTTGAGCATTATCATATCAGATCAGTTTTGATCTCATTGAATGGCAAAGCAAACAGGATGGGCTGAATGGCCTACTTCTGCTCCTATATTCATACAGTCTTATGCAGAAGTTTCTTCAGCTTTTTGAGAAGTCACTTGTCCACCTTATTGCTCTGAATAACACAAAGATGGACTTCCCAGAGAAGCAGCAGACCTAATAATAAAACGCAACAGCTCGTAGCTGCATTAGAAGCCATGTAAACTCTCATGTAAACGTAAGGGAGAGTGGGGCAAGGACGCTCACCGACTACCACGCTGTAAGATTCCTGTAGAATGCAAACGCCTAGGCGACACAAAGGGCTGGTTTGAAGACTACTTGTTAAACGAGGGAGTCAGGGAATGTGTTAAAATATACCTTTGGTCACCATCTCAAACTGGTGCAACAAGCAAATGAGTAACTTGCAGATGAGACGAAGGATTGATCTCTCAAGAACCCAACAGACTTGAGAAATGTGATGAGAAAAGAGGTTGCCATGTAAAGGAGGGCATGGTTGCCAGGAGTGTTTGTTGCTGCTAAGAGTTGGCCACCATTCTAGGTCCAAGGATATTATTAAACTAGAAAAAGTGCAGAAAAGATTTATTAGGATACTACCAGGACTTGATGGTTTGAGTTATAAGGAGAGGCTGGGACTTCTTTCTCTGGAGTGTAGAAGGCTGAGGGATGATTTTATAGAGATCTATAAAATAATGAGGGGCATAAATCAGCTAGATAGTCAACATCTTTTCCAAAAAGATTGAAGAATCTAAAACTAGAGGGCATAATTTTAAGGTGAGAGGGGAGAGATACAAAAAGGTCCAGGGGGCAGTTTTTTCACATAGAGGTGGTAAGTGGCGAGAACGCGCTGCCAGAGATATTAGGAGAGGCGGTACGATTTTGTCTTTTAAAAAGCATTTGGACAGTTACATGGGTAAGATGGGTACAGAGGGATATGGGCCAAATGTGGGCAATTGGGACTAGCTTAAAAACAGAGCAGTATGGGCAAGTTGGGTCGAAGGGCCTGTTTCCATGCGTAAACCTCGATGACTCTATAAAGGTACTGGATTTACATAGTTATTGACAATATATCAATGGAAAAAAGCTGGAACCAAGTGAAGGGCCTAAATCTATGAACCCATTAAGTGCTGCTCTCTGACTGTAATAAGGAATTGTGACTCTTTTCCTTCCCCAGTTCTCTTGCATCCTAGAGGCCAGAACTTTCTGGTTGTACACGCCGGCGGGACCTTCTGATTTTGCCAGAAAATCCTGGTCACAGTTTCATGGCTGCGAGGGGCGCATTCAGCGGGAAACCCTGTCAACAACGGCAGGACCAGAAGATCCTGCCACCGGCCAAAGGCTGACCCACTTACCACCGCAGTGACGGGTTGTGCGATAAACCCCACCCCCCCCATAAAGTGATTTGATTAACTAAAAGAGTCTCCCGTTTTGATGGGACTTTCTACCAATTCTGATGAAGCTGTTGTGCATATATAGCATTTTTGGGTTTTATTTCAAACCGTTCTCTTATTATAAAGGGGAATAAGTCTTTGCTCTTCTTTATTTCACTCCTATTTACCTCGAGCAAGCACCCTTTCTTCACACCCAAAGAATTCCTCAGTAGGTCAAAGGTGGATCGATAAATCTCGACTTTCTTCAAGCAGCCTATGAACGATTTGCTGAGAACCTCCTTCCTGCAAAAATCAGACACCAACTGTAAGTAAAAAACTTCAATTGAAACAGCGGGAAGAATCTTACCAATGCACCGAGATTCTTATTCTTGAGTTTTTCAAACGTGCAGCTAAATACAAAGGCAAGAGAAGGATGAATGAGGAAAAGATGAGAGAGAGAGAAAGAGAAGCAGCTGATGAGCTAGTAGGGAACTGCCTCTTTTTGGAAAGGCCAGCCTAACCACACTCCAATCAGGCAATTCTGAGACCACCAATGGGCCTTCCCCGGAATCAAGACCCTGGGAGCAGAGGTCATAGAATCATAGAGGTTTACAGCATGGAAACAGGCCCTTCAGCCCAACTTGTCCATGCTGCCTCTTTTTTTTAACCACGAAGCTTGTCCCAATTGTCCGCATTGGGCCCATGTCTCTTGATATCCATCTTACCTTTATAGCTGTCTAAATGCTTTTTAAAAGACAAAATTGTACCTATCTCCTACTTCTGGCAAATTGTTCCAGACAGACATTCACCACACTCTGTGTGAAAAAACTGCCCCTCTGAAACCTTTTGTATCTCTCCCCTCTCACCTGAAACCTATGTCCTTCCCCAAGAGCTATTGGGCAATCAGAGAGACAGCTTTTGTGCTCAGCTGTACCACTGAGGAGGCCGTGGATAGCTGACAGAAGGACAGGGAGGGGTGCCAGCCTTGGATTTCAGAGCTACCCAGGCCACAGATATGTAATGTGTACAGCGGTGGAGAGTGGGTGGTTCATATGCTAGGGGGGGTCAAGGGTAGGAGGTGCGGTGAGGGGAGCGGAGTACTGTAGCAGGTAACCAACTCTCAGCAGCAACTAACCCCTGCCCCACTATGCCCCCTCCCCTCTGTACTTCAGTACCTTTGTGCGAGGGATTCACCCCACCCCTGATTGACAAACAGCTGGCACAGTTTTACCTGTGGTGTGTGACCCAGGGTCACAGTCTTGCCTGCAGCCAGGTTGATGCCAGTGATGATGAGCTGAGGCCATTAAGTGATCATCTATTTAAGGGTTTCGTTTGCCGGTGGCTCCTCCCGCTGGAAGTTAATTTGGGAAGAGGCAGAAAGGCTAAGTACATGTCCCACCTGCGTCCCAATTCTCCAACACTGAGAACACAAGAATCCACCCAGCCTCACAACCAGCGCAACAGCTTCTACTAACAGCTGTTCCAAAGAGATAGTTTAGCTTCCCTGAAATACAAACAGAGTCAAACTGCCTTCAGGTCAAAATGATAATGGCACACTAAACCTTATTTTGTGAGGTGCAGCAGCGTCTGAAAGGTAGATTTGAGCTTAACTTTCCAATCAGCTTCTCCTAACTGACATCCTCTGAGGTGGCACAGTGGTTAGCATTGCTGTCTCACAGCACCAGGGACCTGAGTTCAATTCCTGGTTTGAGTGACTATCTGTATGGAGTTTACACATTCTCCCCATATCTGTGTGGGTTTCCTCCAGGCGCTCCAGTTCCCTCTCACAGTCTAAAGACATGCAGGTTAGGTGGACTGGCCAGGCTAAATTGTCTTTTAGTGTCAGGGGGACTAGCTAGGGTAAATGCATGGAAATATGGCCAGGGTGGGATTGTGGTCGGTGCAGACTTGATGGGCCAAATAGCCTCCTTTTGCACTGTATGATTCTGTGGAAGACTAGGAAAGCGAATTCAGAATGGTACACATTCTCCACCCTGAGGCTTCTATATAGTATAATCCCTGAATTAAATATAGAAGGTCCAAAGCTTTATTGATTTAGAGTAGATCCACCATAATCTCAGCATTACACTCAGCAGTGTACAAAAATAGACATTGGAATGAACTTGCACTGTACAAAATTAGCACAAGATAGCTAGATAGAATGCATCATTCGGGATCAAAACTGGCTGTAACAGTGGCAGTTTATGTTCCTATCTCTGGTCATATCCAGCGAGACTGCACCAACTATAGTCTGGCTCAATCTCTGCCCAGGAGCACATTAAAGTACCTGTAGCTTGTGGAGCGTGGCAATCCTCCGATGTATATTGGATCTTTGTGCCCACGATTGAGATCAGAAGCCGTTCCTGGTGACTCTCCTTGCTTGGTCTCTCGATCAGTCGAATTGAATGGGTCCATCACTGCCAGAACGCCTGTGAATATTCAATACAGCAATTGAACTACACTGATCCTGCCGACATATTACTAAGCAGCAACTTCCCCAACTCTCGGATCTACGTAGTAGAGATGTTATCCTTCACTCTACCTGTGCCTTACTGGATAGCAATCCCTGTTAGAAAATGTGTTATTATGTCTTACATGGACTGTGTTCAACTGGGGAGGCTCTTAAAGCAATTACAAAGTTACAAAGTTTTAGTTATTAGTGTCACGAGTAGACTTACATTAACACTGCAATGAAGTTACTGTGAAAATCTCCTAGTTGCCACACTCTGGTGCCTATTTAGGTACACTGAGGGAGAATGTGGCATGGCCAATGCACCTAACTAGCACATCTTTCAGACGGTGGGACGAAACCAGAACACCTGCAGGAAACCCACGCAGACATGGGAAGAATGTGCAGGCTTTGCACAGCCAGTGACTCAAACCAGGAATAGAACCCGGGTCTCTGGTACTGTGAGGCAGCAGTGCTAACTACTGCGTCACCATGCCGCCCAATGGTTTGCATGTGAGGCAGGAGGAAGCAGTCCCTCATTCAAAGACACAATGCCTGATTGGCAGACCTGGAAGGATTGGTCCCACTTAAACTTTCTCTCTGCTTGTTCTGCCAAACCCCCTGTCTCCCTATCCTGCTGTCGCTCAGCCTGGGTTCCTCCTCTATCCCCAGTCTGGGAGTGTTTGAGGAATCAGTTGCAGTCATTGCCACCCTGGTGATGCTGCTGAGTACTGAAGTGTGGCTGGTCTCAGACTGGTTCACCTCTGTCACCGAGCAGGGTGCTGGGGGAAGGCCCAGTGCTGACCTGTCAAGTGCCTGAACTTGCGGCGAGTCCTCCCATGAAGAGGCAAGATGGTGGTCTCACTGGGTCTGCGGTTTGATGATTGATTTAGAAATTGGTTTTCTTACCTAGCTTCCGGTTGCGTTGAAATGCAATTTTAAACCACGTTCCATTGTTATATCGTTTCTCAGACATCAGGGTTAAAACTCCAGACCCAAGGTCAAAGGTTACTCGGACCTTTCCATCTGCCAGTTCTACAGCTAAGAAATCTCTCTGGTGAAAGTTAAAAAACAGGGAATTAAACGTGGGGTTGTAAGTGTGAATATTTCTCAAAGAGATGAATGATTACTTAAATCTGCCTCAACAATGTTAACTCATGTTTTGAACATAGAACATTGAAAAACTATTTCTGAGACAACATGATCTTACAGTGCCATTTGAAGTAAGGTAGAGCAGTAGGCCATTTGGTGAGAATGTGCTGAAGTGCATCACTAATTGGGTCGTTGTGGAGCGTAGCATCTTCTCGACGACTGAATAGCCGCTACCGTCAAAGTGGAAGGCAATGTCTTCATTCTGTGATCTGCAGAACAGGTACAATTTTATCATCAACTGATTCTTTCCAACCAATATACATAACAAGAGTTGAAGACTCAGTGCTGAACGAGATTGTTTCATCATTGTGCGCCACTGGCCCATGAGCCGGTTTCCAGGTCCCACATTGACTCAGGATCATTTTCCCAGAAGTGGATTGGGGTGAAGGCAGTGGGGGCGAGGGGACGTGCCAGCAGGGTCAACTGGTTGAGAGGCGCTGTCCCTATCCATCAGCCTGGTTTCAGCTGTAGCCACAGACTTCCCTAAATGGGGGTCCTCCCTATTGTCACTCCTAACAATGATGTCCAGAATCTATTATTATTTTATGCTTGATGAGGATGAGAAGCTGTTTCTATTTTGTCTGGTCCAGTTAAAGTTCTGGTTAACAATGATTCCCAGGGTGTTGCAGGTGATGGTGCGGGGCATATTTTGGCAATAGTGAGGCCATTGAATGTCAGGGAGCGATGGTTAAATTCTCTCTTGTTGGGGATGGTTGTTGCCTGAAACTTTTATGGCACAAATATCATTTGCCACTTGCCAGACAAAGCCTGGATATTGTTCAGGTCTGACTGCATTTGAACATGACTGCTTTTGTTCCTTATCAGTCGTGAATTGTGTTAAACATTGTGCAATCATCAGCAAATATCCCCACTTCTGACCTTTTGATGGCAGGCAGATCACTGATAAAGTGATGGCTAAGCCAAGGACATTTCCTGAGTGACTCCTGCAGTAATATCCTGGAGCTGAGGTGACTGACCTCCAACAACCATCATCATTTTCTTTTGTGTAAGGTATGACTCCAACTGGTGGTAAAGTTTCTCTTTAATTCCATTGGTTTCAAAGTTACGAGGGCTTCATATTAGTAAAACAGTGCCTTTATGTCAAGGGCAGTGATTGTCACCTCATCTCTGGAGTTCAACTCTTTTGTTGCAAGGTCAGGGACTGAATAACCCTGGTAGAACCCAAACCCAAGTGTGCAGGTTATTACTGAGCAGCTGCATTATTGACCCTTCCTTGAATTTATTGATATTCGAGAGTAGCCTACTTGACCTTTTCCAACCCTTTTTATGGTGCATCTTAAAAGTTGGTGAGACTGGCAGCGAACATGTCAGATTTCCTTGGTCTTCTGAGAAAGTAGATGCGTTGGTGGGGCTTTCTTAACTACGGTGTTGGCATGGGGGGACCACAGCAGTTAGTTGGTGGACTGGACACCTAAAAACTTGAAGCTGTCGACCATTTCTACTTTGTCCCCGTTGTTATAGACAGGGACATGTTTTCCACTGTGCTTCCTGAAGTCGATGACAATCTCCTTCATTATGTTGACACTGAGGGAGTGTTGGGGTGGGCAATATCCCAGGGGCAATGCCATCCATACTCCATGTGGAGGGGGAATGGCAGATGTTTACAATTCTGGCCCTTATCTTTACCATTGCCAAAATGAATGTAAAGTACATAACCAGCATTTATTAACATAATTGGAAGTATAACTAGTTCAAACAGCAGATCACTTTACAATTGTGCAACTTATGAACAAACAAACTGGGCAAGTTTGCCCTGAAACTGAAAAATCCCATTTGAGGTCAATAGACCTTTCCATGTTCTGCCCCTCACCCACTACGATTCCCGTGGTGGGTGGAACGGGAATATTCTGGTCAAAGCTCATCATGAGTGTCAGTAAAATAGAAAGATCTGTGCGTCAGTGCACTGGTCATTTGCAATATGTCCTGATCCTAAAAGCTGGGAACAGTTTCTTAGAGCTTAATTTGCTCAAACTGAAGATTAGAAAGAGGTGATAGTTGCAACATGAAACTGCAATACATTCTTTTCGGCTAAGATCAAGTGTAGTATCCACAAGCCATACTTGGTTGAAGTCATTCGGTTACATTTTAGCTTTATTTGAAGCAACTTTTAAAAGTGGTATCTCGGCCTTTTGGCTAAGATGCAAATGAGATCGAGCGTTGGAGGAGGAGCTATGCCTACTCCAATCAGCTTAGACAAGCCCAAGACAGGAGGTGAGAACCCTGTCTTGCCAGCTTGGATCGGAAATATCTCAATTTGTTGAGACTCTTATTTGTTCTGGATTTGATTGAATTGGATTAAAAAAAAACACATTCCATCTCAGATAAGGTACAAAGATATCTTGCAGTGTCAATCTCGCTCAAAATGTGGAACACTAAAAAGACTGCCACAGTGATCCCGCAAAGGGATTCACTTTTAAAGTGGCTGCTACGCCAAACATAGGCAACACGAGCATATTTTTTGCGAAAAGGTGGTTGCTGTGCGCCGGTCTGAGCAGTGGTGGCAACGGCAGTTTATGGGGCATGTATATAGTTTGTAAGTTTTTGAAATGATATGACTGCACTTTGTATGGAATTGTATGAATTCTGCACTGTTTTTGCAATTCATGTAATTTTGCAATGGTTTATTTGAAATTTTTATGAATAAAGTATATTTTTGGAAAAAAAACACAAGGCGAGTTTCATTCTGCTACTGGCTGTACTATATAAAATGCTCAGTGATGCCACTTATCAGCTACAGGTTGAATTGTGGCTTTCAGAAAGGAATTGTGTAATTGTCTGAACAGCAAAAATAGGTTGCAAAACGATAGGGAAAAAGCAAGGAAGTGGGCACTAAGTTACTCTTCCAGACAGCCAGCATGAACACAGTGGATCCCATCCACTGATTTTTTCCACACTTCCCACTGCCTCAGAAAAACAGCCAACATAATCAAGGACCCCGCACACCTTGGACATTCTCTCTTCCACCTCATTCCTTTGGGAAAAAGGTACAAAAGTCTGAGGTCACCTACCAATTGACTCAAGAACAGCTTCTTCCCTGCTGCCATCAGGCTTTTGAATGTATCTACCTTGCATTAAGTTGATCGTTCTATACATGCTGGCTATGACTGTAACACTACATTCTGTACTCTCTCTTTTCCTTCTCCACATGTACTCTGTGAACAGTATGTTTTGTCTGCATAGTATGCAAGAAATAATACTTTTCATTGTATCCTAATACATGTAACAATAATAAATCAAATCAAAAATCTAATGCCTTCCTTCCATCCTTTGTGATTCTATGCAGGGTGGAGGGGGGAAAAAGTCATCAAATAGGAAATAATTTTCTCAACAAAGGAAAACAAGATCAGTTTTACCTCGCAAAGCATCCTTTGCAACTCCCTTCCCGCTCTTGGTAGTTCCACAAGCCAATGGATTTCCCATCCAGGAATGCTTCACCCATGCAACCTCTGAATTGGGTCACCTTCACAGCTGGCACTTTCTGAGTACAAAGGGATGGTGTTATTCCAAGGAATTAGTGTACAGATGCTGATGCAGGAAAAAGCTGCACAAATCAGAAAAGATCCAACTCACCTTAACTTTCCTCAAGATCCCTCCAACAAACACTCGGGTTGAGTTATTCACATCCAGGACAGTGGAGATTCCAGGGGACGTGGCCGTCTTTACTACTGGCTTGTCTAAACTAGAAGATCCAATCTCTTGAACAGATAAGGTGCCCATACGTCCAAACCTACCAAGTAAAAGCCAGTTAACATTTATTGCACTATCTGCGATTTTCTAACATTTCCTGGTTTCCAGGAGAATCCCAGCAGATTGGAAGTTAGCGATTGTAACACCGCTGTTTAAGAAAGGAGGGAGGGAGAAGACAGGGAATCACAAACCAGTTCACCTGACATCAATCATTGGGAAAGGACTGGGATCTTTTATTAAGAGAGTCTTAACAATGCATTTAGAAAATCATGACATGAATAGAAGATGTCAACATGGCTTTATGTTGGGAAAACTGTGTCTGAAAAATCAGTTAAGAGCTTTTTTCAGTGCATAACCAGTAGGGTATGGAGGTCTTGTGGCACAATGAGAAGCTGAATGTTGCTGAGCTATAAATAGTGGATTACAACAAGGATCAGCGTTGGGAATTCAGCTATTTATAATCTATATTAATGAATTAGTTGAAGTTACAAAGAGTGATGCATCTAGACTTGTGAACAATGAAGAGCTAGGTGAAATGCGAGCTGTGAGGAGGACACAAAGTGGCTCCAAAGGGACAAACAGGCTCAGTGAGTGGAAACAAGGTGGCGAGTGGAGTGCAATGTGGGGAAGTGTGAGGTTATTCACTTCTGTAATAATTATAGAAAAAACAGAAATAAAACAAAAATGCTTGAAAAAAATATTACTGTTTGGAGAACTTGGGTGTTTTTACATAAGGAAAATTAGCACGGCAAGAAATTAGCAATTATGGCATGTTGGCCTTTATTGCAAGGGGATTTGAGTACAAGAATAAGGAAGTCTTGCTACAAGGCTTCATGAGACCACACCTGGAATACTGCCCGTGGTTTTGTTTTCCATTGTGCACAGTTTTGGTTCCTGTATTTGAGAAAAGATGTATTGGCATTGGAGGCAGATCAGGGCGGGTTCACTAGATTGATTCCAGAGATGAGGGATTTGTCGTCTGAAGAGAGATTGAACAGTTTAGGCGATACTGTCTGGAATTTAAAAGAATGAGGGGAGATCAAATTGAGGTAAACAAAATGATAAAAAGGTATGGTTAGAGTAGACATGGAGTGGATGCTTTCTTTTGTGGGGCATTCTAGGACGAGAGGTCACAGTTTTAAGATAAGGGGTAGCAAATTTAAAATAAAGTCGAGGAGAAACCACTTCTCCCAAAGGGTTGTGAGTCTGTGGAATTTGCTACTCCAAAGTGTGGTGGACGCTGAAACAGTGAGTAAATGTAAGGAGGAGTTAAACAGTTTTTTAATTGGTAATGGGTTGAAAGATTGAAAGGGAAAAAGCAGGAAAATGGGAATGAGGAGCATATCAGCAATGATCTAATGGTGGAGCAGACTCAATGGGCCAAATGATCCAATTCTGCTCCTGTATCTTATGAACTTATGAATATTTAAGTAAGAAAATAGTTGCATTGGGAGCCACATAGCAAAGATTCACACGATTAGTGCTTGGAATAAGAAGTCAGTCATATGATGAAGGGTTGAGTAAATTGAATCTATAATCCCTGGAAGAATGAAACACGATCTCATTGAAATATTCTTAAGGGGCTCGAGAGGGCAGACACTGAGAAGTTGTTCCCCCTGGCTAAAACACTGGGGGCATACCCTCAGAATAATGGGTCATTCATTTAGGACTGAGATGAGGGGACATTACTTTACTCGGAGAGTTGTGAATCTTTGGAATTCTATACCCCAATGGATGGTGGATGTTCCATCACTGAATATATTTAGGGTTGGGATAGACAGATTTTTGGTATCTCAGGGAATAAAGAGATATAGGAAGCAGGTGGGAAAGAGGGATTGAAACTGAAGATCAGCAATGATTGTATTGAATGGTGAACAAGCTCAGCAGGCTTTGTAGCCTACTCCTTCTCCTACGTGGTATTGTGCTCACAATTCTACAAATCCTACCTTGGCGCCTCAACGTGGCGTAGCTTTTCAGGACTGAAAGCTATCTATGGTCCAAGAAGTAACACAATGGCTCCTGTGAAAACTGCAGATGGGAGCAAACTATGCACTAACAAGAAAGACATCATTGAGCGATGGAAGGAGCACTTTTGTAACCTTCTAAACCAGCAAGGTGCGGTTGATCGCAAAGCATGTCAGGGGCTCACAACTAGACCGTAAAAGAGGAGCTAAATGGAAACATCACGATGACAGAACTTGATAAAGCTCTAAAAGATACCAGAAGTGGTAAGGCACCCGGGCAAGACGGTATTCCATCAGATGTGCTGAAACAAGGTGGTCCTGCTCTGAAAAGTGAACTGCTAAACATATACAATGCTTGTTGGCAAAACCAATGCCTTCCTCAGGACTACAAAGATGCGTTGATTGTCACAATCTATAAGAAGAAAGGCGACCGAAGTGAGTGCAAAAACCACCGAGGCATCGTGCTTCTTTCCGTAGCTGGCACGATTATGACGAAGATCCTGCTCAATCGACTCAAAATTATTTCAGAAAATGTCCTCCCTGAGAGCCAATGTGGCTTTAGGATTGGAAGAGCAACTACAGATATGATTTTTACCTTAAGGCAACTCCAGGAGAAGGCGGCAGAACAGCAACAACCATTGTATATTGCCTTTGTCGATTTTTCACAAGTATTCGATACGGTGGATAGAGAAACCCTCTGGAGAGTGCTCAAAATTTATGGATGTCCAGATAGACTGCTCAAGATGATCAAACTATTTCATGAGAATATGTATGGCAAAGTAACTATTGAAGGAGATATCAGCGAAGCCTTCAGCATCAACCACGGGGTAAAGCAGGGATGCGTACTTGCTCCAGCTTTGTTCACGCTATATCTTGCTGCAGTATTGGAAACAGTGGGCCAAAATCTGGACAAAAGTGTGTACATTAGGACTCGCTCAGATGGAAAATTGTTCAACCTCTCAGGACTCAAAGCCTCAACCAAGATGAGAAAGATATGTGTCAGAGAACTTCTGTATGCAGATGATTTAGCCCTCGTTGCCACTGATCCAAATGTGATTCAAGAAATTGTAGATCACTTCTCATCTGCTGCCACTTTTTTTGGCCTAAGAATCAATGCCTCCAAAACCGAACTCCTGTACCAGCCTCCGCCTCTGTGTAATGAAACCCAATCACCAGTCATAAAGATAAGTGGGCTAGCGCTGAAAAACACTGAGTCCTTCACTTACTTAGGAAGCGCTGTAATCAGCACCAACTTATCGGACCTGGAAATAGAAAGGAGGATTCAATCAGCAACAAAAGCTTTTGGTGCCTTGCAGAAGCGACTTTGGTCCCGCCATGACATTAAAATGTCAACCAAGGTCAGAGTGTATAATACAGCCATTCTACCATCTCTACTTTATTGAACAGAAACGATGACATTGTACCGGAAGCATATCAAGAAACTAACCAAGATACAACTCAGACACTTGCGACAAATATTAAACATCAATTGGCAAGAGATGGTTCCTGATGTGGAGGTATTCAAACGAGCTGGAACGGTCAGCGCAGAATCGCTCATCACAGCCTCTCAGTTGAGGTGGACTGGCCATGTCATAAGAATGAGCGACGATCGTTTGCCCAAAGCCGTCTTCTATGGCGAGCTACATGAAGGAAATAGAAAACATGGTGGACAGAAGCTGCGTTACAAAGATGTGCTCAAGCGCCATACGAAGAACACTAACATGGATGTCAACACCTGGGAGAAGGATGCTTTGGACAGAAGAAGTTGGCAATGCATTGTCAAGAAGACAATCCCACTCATCGAGAAAAAAAGGCAGGAAAAATATGAAGCAGACCATGAACGCAGACATTTTGTTCCAAATCAGACAAATCACAGTTACCACCGATGTGGGAGACAATACCGATCCAATGCAGGCCTTATAACACACCAACGTGCCTGCAGAATTTAAACTTCCAACACAGTCAACATCGGAATCGATGGAAGGCCGAAGAAGAAGGAGAGAAGAAGATTGTGCTCACAACAATTTCAAACAGCTCCACATAATCAAAAGGCTGATACTTCTTGTCAGAAATGTGTACATTGTGAGATTTCCACTTGCCTGGCAGCATGAATCCTGTACCACTTGTTATTGTTAATCTGAAGATCAGGATATTCTAATCGCGTTGTTCCAGAGCCCACATCCCACAAAAAGGCGACTCTGCCACGTCGCATCTCCAGAGCCAAGAATTCAGTCTGTGGAATGGGCAGAAATTTAACACAAGTTCTTCATCTGTAACAACAACCAAACAGTGCCTAATGCCACTTTAGTCAAATGCCGTGTTAACTGTGGGGATCTAACTTTAACCAGGCAACTTAATAAGAAGTCTTACAACACCAGGTTAAAGTCCAACAGGTTTATTTGGGACCATGAGCTTTTGGAGCTCTGCTCCTTCATCAGGTGAGTGGAGAGGTGGATTCACAAATAGAGCATAAATAAACACAAACTCAATTGCAAGATAATGGTCGGAATGCAAGTATTTACAGCTAATTAAATCTTTGCAGCTCCAGACATTGTGAGTGGAGAGAGGGTTAAGCACAGGTTAAAGAGATGCGAATTGTCTCAAGCCAGGACAGTTAATGAGATTTTGCAAACCTGGGCCAAATGGTGAGGGTTACAGATAGTGTGACATGAATCCAAGATCCCGGTTGAGGCCGTACTCATGTGTATGGAACTTGTCTATCAGTTTCTGCTCAGTGATTTTGTGTTAGAAAATGGTTACCTGAAGATTGGAGACTGAATGCTGTCTGCCCTGGCTTGCAACAATGAACACATCTGTAACCTGGGATTATTCCTCTCTCCACTCATACTGCCTGTACCTATGAAGACTTGATTATTTGAAAAAGACTCGCATTCTACGTTATCTTGCAATTGTGTTTCTGTCTATATAGGTCCTGTTTGTGAAACCGATCTGTCTACTCACCTGATGAAGAAGCGATGCTCTGAAAGTTCGTGATTCCAAATAAACCTGTTATATTTTAACCTGGTGCTGTGAGGCTTCTTACTGTGCCCACCCCAGTTCAACACCAACATCTCCATATCATGCAACTTAATATTTTGTTCTAAAAGGATGTTCATGCATAACTTGAAAAATAAACTGTTACGTTGTCAGCACCACGATAACACTTGGTTAGAAAGTCATCTCAAGAACTTGCATAGAATTTCCCAGATCCCCAGATCTTCGTAGTTCTCCAAATAATACAAGAAAATAATCTAAATTAACAAATAGTATAGAATAAGGTAAGATGACAAATCCCTTATTAAGCTTTCCAAACGTAAGGAATGCTAGCTGAGGGAAACGGAACACTGCCTTGTTAAATATAGCAAGATTAAGATCTGGTGTAATTCTCCTTTGACTTTACCACAGCAATGATTCTCAGACTGCAAAGAGAACTTATTATTCCAGTTCCCCCACAATGCAATTATAGAATCATAGAAACCCCACAGTGTAGAAGGAGACCAAATAGCCCATCGAGTCTGCACCAAACACAATCCCACTCAGGCCCCATCCCCATAACCACTTGTATTTACCTTAGCTAGTCCCCCGACATTAAAAGCAATTTAGCATGACCAATTAACCCAATTTGCTTGCCATGGAATTGGAGTGGGCGAAGTTTATAGGGTGGAAATCAATGCTGTTCTCGGAGGGATTTTACAATCTCACCCGAGTGAAGTCATAACATCGCACCCAAAATATGAAAGATGTCTTACAACAAATCAGATAACAGATAACGTGGATTCAAAAGAGAAAATTCTGGAAAATCTCAGCAGGTCTGGCAGCATCGATAAGGAGAGAAAAGAGCTGACGTTTTGAGTCTAGACGACCCTTTGTTAAGACTTTTATCCAGCGTATAACTCACTGCCACTTCTCTTCCAGATGTTTTTATCCAGATATCCTGGAATCTTGGGCAGGTATATTTCTTTTCAAGCCCCAATACGCTATCTATACATCAATAAAGCGAACATTTGAGCAACATATTAACCTGTTGGAATATCTAAATGGACAACATTTTCCTTTTAAACTTTGCCTCATTCCAACCAATTTTATCCATAAATCATGCCTCTGTATCACCATAATCACATGAAAATGAACACAAAACATATTGGAAACATTAATTCAAAAAATCATTTCCATCTGCAAAATTGTGCAGATCAGAATTAAAGCTTTTTTTGAATTAATTACGATTAGTAGAGATGCGAAATTTTCTTGTCAAACTATTCTCAAACGGTCCTCCAAAACCATGAAAAGTTATTGCTGTCTAAGTAATAAATCTTCTCCACTCACAGGTAAAGGGAACTCTGTATTGGAAAACGATAATTCTGTTTCAGTTATACAGTGGTTGGCACTGCTGCCTCACAGTGTCAGGGATCTGAGTTTGATTCCAGCCTTGGGTCACCCCCGTGTCTGCGTGGGTTTCCTCCGGCTGCCTCCCACACTCCAGAGATGTGCAGGTTAGATGGCTTGGCCATGCTAAATCGGTCCTTAGGGTGGGATTTTCCGGTCTCGCTCGTCCCAAAACCGTGAAATCCCGACTGAGGTCAGTGGACCTTTGCACGGTTTGCCCCTCACCTGCTCCGATTCCCGTGGTGGGCAGGGGAGTAAAATTCCAGCCTTAGTGTCTGAAGATGTGTAAGTCAGGTGGTTGGCCATAGTAAATGTGTGGGGCTACGGGAATAAGGCAGAGAGAGGACCTGGATAAGGGGTTCTGTCAGACTTGATGGGCTGAATGGTCTTCTTCTGCACTATACTGCTTCTGTTTGGGCATCCAGTTTCATTACTTCAGAATGATCATTTTGCTAAATCTCAATGGCTGCATCCACTGTTTTAATAATTTGATTATAATATCGTCACCCTCAGTTTGGTCAGTCCCGGTTCTTTGGATCCACAGACTGGTTACTCACACTGGTGCTGCTGCTGAGATAGAACAGCAGGTTGTCTGGTTCAGTGGTTTTCACGTTCAGTGCCAGTGTGTTGTAATTGCTGCTCAATAAGGCTGGCTGGTAGGCACGGATACAATCTCGATCGGCCGACACTGCCACTTTAATCTGGGCAAAGGACAAAAACACAGGATTACTTTGGAAAACCTCTCAGCCACAAGGAAGGGATCATCTCCATCACCAACCCAACATCTACCAACTTCCCTTCAAAAGGATTCGCCCTATCAGCTCCTAAATCAGTCGAAATCTCTTTGCGGGACGTGGCTCCCTGTTCCACAAAAATACTCCAGCCCCGTGTGCGAGCTGCTATTTCTACACCCACTCCGATTGAGTACTCTATCCTGTTGCTAATTGTTGTGCGCTTGCAAACCCACCACCGCCCCCATCCTCCAAACGCCTATCAGGTTCCCCTCCCCAGAATACTTTACCCACCTCGCCATCCCTGTGCACCCGCTCGCTCTGCCATTCCTGTGCCCTCACCCACTCTGCCATCCCTGTGTACCCACCCACTCTGCCATCCCTGTGTACCCACCCACTCTGCCATCCCTGTGTACCCACCTACTTACACCCTCCTCCCCTCCCCAATCCGCACACTGCCTGCCGGTTCGGTGCGTTGCAACATTACAGCCTGCACCCCACCCTCCCAGCAAATCAAACTGGCTGCTTGGATCTTGAATTAAAACTTTCACCTGTCTTTTCTCCTTTCAGGGATTGATGACCATCTCTTGCTGAATACAGTTTGGCAGTTTTAAAAATATTTTTTAAAGAGAGCTCTAAGTGAGTAAGGCTCACGGTGCAGAATGCCAAACACAAACCGAGGAGGCAAATGAACAAGCAGAACACAGTTGGTGCTATTTGAGGGCTTGAAAGACTCAGTGTGAGGGAAGATCCTGTCCTGGAGACAGTTTGAAGGCAATCGCAAAAACTGAGTTGGAGAAGTGGGGTTGGGTGCGGCTAAGCCAGATGGAAATACAGACAAAAAAACCCCAAAGAAACATAGAAACTAGAAGCAGGAGAAGGCCATTCGGCCCCTTTGAGCCTGCTTTGCTACTCTCTTTGATCACTTCGATCATGGCTGATCATCAAACTCAATATCCTGATATCCTCTTCCTCCCACACTCATACCCCAAGAGCTACATATAATTTCTTCTTGAAATCTCAATGTTTTGGCCTCAACTGCATTCTGTGGGGGTGTAAGTACAGGTGAGAGCAGAACACGTGGTCCTTCGAGCCTGTTCGGGCATGATCATTGGCCTCGATGCCAACTGCCCGCCGGCTCCTCACGGCACCCGATTCCCTGGAGGCTAGCACGGCCACTAAACACATCCACCCCGACTGCTCATTGACTCTGCACTTACGGAGGCAGCTTGCTTGCGAGCCTGATTAATCAACTCCTTTATCTCCGATAGGTTTCTGTTCAGGTTGTCCTCCAGCACTTTTAGTGGCTTCAATCTGTCCAGCAGGTAATTAGCCTGAATCTCCACCTCTTGCACTTTTTTCCCAGCAGCTGCGGCTGAAAGGGGGAAGGGGAGGGGAAAGGCCAAAAAGTTAAATAAAGGTGGGACAGAACCTTCAACAAGCTGATGTATGTAGCTTCAGACCCGGGGCGGCCTGGTGATACGCTGGTTAGCACTGCTGCTTCATAATGCCAGAGACCTGGGTTCGATTCCCAGCTTGGGTCATTGTCTGTGTGGAGTCTGCACATTCTCCCCGTGTCTATGTGGGTTTCCTTTGGGTGCTCTGGTTTTCTCCCACATTCTGAAAGACGCCCTGGTTAGGCGCATTGACTCAAACAGGCGCTGGACTGTGGCGACTAAGGGAATTTCACAGTAACTTCATTGCAGTGTTAATGTAAGCCTCACTTGTGATTAATAAATAAACTTTACTCTTCACCTTAGGTCTGGAGGCAAGACACCCAGGGTCAAATAGCGAGGACAGTTAAAGCGGCAGAAGGTCTGACGGTGCGATTTTGAATTTTTTTCTCAGACTAACAGTGTGTTTGTTTGTTTGTTGTAATGCTGTGCATGTCCAGTCATGCAAAATGAGTGCATTTGTCAAAAATGACCTTTAATCAATTGCCCATTGCAAGCTTACCTGTCTTTGCCGAGTCGTTGATGAGGTCATTTGTTTCTCTGACGGTTTTATTGACCTTTCCGAAAGCGCCAGATGTGGCCAGCAGCTGTTGGCTGAATTGCTGAATTTTGACAAGAGCAGCAGCTGCTGTCAGGTTGGCTGTGATCGCACGAGCTCGGGCCTGATGGAGTCTCACAGCTGTACCTGTGACAAAGTAAAGTTTACTTATTATTTATTAGTCGAAGTAAGCTTACATTAACACTGCAATGAAGTTACTGTGAAATTCCCCAAGTTGCTACACTCCGAAGCAGCTCATCGTAAAATGGCAATTTTCCTTCCCTTGAAAAGCATCCCGACATAATTGTACCTCCAATGTTCAAACTGTCTCTTCCCTCTCTGACTCTGAAACCTCCTCCAGACCTGTGGCCCTTTGAGATCCCTGTACAGCTCCAATTCTGGCCTCCTGTCCCTCCCCCATTTCCTTGGAGCCATCACTGGTGGCTCTGCCGACAACTGCCTTCGTCCAAAGAGCTGGATTTCCCTCCTTAAACCTCTCCATCTTTAAGGCACTCCTTAGAGCTGGAGGGATTTTCCTCCCCCTCCACGTCATGTTTCGCAGCAGCGGGAGGCGGCACGCCACTCCCTGATGGCGGTTCTTATGGTCCTACTGTTGGCAATGGGTTTTCCATTGAATGCATCCCTTGCCACCAGGAAACCTGTGATGGGGTGGGCCATCAGCAGGACTTTATGGCTGTATTGAATGTATTCAAGAGGCGGCTGGATATAGCACTTAGGACGAATGGGATTAAAGGTTATGGGGAGAAAGAAGGATTAAATTTCTGAGTTGGATGATTAGCCATGATTATGATGAATGGCAGAGCATGCTCAAAGAGACAATGGCCTCCTCTTGCTCCTATCTTTTCTGTTTATATGTCTCAACAGTGTAAACAGCAGCAAGATTTCAGCAAAGTCTTTGCTCCTTACTGGTTTGTGTCAAATTTTGTTTGCTAAGACTCCAATGAAGTGTCTTGGGACTTTGTGCGCTATTAAAAGGTGCTATATGAAGGCAGGGCCACCGCTGTCATTGTGCATTTCCAATCAGAGGACACAAAACAGGGAAGAAAATCATGCCGGGTCAACGCAATGAATCTGTACATTGCAGAAGGGAACCATTTGGCCCATCCAGCCTGCACTGATCGTAATCCCACCCAGCCCTAGCCCCATAACCTCATGCATTTACCCCAACTAGGCTCCCTGACACTAAGGGGCAATTTCTCATGGCTAATCAACCTAATCTGCACATCTTTGAATTGTGGGAGGAAACTGGAGCACCCGGAGAAAACCACACAGACACGGGAGAACGTGCAAACTCTGCACAGAAAGTGACCCGAGCTGGCAGTTGAACCCAGGTCTCTGGAGCTGTGAGGCAGGCAGTGCTAACCACTGTGCCTCCACACTGCGCAAGCATTTCCCCAAGCGTGTCCACCCACTGATGAACAGTATCCAGACGATCAGGAAAGTGGAATGAACTCTCTTGAGGAATGTGATGATTCTATGAAGCCCGATGGCGAAACATGGGAAAACCCATCACAGGATCATCTCATCTCGTCGACAATTGACGTTCACTTTTCTTTTTGGTAGGTTTGAGGTGTCCACACGACTTACCATTTGGCAATGCTGCCAGTATCTGTAACGGCTCACCCAGCTGTCTGCTCACGTTACGTGCGCTTTTCCGAATCTGATCAACTTTCTCCTTCAGTCCATTCAGCTGATTCACAAGGCCTGAACAGTTAACAGAACCGAGAAAGGTGTTCAGACACTACACCCAGGTAAATAACCCAGAGAAAACTTCATTGAGTCAGGGTTACAATACAGAAAGAGGCAAGTCAGAATGTTATATCCATGTGAACCTCTGTGAGAGTAATCCAGCTCTCCTGAGGTTCCTATAATTTTGAATACTTTAATCATATCTCCTCTCAAACTCTCATTTTAAAGAAGAACAACCACAATTTCTCCAATCTATCCATATATCTAAAGTATCAGATCCTTGGAACTATTCTTGTCAATCTTTTCTGCATCTCTAAAACAAACTTGTCTAAAACCCAGTCTACAGACATCCCCCCGACCTGCTAAACCTCACCCTGGCCTGCCAGACCTCACTCTGGCCTGCCAGGCCTCTCACCAGCCCACAGACCTCACCCTGACTTACCAGACCTTCCCTCCAGCCTGCCAGGCCTTTCCCCGGCCCGCAGACCTCTCTCCGGCCTGCCAGACCCACCCCCATAGTACATACGTCCACACACACCGGCCTGCTGACTTCTCCCCAGCCTGCCAGGCCTCTCCCTGGCTTATCCAATCTTCCATCCTCAGCCCTCCTCTTACCACCAAATAATCCTCTCCTGAATGTAGGATCCCCAGGTGTCTACTCCTGGTGTTGTTTCTTCTTTGTCTGTATTGTGCACAAGAAATAATACTTTTCACTGCACCCAAATACATGTGACAATAATAAATCAAACCAAGGGAATTTACAATAATCAGATCAGGGTGGTAAAGATAAGGTTTTGCCCTATTTCAAGTGAAAATTAATCAATCACCTTTTATGTTATAAGTTAAGATTCAGTTTATTTATTAGTGTCACAAGTAGGTTTACGTTATCACTGTAATGAAGTTACTTGAAAATCCCCTAGTTGCCACACTCTGGTGCCTGTTTGGGTACACTGAGGAAGAATTTAGCACAGTCAATGCACCTAATCAACATGCCTTTTGGACTGTGGGAGGAAATCCACGTAAACACAGGGAGAATATGAAGACTCCGCATAGACAGTGACCAAAACTGGGAACTGAGCCCTGGCAGTGTGATGTAGCAGTACAAGCAACTATGCTGCCAAGACTAAGCCCATAAAAAGGTATAAAACTTACAATATTGTCAGTGGACATTTTTAAAGGCCGAGAATTCTCCCACCACTGCACATCTGACCTGAGAGTGAACAGCTAGGCCCAAGAGTTAACACCTCTCTGATCTTACACAGTGCGGAAGGTCAAAGGTTACCCACCTATCCTATCAGGCATCAAAACTGTCCTCTAGTTTGCTGCAGAGCGATTTAAAAAGAAAACTCCTAGACTGTGCGTTTGCAATCTGTGCTTCATCAGAAAAGACAGATCTCTGCAGTAATGGTAAAATAATACAGCCCAGAAAGAAGTTATTCATCTCATGGTGCCTCTCTCTGTTGGAGCTATCCAATTAGAACATAGAACATTGCAGCACAGAACAGGCCCTTCGGCCTTCGATGTTGCGCCGACCAATATAAAAAGCAATGCCCCTCCAAACTAAACCATTCCCTTCTCTTCCATATACTTATCAACTAACCTCTTAAACGCCACCAAACTTGGCGCATCTACAACTGCTGCAGGCAGGGCATTCCACTCCCGAACCACCCTTTGGGTAAAGAACCTACCTCTGATATCCGTCCTATAACTATCACCCCTTAATTTAAAGCTGTGTCCCCTCGTGCTAGCTTTCTCCATCCTAGGAAAAAGGCTATCACTGTCCACCCTATCTAAACCTCTAATCATCTTATATGTTTCGATAAGGTCCCCTCTTAGCCGCCTCCTTTCTAACGAAAACAACCTCAAATCCCTCAGCCTCTCCTCATAAGACCTGCCCTCCATACCAGGCAACATCCTGGTAAACCTCCTCTGTACCCTCTCCAATGCCTCCACATCTTTCTTATAATGTGGGGACCAGAACTGCACACAATACTCCAAGTGCGGCCGCACTAGAGTTTTGTACAGTTGCAACATGACGTTGCGGCTCCGAAATTCAATCCCCCTACCAATAAAAGCTAAGACTCCATATGCCTTCTTAACAACCTTATCGACTTGACTGCCTACTTTCAGGGATCTATGCACATATACACCAAGATCCCTCTGTTCATCAACACTATTAAGAATCCTACCATTAGCCCTATACTCTACACATTTATTATTCCTGCCATAGTGCATTACCTCACACTTTTCCACATTAAACTCCATTTGCCACCTCTCGGCCCAGCTCTGCAACTTGTCCAAGTCTCTCTGCAAACTATAACACCCCTCTTCACTATCTACCACTCCACCGACTTTAGTGTCATCTGCAAATTTACTAATCCATCCTTCAATACCCTCATCCAGATCATTTATAAAAATTACAAACAGCAGGGGCCCCAAAACAGACCCCTGAGGTACACCACTTGTCACCGAACTCCACGATGAATATCTCCCATCAACCACCACCCTCTGTCTTCTATCTGCTAGCCAATTCCTAACCCAATTAGCTAAATCACCCTCTATCCCATACATCTGCATTTTCTGCAGAAGTCTTCCATGGGCCACCTTATCAAACGCCTTACTAAAGTCCATATATACCACATCAACCGCCTTACCCCCATCCACCTCTTTGGTCACTTTTTCAAAAAACTCAATAAGGTTAGTAAGGCACGACCTACCCTTCACAAAACCATGCTGACTATCCCCAATCAATTCATTTCTCTCTAAATAACTATAAATCCTATCCCTAATAATTCTCTCCAATACTTTGCCCACAACAGAAGTAAGACTCACTGGCCTATAATTCCCTGGAAGGTCTCTCTTCCCCTTCTTGAATTAGTGCCACTCCCGGATTCATTCCGAGCAGCACATTCCTTTCATTCAGTTCAATGGTTTTTCACCAAGAACAAATTGCTGACCAGCACTTACTCACCAGCAGTTTTACTTTGCAAATCATTTGCATCGCTCAGGAGCTCTGAACTGCGCTGAGCTGACTTCTTGCCGACCTCTGCGAGTGGCTTTTCAGGACCAGTGGCCTAGTAAGATGGTACAAAGGCAACATGTCGAACAACATTAATAGAACCATTACGAACGAGGCGGTAAACCCACACAGAAAAATAACATCAAGTTGTGGCAGTCAATAACGTATTTGTACAGAGATGTGGCACGGATGCTTCCACTGGTGGGGCATTTTAAAACAAGAGGTCACACTCTTGGGATGATAAATTTAAAAGAGAGTTGACGAGAAACTACTTTTCTCAAAGAGTTGTGAATTTGTGGAATTTACTTCCCCAAAGTGCACTGAATTCTAGGACAGTGAGTAAATTTAAGGAGGAGTCAAACTGATTTTTTTTTATTGGTAATTGGTTGAAGGATGATGGGGAGAAGACAGGAAAATAGGGATGAGGAGCAAATCAAAGAACAAAAGAACAAAATCGGCCATGATCACATGGTGGAGTGGACTCGATAAACCAAACGTCCCAATTCTGTTCCTATATCTTAGGAATTTATGAACAATGATAGATGTTGGCATTTTGACAAACGTATTACTATTTATTTAAAGTGTTACTGCACTGATATAATTCTTCTTCATAACATCTTTGACCTATTTCCACACTCTGATTGATAGTGCGGTAGGTATTCCTGGACTTAATGATGATTGAAAGCAGTCTTGTAATAAAGGCAGGAATGGGCATTGGGGAGAACATGATTGAAGAGAAAACTCGATGTGATTCTGGTGAGAGTGGAGAACGGGGAAATTGGTTTGATTTCTGTGACTGAGATCGAAGAAAACAGCAGACAGACTCGACGATCAGAGTTGTTTTTTTTTATCTGACCCTAAAAATGTAGATAGAAACATAAAAATATCCAGGTTTCCAAGTTCCATTAAATAGCCCCAGGTAAAAGTGCAGACTTGTGCTGTATATAATTCCCACCTGAGGGCTACTGAGTCCCAGAAAATTAATGATCTGTTTAATCCAGTAACAAAGAAGAATCATCAATGAGTAAAATAGTGGCACGGTGGCACAGTAGTTAGCATTGCTGTCTCACGGCACCAGGAACTCAGTTCAATTCCCAGCCTGGGTCACTGTCTGGGTGGAGTTTGCATGTTCTCCCCATATGTGCGTGGGTTTCTTCTGGGTGCTCTGATTTTCTCCCAGCCCAAAGATGTGCAGGTTAGGTGGATTGGCCATGCCAAATTGCCCCTAAATATCTGGGGGGCTAGCAGGGTAAATTTGTAGGATTATGGGGATAAGGCCTGGGTGGGGGTGTGGTCGATGCCAACACGATGGGCTGAATGGCCTCCTTCTGCACTGTAGGGATTCTATGATTCTATGAAAATGCTGGAATTCCCTCACTAATGGCATTGTGGGTCAATCCACAATATATGGATTGCAGTGTTTCAAGGAGGCAGCTCACCACCATTTTCTCAAGGGCTATCAGAGATGGGCAATAAATGCTGGCCTAGTCAGCGATGCCCATGCCCCATGATTGAATTAAAAAAAATGCAAAGCTCAGCAAAATGGAAAAGCAATTGTATTGGCCAAAGGCCATTTACACTGAATAGGTGAGATAGGGAGTTAACAATGACTCATCCATTGCAAAAATGAACAGAAAAGACTTGTGCTTATATAGTACAACCACTGGTCGTTTGCAAGTGCTTTGTAGCCAATGGAACATTTTTGGAAGCATAGCCACTGTTCTAACGACAGCAGCTACACGTGTACACAACAAACACCTAAGCACAGCAATGTGATTAAAAACCAGTCAAGCTCATTTTCTAATGTTGAGTGAGGGATAAACATTGGCCAGAGCACTCCTTTTCTCCTATTCAACATTTTTTTTTATTCATTCATGGGTAATGGCCATTGCTGGCTGGACAACATTTATTGCCCACCCCTAGTTGCGTGAGGGCGGTTTGGAGTCAATGCATTGCTGTGGGTCTGGAGTCACATGTAGGCCATACTGGATAAGGATGGCAGATTTCCTTCCCTAGAGGACATCAGTGAACTCAGTGGGTTTTTCTAACAATCGGCAATAGTTTCACGATCATCAGTAGATCTTAATTCCAGGTTTCTTATTTGAATTCAAATTGCACTAGCTGCCTTGGCGGGATTCAAACCTGGATCCCCAGAACAGGGAGAATGCGCAAACTCCCACAGATACAGGCCCAAATCCATGTATCTGCACATGACTGTGCAGTGCAGATACATGGATTTGGGCCTGCGTCTGTGGGAGTTTGCGCATTCTCCCCGTGCTTGCATGGGTTTTCTCCGGGTGCTCCGGTTTCCTCCCACATCCCAAAGATGTGCTCTTAGGCTAATTGGCAAAACAAAATTCTCCCTAAATTGTCTCAAATTTGGTTTTTAATCCATAGATCAATGAACATGGACAGGGATCGCGGGTAGAGGTGGGAACATCGGGGTGGCGGCGCGGGCTCGTTGGGCCGAATGGCCTGTTTCCCGTGCTGTTTTGTTCTTTGTTCTATTAGCTGAGTTTCCGGTTTAATAGTCTAGCGATAATACCACCAGGCCACCGCCTTTTCTATAAATAGCCCTGTGGGATCTTATAAGTCCACATCAGAAAGTAGAAGGGCCTTAACATAGCATCCAATCCCAGGGGCAGCATCGCCAATAGTGCAGCACTCCTTCAATACTACACTGAAGAGCTTGCCTGAGAATTTGATACTCAAGTTTCTGCAACGGGACTTGAACCCACAACTTTGGGTGGAGTTTTCAACGCATCCTGCCGGTGAGATTTTCCAGTCCCGCCGAAGACAATGGAGTTTTGAATGGCTCACTGCATTTTCCAGCCCATGCCATGAAGGGGCTGTAAAATTCCACCTTATATGACCAGGAAGTGAGAATGTGAGCCTCCGAACTGTGGCTGACATTGTAAGTTTTGCCGCTATTTCTTGTAACAAAACAGTGCACACTTTTTTTATGCCGTACCAATCCACTACAAATAGGAAAGAACTTTTAAGAGAGTGGCTTTCAGCAGTGAGGCAGATTATAGACCATGGTTTAACCAGTTCCAATTAGAAAATACTCACCAAGTTTAATGCAACATCAGCTTTGTTCCTGGCTTCCAATGCAGCGCTTGCAGCTTCTTCGACCAGTGCTTTGATGCTGGAGTGTGTGCTGACAGCCACTGTGACATTCAGGGACATGCTTTTCACAGCTGAGAGGGTACTATCAACAGGAAAGAATTCACTGTTATGGCTCACAGAGAGTTACCTGGCTGCACAGTTGCAATATCTCTACGATAAATGGCATTCCTCTCCAGGTTTGTTAAACTTTACCTCCCTTTTCTGACTCTGCTCTTTGAAGATGAAGCAACCTGGCCCCTACACATCTCCAGTCTCTGCAGATTGCCCTGTCCTTATCCTCCAGGGAATCCTGCAGCTCAGAGGTGTTCTGTTCATTCAGAGCTCTCTCTAAAGATTCGCTCATTGATAAAACCTACATTTTAATCAAGCTACCAAATGTTTGCTTGGAATCAAAGTCATTGACCAAAAGCGTTTCAGAGGCTTAAGGACACAATTCTCCGACCATTCACACCCCCTCTCCACTGCCAGTGAGAATGAAGAATTTGATGCTCAGTCAAATCTCCATTTACCACAGCAGGAATGGAAACTACCAACTGTGGACAAGGTCATACAGTGCAGCACTCCCTCAGTACTGACCTTCCAACAGGATGGTACTCCCTCAGTACTGACCTTCCAACAGGATGGTACTCCCTCAGTACTGACCTTCCAACAGTGCAGCACTCCCTCAGTACTGACCTTCCAACAGTGCAGCACTCCCTCAGTACTGACCTTCCAACAGGATGGTACTCCCTCAGTACTGATCTTCCAACAGTGCAGCACTCCCTCAGTACTGACCTTCCAACAGTGCAGCACTCCCTCAGTACTGACCTTCCAACAGTATGGTACTCCCTCAGTACTAACCTTCCAACAGTGCAGCACTCCCTCAGTACTAACCTTCCAACAGTGCAGCACTCCCTCAGTACTGAGTTTTTGGTACTCCCTCAGTACTACCTTCCAACAGTATGGTACTCCCTCAGTACTAACCTTCCAACAGTGCAGCACTCCCTCAGTACTAACCTTCCAACAGTGCAGCACTCCCTCAGTACTGATCTTCCAACAGTGCAGCACTCCCTCAGTACTGACTTTCCCACAGTATGGTAGTCCCTCAGTACTGACCTTCCAACAGTGCAGCACTCCCTCAGTACTGACCTTCCAACAGGATGGTACTCCCTCAGTACTGACTTTCCCACAGTATGGTACTCCCTCAGTACTGACCTTCCAATAGTACAGCACTCCCTTAGTACTGACTCTCTGACAGTGCGGCACTCCCTCAGTACAGACCTTCTGACAATGCAGCACTCCTTCAGTATTGACTTTCCAACAGTACAGTACTCCCTCAGTACTGACTCTCTAACAGTACAGCACTTCCTCAGTACTGATCTTCCAATAGTACAGCACTCCCTTAGTACTGACTCTTTGACAGTGCAGCACTTCCTCAGCACTGACCCTCTGATAGTACAGCAATCTCTCAATATGATCCTCTGACAATGCAGCATTCCATCACTACTGACCCTCTGACAGAGTAGCATTTCCTCTACTGGCCTTCTGACAGTGCAGCATTCCTTAGTATTGACTCTGTGATAGTGCAGCACTCCTTCAGCACTGACCCTCCGACAGTGTAGCACATTCTCAGGACTGACCTTCTGACAGTGTTGCACTCCCTCAGTGCTGACCTCTGACAGTGCAGCACACCTTCAACACTGACCTTCTGACAATGTGGCACACTCCTTCAGTACTAACCCTCTGACAGTGTGGCACTCCCTCAGTACTGACCTTCTGATAGTAGAGCACTCCCTCATTACTGACCCTCTGACAGTGTAGTGTACCCTCAGTACTGGCCCTCTGATAGTATAGCACTCCTTTAGTACTGACCTCCCGACAATGTAGCACTCCCTCAGTACTGACCGTCTGACAGTGTAGCATTCCCTCAGTACTGCACTGAGCATCAGTCTTTATTTTTGTTCTCAAGACCTAGAATGGGACTTGAACCGAATCCTTTCAACTTCCAGTGATGCCAGTGATACTAACCACATCACAGCTGAAATGTGTATATAGCCAAACCAATCTTGTTGTCTTGACAACAATACCAGCATAGAATGGTACATAGCTAGTCCCATTAATTGGGGTTCAGTTGTTGCAGAGTACACACAATGACATAAACTGACCTGGTTAGCAGCTTAGCGAGATTCCTCAGCTCCTCAGCATGGTCCTCTGCCCTGTAAACAAGACTGAGCACACTCTTTCGAGTCATCTCCATGACAAGTTTGTCAAGGTGCATCCTCATCTTAGCATTCCACAAATCCAGCTCATCACTGTGCTGTTCCAGTAACTGTAGGCATAGATCCAGAGCAACACTTTCTCAAAGCATCGAAAACATACAACAAACTGTAATAATTCACTTCCTCCACAGATCTGAACAAACGATGAGACATAACTCAATCTTATTTCACAACAGAGATCCCTGGGCAGCATTGTGGATACATTCAATACTAACAGCTTGGTGGCATAGATAAAGAAGTACAACATAGGTCAATCTCAAATCTATGCAGTAAACATCTCTCAACAGTTACAATAGTGGAATTAAAGCTGGGAGATCACTGTCACAGCAGTCTTACTGAGAAGACCAATTCATGGATATTGGACAGGATGAGATTGCATTCAGCTGTGATCTCAATAACTCCACTGAAACTCGCTCTCCCAGCCACACTCGCTCTCCCAGCCACACTCGCTCTCCCAGCCACACTCGCTCTCCCAGCCACACTCGCTCTCCCAGCCACACTCGCTCTCCCAGCCACACTGTCTATAACTACTAGTCTGAATCAGCAATAGTGACCACTGGTCTAAGTCAGTGATAGTGACCACTGGTCTAAGTCAGTGATAGTGACCACTGGTCTAAGTCAGTGATAGTGACCACTGGTCTGAGTCAGTGATAGTGACTGGAATGGATATGAAAATATATGAGGTCAGTTACAATGAAACTTACCGCTGTGCTGTTCTTAATGTCTCTGACCGTATTTGTTGCATTGTCCACCATCTCTCTTCCATCTTGGATTAGGCTGACTATCAGCGTCCTGGTCTTCCTGACTGCCTGCTGTTTCTCCTGTATACAATTGTGTTTGACATCAATTAGCAATTTGATGGACAGTGGGCTTTTCCAACAAAGATCCATATCCGAATGAAGAAATCCGAAATGTGCTGCAAGACTTCCTTCCTTATCAACAGTGACTCGATGAGATTACTACTACAGGCAGCCCTTGGGGTATGACTCACCTGGGTTCCTGAGAACCCCATCTTAAGTGGGAGCGTTACAGCTGGGAACTTTCCCTAAGAACAATGTTATAAGTTGGAAAATGGTTCCTTAACCAAGACCCAAAGGCCTATTTTCGTCACAGTAATACAGAATTTTGCACTCAATCAATTATAATAAAAGAAGTAATATCCCACTACATTAAGATAATAAAATATAAATTTTAAAGAAAAGGTTTGGAAACATGAAGATTCATCAAATAACAAATATTTTAAGTAGGGGAGGGAGATGAACAATGCAGAACTTCAATGGGTAAGTATAGTAGGGCAAACCCGGAGAATGTGGGCTGCAGCAGGAGAGGAATGAATGGAAAGGGTTAAAGAGATAGTGTGACTGTAGTATCCACACACTCTGCAGGCTGATAGAACAAAATACAAGTAACTATATCTCAGACGGTACTAAAACAATCACATCCCAGGTGG
This sequence comes from Sphyrna mokarran, assembly GCA_024679065.1. Classification (NCBI taxonomy): domain Eukaryota; kingdom Metazoa; phylum Chordata; class Chondrichthyes; order Carcharhiniformes; family Carcharhinidae; genus Sphyrna; species Sphyrna mokarran. The sequence continues at coordinate 19,926,370 of JAGIQG010000007.1, read as the reverse complement.
AATCGTTCCAAATTTACAGCAACAATAAGAGAATTGATATCACTTATCTAGGCTCCAAAAGATATAAAGGAAACATGGTGCCTCTGAAAGCTTAATCAAGCTTCTAGGAAATGGGACATTTAACATCCCATCGAAATCAATTTGACAAACATGCTTTGATATTGTAAACATGTAGAGAAGAGATGGGCAGAAAATTGTTAAAGCTAAAGCGCACAAGACAATGAAACCGTATAATGTAATCAGAAACAGAACTTTAACAAATTCAAAGTAACAATATGACGATGGGCGGCACAGTAGCATTATGGGCAGCACAGTGGCACAGTAGTTAGCCCTGTTGATAAGTATATGGAAGAGAAGGGAATGGTTTAGTTTGGAGGGGCATTGCTTTTTATATTGGTCGGTGCAACATCGAAGGCTGAAGGGCCTGTTCTGTGCTGTAATGTTCTATGTTCTATGTTGCTTCACAGCGCCAGAGACTCGGGTTCGATTCTCAGTTTGGGTGACTGTCTGTGTGTAGTTTGCACCTTCTCCCCGTGTCTGCATGGGTTTCCTCCAGGTGTTCCGGTTTCCTTCCACTGTCCAAAGATCTGTGGGTTACGTGGTTTGGCCATGCTAACTTCCTTCTTAGTGTTATGGGGACTAGCTAGAGTAAAGGCATGGGGTTATGGGGATAGGGTCTGAGTGGAGTTGTTGTTGATGCAGACTCGATGGGCCAAATGGCCTCGTTCTGCACTGTAGGATTCTATTCTATGACCTGATGCAAACATACTGCTTTATAATATAAAGAAAGGGGTATATAATAAGAGTCAATGCTTAGAAGAGTAGCTTGAAAGCAGGCTGGAGTTATAGCCACGATTTCTGCTCTCCCTCATGCATGTTGAATAAAGCCATTTTTGTTGAAGTTCTACACGGTCTCAGAAGACTCAGCTCATTCATTCCTTTCTACAGTACGTATGATGGTTTGAAATTGTTCATGGTATGGCTTCATAAAGTTGAAACCAGTGTCATAAATTTGAAACTGGGCGTCAATTTATAAATGCTGTCAGTGCCATTTATTGTGATTCGAATATCATAGAGTCAAGGACGAGTATGAAGTAATTTTTCATTTTGAATTTTTGGGGACTATGATGGTGGCTGGGATTTTTCAGACCCAAGTATGGCAGGAACTTGGGTGGGGAGGACTAGACCATTTGGAAGGTAGCCACTGACTTTGGGTGGAAATTTGTGATCTCGCTTGCTATGAATCAATCCATGAATCCCCGTTCTCAGAAGCTAGCACTTTTCATCACTGACTGATCATGTCTGGGACATGTGTTGACCTTAGCATCAATGAATTAATCCTGACAGCTCCTCACGCTCATTTCCCACACTGGGGTTAAGCACATGTTGCATATTTCCCTTTTACCTTGAGTTCTCCCAGGCTGCTCAAAATGCCCTGGAGGAGTCTGTTTGTTTCATTGGTGTCTGAGCGTGCTTCATTCACCAGTTCCTGGGCTTCACGCAACTCGCTGCCATGCTGCTCTAACATATCTACGAGCTTTCTTTTCAAGTCCTCCAGTTCCTTCTGCGGTTTCTGAAAACCCTTCTGCACTCTGACCAGCAGCCTCTCCGCCTCTCTGATTTTATTTATAAACGAAAGAAGGGGAAAATTAAAATGAATACCAAGATTTACATGCAACTGTACACAGATTGGCTAAATCACTGACTGCCCATTAGTGTCAAGGGGATTAGCAAGGGTTACAGGAATAGAGTCTGGGTACGATCATTCTCAGTGCAGGCTCAATGGGCCAAGTGGCCACGTTCTGCACAGTAAGGATTCGGTCATACTACGAAATTTGCTGCACAATTCTAGTATTACAATCAAAACTCAGATGCAATGGGCTAACCTCTGCACCTGAACATACAATTATTTGCAAACTGTATCAAAACAGCTGTCCTTAAAATGATGTGGAAATGCCAACGTTAGACAGTAAGAAGTCTCACTACAACAGATTAAAGTCCAACAGGTTTATTTGGTAGCATGAGCCATAAGCATTCGGAGCACTACCCCTTCATCAGGTGAATGGGAGATGTGTTCACTAACACGTGAGTCTTTACAGGTAAACTGATTACCCGTAAAGTCTCGCATTCCAATCATTATCTTGTAAATTGAGTTTGTGTGTATATATGCCCGGTTTATGAATACATCTTCCACTCACCTGGACTTTAACCTGGAATTGTGAGAGTTAGACAGAATGACAGACCCTGCCCCTTGACGCCAGCACTCACTTCAGTTCCGATGCTGAAATTCCTTGTGACTGATTGAACGCTCTGTTTCTCATGGTCTCCAGCATGTTCCACATCTCGTGTTGAAGCTGCTGCAGTTTCAAATCTGAAAGGTGCAGGTCGGTGCTCAGAGTTTCATTCAGGTGACTTGCCGCGTCAACAAGAGCTAGGAAGGAGCAATGAGGACAAGTTCGTAAAGGTAATTTGAGGAAAATCCATCAGGCAGTTAGAAACAATACATCCATCAACTGAACAACAGCTGCACCTGAACATGGGATCAGGTGCCAAGCAGAAGCATGGTGCTAAAGTAAGGTATACCATTGATATATGTCACATCACTGGTAATTGCCTTAGTGGATAAATATTAAATCAATCAGAATTTCGCTCGCTGGAATTTTGCAACTTGGATACTAGCTTGTTGCTTTGGAACAGTTTTGGTCACCGCATTTGCGTAAGGATATATTGGCCTTGGAGGGAGTACAGAGCTGATATCGGATATGAGAGGGGTTAGACTATGAAGAGAGATTGAATAAACTGGGTCTGTACTCATTAGAGTTTAGAAGGCTGAAGGGGAGATCTTATAGAGACTTACAAAATAATGAAGGGGCTAGATAGGGTAGACGTAGAGAGATTCTTCCCGCTTGGAAAGGAAAACAGAATTAGAGGGCACAGCCTTAAAATAAGGAGGGGGGAGTTTACATCATTTACATCAGAGTTGAGGAGGAACTTCTTCTTTCAAAGGGTGGTGAATCTGGAATTCTCTACCCATTGAAGTAGTGGAGGGTATCTCGCTGAACATATTTAGGTCATGGGTAGATAGGTTTCTGATAGACAAGGGAATTAAGGGTTATGGGAGAAAGCGGGAAAGTGGAACTGATTCACTTCAGATCAGCCTGGGGCAGGCTCAAAGGGTTAGATGGCTTATTCCTTCTCCTATTTCTTATATTTTTATGTTCTTATGTAACAGAAGATTATAACCAACCAGCATCAAAAAACAAAGAGAGCAAAGAACAAAAAAAATTACATAATAGGAACAGGTCCTTCAGTCTCCAAGCCTGCACCGACCATGCTGCCCAACAGAACTAAAGCCTCCTATCCATCCAGGGATCATATCCCTCTATTCCCATCCTATTCATGTATTTGTCAAGATGCCCTTAAAAGTCACTATTGTATCTGTTTCCACTACATCCCCCGGCAGTGAGTTCTATGCACCCATTGCGCTCTGGTTTGTACCTTTGCATTAAACCTTGCCCCTCGCACCTTAAACGTATGCCCCCCAGTAATTGACTCTTCAACCCTGGGAAAAAGCTTCTGACTATCCACTCTGTCCATGCCTCGCATAATCAGGTCGCCCTTCAACCTCCGTCATTCAGTGAGAACAAACCAAGTTTCTTCAACCTCTCCTCATAGCTAATGCCCTCTATACCAGAGAGCACCCTGATAAATCTTTTCTGTACCCTCTCCAAAGCCTCCACATCCTTCTGGTAGTGTGGTGACCGGAAATGAACACTATATTCCAAGTACGGCCTAATTACGATTCTATAAAGCTGCAACATGACTTGCCAATTTTTAAACTCAATGTTATCAAGATGCTAATTTTCTTTGCATTTTATTTTGAAAGGTTGTTTTGCAAATAATGGCATCTTGTCATATTTACCTACATTAGATGTTATGCTTTTGCTACTGGAGAGGTTACCCTGTTTTATAATAACACAAATATTACAGTATTTAATGGACAGCATTTTGTATTGACACAAAGGTTTAATTATATTTAAGAAGGCAAATCCATTTCGCGCCCAAGGGATGCAAGAGAGGGCACTCACAAGCTCAGTTGTTGCACTGCTAGGAAATTCTAGACAATAGATTCTGCTTGTTGGTTTCAGGCTGAAGGTAAAGGTGTTAGTCCATAATTTGCTGGTAGAGAAATAGCCAGCCTAATAGCACTCACTGTTATTTAGATACAGACACTGCAGCAATTTTGATGCACGGTCAAAGGTGGAAAGCAAATATTACTGTCCAAATTGTACTGTGTCACCACAAGCTGTGCTTAAACGCCATTCTGGCTGGCACAATATTAACATCCATTCAACAGTGTAAAGTTTTTATTTTACTCATTCATGGGATGTGGGCATCACTGGCTAGGTCAGCATCTGTTGCTCATTCTAAGTTGTTGTTGAGAAAGTAATGATGAGCTGTCCTCATGAACCACTGCAGTCCTTGTGCTGTAGGTAAACCCACTGGGCTGTTGAGAGGGTTTGGGGGGGGGGGGGGGGGGGGGGGGGGGGGGGGGGGGGGGGGGGGGGGTTCCACGATTTTGACAGTGAAGGAATGGCCGATATATTTCCAAGTCACGATGCTGAGTGACTTGGAGGGGAACCTCCAGATGGTGACGTTCCCAGGTATCTGCTGCTCTTGTTCTTCTAGATGGTACTAGCTGTGGGTTTGGAAAGTGCTGCCTAAGGCACCTTGGTGAGTTCCTACAATGCATCTTGTAGGTGGTATACACGACTCCCGCTGTTTGCTGGTGATGGAGGGATTGGGTGTTTTTAGATGGGTGTTTTGTCTTAGATAGTTTCTAGAGTGTTTCTAGAGTGTCAGTCAAGCAAGTGGAGAGTATTCTATCACACTCCTGACTTGTGTCTTGTATTTAGTGGACAGGCTTTGGGAACTCGCTGCCGTATTCCTAGATTTTGATTTGCTCTGGTAGCCTCAGTGTTTACATGGCTAGTTCAGTTCAGTTTCTGGTCAACTGAACCCCCAGGATGATGAGTTGGGGATTCAGCAATGGTAACACCACTGAATATCAAAGGATAATGGTTGAAATCTCTTTTGTTGGAGATTATCATTTCCTGGCACTTGTGTGGCACTAATGTTCCTTCCCACTTGTCAGCACAAGCCTGGATATTGTTCAAATCTTGCTGCATTTGCACATGGACTGCTTCAGTACCTGATGAGTCATGAATGGTGCTGAACATTGCGCAATCATCTGTGGACATCCCCACTTTTGACCTTATGATGGTAGGAAGGTCATTGATGAAGCAGCTGGCGATAGTTGCACCTAGGACACTAACCTGAGGAACTCCCACAGTCATGTCCTGGAGCTGAAATGATTGACCTCCGACCACCACTACCATCTTCCTTTGTGCCAGGTATGACTCTAATTAGCGGAGGGCTTTCCCTCTAATTTTCATTGACTCTAGTTTTGCTCAGGCTCCTCAATGTCATACTTGCTCAAATATTGCCTTGATGTCAAGGGCAGTAACTCACCTCACCTCTGGAATTCAACTCTTTTATCCATGATTGAACCAAGGTTGTAATGAGGTTAGGAGCTGAGTGATCCTGATGAAACCCAAATGGGGTGTTACTGAGCAGGTTATTATGAAGCACCATTTGATAGTGCTGTTAATGACCCCTTCCATCACTTTACTGAGGACTGACAGTAGACTAATAGAGCAGTAACTAGACAGGTTGGGTTTGTCCTGGTGCTGTATGTGCACATAGATTTGATTTATTATCATCACATATATTAACATACAGTGAAAAGTATTGCTTCCTGTGCGCTATACAGACAAAACATTTCGCTCATAGAGAAGGAAATGAGAGTGCAGAATGAAACTAAGCCCATGGCAAAAAAATTAAGATTTGTCTGTTCTTGTTAAAATGCTTTCTTCAACAATATGATTAGTATTAACTATAGCCAATCAACCTCTCCAGCACTGAGAATTACCAGCAACTATTCCAAGAGCGCAGTCTCATTTCTCCAGGTTTTATTTGTTTTTGGAGAATTAAAAGATTCTTTTCCTTACAATTTTTTCTCCACTCTCTATTTCTCACTCTACTGGATTTGACATTGAAGTCACTTGCTCCAGTTTAACTTCCTCCTCAGTCCTGGTGCTACTAATATCACAATTTATCAAGCTGTTTGGTTGAGGAGATGCACAGTTCTTTGCCTTGTTCAGTCTGGGCTCTGATGTTCTCTTATTTTTTTCACTGCTGCTACTGAGCTCACATGCCATGCAAAAGAAGAAAGATAAATCAAAAATCTAAACAAACAAGTCTAACTCATGGCAGTCGCCGTTCAATGTTTTGCCACAGCAAGTTATGGCCCTTCACTGTTCTGCAACTCTGACAACGTGTGGTTGCAACCCTGTAAAAACCTGCATGTGTTAGAGAAGCTGCTTTTAATATATTAAAATGTCAGGACAGCAAAAAATTGGATTGTTGATGAAATAAATATGATTCATTTATTGTGTGCAGAGGGCATGAAAGCACAGTGTGGGAAAGGGTGGACTGTAGAAATTCCAGCTTTTTATATATTTCATAAGGCAGACTTTCTGAGCATCCTTTTGTCTCATGCCTTCTCAAACCATTCCCTACCTAAAGGAATTAGTTGCACAGCTGAGGTAAACAGTGCACTGTGTGGGAGGCATCAACATTATCCTACACCTCTGTAACAGCAACATTTTTATTATTATTTTTCTTCATTCGTGAGACATGGGTGTCGTTGGCTGGCCAGCATTTATTGCCCATCCCTAATTGCTGAGAGTCAACCACATTGCTGTGGCTTTGGAGTCACATGAATACCGGGCCAGATAAGGCTGCATCTCCTTCCCTCAAAGACATTAGTGGACCAGATGGGTTTCTCAGACAAGTGACAATGGTTTCATTGTCAACAGTAGATTCTTAATTCTAGGTTTTTTTTTTATTGAATTCAAATTCCACCATCTGCTGTAGCGGGATTCGAACCCGGTCCCCAGAACATTAGTTGAGTTTCTGTATTAATGGTCCAGCAAAAATATCACGAGGCCATTGCCTCCCCTTTACATCTGTATTTTTGTTATGCATAAAGCCTATCAGTTTTACTAATTATGGTTAAAATTTTCTGTCACGTTCCTCTTTCCTTTGTTCTAGATTCTAGCTTCGACAGTATTTTGCCTTTTTCTTACTGTTTAGCTCATTGCCACTTTCCTTCCTACCCTAAAAAAAGTATTGCTCTTCTTTCCGACAGAATTTCAGTTTGTCTCTTTTACCCTGTTCACTTACACTGCTACAATATAAATCTCATCCTATCTTCCTTGTCTGTAGCTCTGACGAAGAGTCCATCCAGACTCGAAACATTGGCTCCGTATTCTCTTCTCCACAGATGCTGTCAGACCTGCTAAGATTTTCCAGCATTTTCTGTTTTTGTCATCATATAATCATAGCATTTCTACATTGCAGAAGGAGGCCATTCGGCCCATCGAACCAACAACAATCCCACCCAGTCCCTATCTCCAGGTCTCCATGTATTTACCCTTCCAATCCTACTAACCTTACACACCTTGGGGCTCCAAAGTTTTATCAGTGTGTTGTGTCCATTTTCGGGTGAAAAAACTTGGTAAAGTCGAATGTGAGGACAAGTCTACACCTGCCTCCGCGCTGGTCCCCCCTTTACCAAGGCCTGAAAATAGTGGCAATCAGCATCGCCTCCAAAACAGGAGCCAATGCCATTTAAATGCATTTGTGGGCTACACGTCCAACTTTACTGACACTTCCCCTTTACCCACTGTGTTCACCCACCCAGATTCGGCACGAAACAGACATGCTCTATAAAGGTGCAAATCGGGCACTCCAGTTACTGAGGAAGCAAGTGCTGAGCATCTGACGGGTCTCTACTTGAGATCGGTGGGGGGATGGGGAGAGAGGGGGGTGTCCACTGTCACTCTGCCTAAGATCAGTGGAAGGGAAGGGGTGGTCCGCTGCCACTCTGCCTGAAGTTAGTAGAAGGGTGAAAGGGGGTCCAACACCAGAGGTCAGTGGAAGGCAAGGGGTCTGCTGTCACTCTGCCTGAGATCAGTGTGGAGGCAGTGAGAGGGGGTCTGCTGCCACTCTGCCTGATGTCGGTAGGGAGGAAGTGGGGGAGGGACCTGTGATCGGTCTGGGTGGCAGGAGGGGCGTGTGGGGGGAATTAGTGGGTCAGTAATGTTTATGGGGGTGGAGCAATATCTGTGGGGGCCAGGGGAAGGCATTATCCGGCCCGGGAGCGATGTGGGAATGAGCAGCATTCTATTTTCTTCCTGCGCACGCGCAGTGGGAGGCGGAACTGCAAGATTTCAGGCATGTTAAGTCCCGCCCACAGCCTTCTATAGTACGATTTGGAGTCATTGATATTTTTTGCAGACAGAGTGCGTATGGGGGCATCTCAGAACAGGTCGAAAAGTGGGATCTGAAACACTCTGTTTCAAGTCCGCCCAGCACATAGAATCAAAGTGGTAAAATAAGGTCCTAAGGGGCAATTGAGCATGGCCAATAAACCTAAGCCTCTCATCTTTGGCATGTGGGAAAAAGTCGGAGCACACGGAGGAAACCCATGCAGACACGGTGAGAAAGTGCAAACTCCACACAGTCAGTGGCTTGAGGCTGGAATTGAACCCAGGCTCCTGGTGCTACGAGGCAGCAGTGCTCACCACTGTGCCACCTCTATTCCACTGCTGCGTTTCAGCATAGAAACTGTTTTTAAAAAATATACAGGTTGGGTCATAAAGCACCATTTCCAGTTTAAAATGATGGAAAATGGTACGATTATATTATTCGACCATGAATAATCCAAACTGTACTCACAGCATCCACGCACCGTGGGCAGCTTTCCTGTAATTATATATCTTTATAAGTTTCTTTTTCTTAAGAACGCCTTTTCATTTGCAAAACTCATCTCCCTACATTATTAGAATCAGATATCAAAAGCAGAAGTCTTCTCGTGGTAACGGGCAGACAGCGAAACACGCAGTATGGTTCCCAATCTAGACCAAGCCACTCAGGAGAGGGACTCCTGGCTTTGGCAGGGAGGTCTCCAAGGAGCAATGGGGTTAACAGCAGGAATACATACAGCCGCTGGCACACATCTCAAAAGCAGCACAAAGCAGGTGGCTGACTCACCTGAGAGATGTCCCACAGCCTGGAGCATTTTATATATAAAAATCACCTCTCTCGATGTTCAAGGACATCTTCTTGCAACATAAGGGAAGTTTTGACTGGCTTGGACATGACAAGTGGCTTCAATTTGATTGATGCCCTGAGTCTTCAGCCTGTCCCTGGGATAGAATCAAAGATTCCTGGGCTGTCACCAGTTGCAATGGAGACGTCACATTGCAAAGTGCTTGGTGGCTTTCCCAACAGAAAGCTCTGCCTTATGTCCGCAATCGCAACACACCCAGACAGCAGCACCTCCTTGAAGCGAATATCATCATATTCTCTACGGCCAAGATTTTTCACTAACCCTCCCTCACTGTGGGTTCTGAGGAAGGGGGAGAGCATAAAATTGTGTGGATGGAATTCCCTTCGGGAGCCCCGCCTCTCGCCCTGACACAGATGTAATTTTACATTGCGGCGGACAGGGCCTCGGAGGGGAAGTCCTCAAATGGGATGTGTTCTTATTAAGATTCTTAAGTGGGCGGCACGGTGGCACAGTGACCAGCACTGCTACCTCACAGCGCCAGGGACCTGGGTTCAATTCCCAGCTCGGGTCACTGTGTGGAGTTTGCACATTCTCCCCATGTCTGCGTGGGTTTCTTCTGGGTGCTTCGGTTTCCTCCCGCAATCTGCTGGTTAGGTGCATTGGCCATGCTAAATTCTCCCTCAGTGTACCGAACAGGTGCCGGAGAGTGGTGTCGCAGGGATTTTCACTGTAATTTCATCGCAGTGTGAATGTAAGCCCACTTGTGACACTAATAAATAAACTTTAAAGTGGTCACTTTATCGCCGCTGAAGGGCATTTTCCCACTCAGCCTCCATTTATATGAGGGCAGATGCTGGTTGGATCAGGGTGTCAAATAGAAATAGTTTCCACCCACGATCTTGGGCAGGAAAGCGACACCTCAATCCAAAGGCCCCTTTGAATTTGGGGCAGCCTGCCCTCAGGATTCTGGAAGTTCTGGCCCTTGTTCCCCCCCCATCCCCCTTAGCCTACCGTTCCCAGGACCCCCGGTACTTCTCTGAAATTAATCCAGGATTTATTTAAATATGCTGATCTGGTTTCTGACCAGTAAGGTTGGGAAGTAGATTATGTCCGGCAGAGAGAAGGTGCTAATGGGGTTTGGCGGTATCACAGAACGCGTTAAACCACTCAGCCACGATTCCCCAGCCCCCGCTCCGCCAGAACACGTTCTGCCCTTGGTGGTGGTGGGGGCAGGGGGGCGACATGGCCAGAAAATGGCAGCCTATATTCCAATGCCTGCACTACACAAGTGAGAGATTGAATTTATTTTGCTTCTTGCTATTTTTATTTCAATGTCAATTCATTTCAGTGTATTGTTTATAGATTGGCAGAGAAAATGGCATTAATTAGGTAATTGGCCCACTTTACAAACTTTACGATTCTGGTTCTAAATGGCTATTTAATGAAATGCTAAATTACAATTACCTATGCGATGGTTATTGCCAACTTAAATGAAAATAATTTCAGCAATGCTCTGAATGTCCATCAGGGGGCACTTTTCACCTTGTTTTGCTGCTGTGTACTAAACCAGTCATTGTATTTCTAACATAAACAGATGACTGAAACAGTCTTGGTTCTGGTCAGCTACTAAATCACTGGTGTACGTACCTTTTATTGTTCTGGAGGTTTTGTTCACAAATGCTTCAAGCTCCAGACTCCAGGATAATGTTCTCCCAGCCACTCCATTGAGGTCCTGCCCGTCCACAAAATCCTCAGCCACCTGAGATGGAAAACGTACCTCATCTTACATTGCAGCTCTTTCCCTTTGACGTCTCACAACAGCACAATCTCTGAAATCCCTTCACGGGGGGGGGGGGGGGGGGGGTGCAGTGTTTAATTTTAAAGTTTATGTATTAGTGTCACAAGTAAGGCTTACATTAACACCGCAGTGAAGTTACTGTGGAAAATGCCCTGATTGCCACACTCTGGAACCTGTTCGGGTACACTGAGGGAGAATTTAGCACGGCCAATGCGCCTAACCAGCACTAGTTTCGGACTGCGGGAGGAAACTGGAGTGCCCGGAGGAAACCCACGCGGACACGGGGAGAACGTGCAAACCCCACACAGGCAATGACCCAAGCCGGGAATCGAACCCGGGTCCCTGGGCACTGTGAGGCAGCATTGCTGACCACTGTCCAACCCTTGGGTAAAGGGCTGGGATAATGTTGTGCTATCAGCACACTTCTTAGCCGCAATCAACAATATTTACACTACCGTTCTCTTTTTGTCTCTGACATCTTTGTCAATTCCATCCTCCCCTCACCCTAACAGTATTGTGATCACCCTGTTTTCCATTCTCTTCAGCTCTGATGAAGAGTCATCCAGATTCGAAATGTTGGCTCTGTTCTCTCTCTCCCCAGATGCCATAAGCAGACCTGCTGAGATTTTGCAGCGTATTCTGCTCTTCCTGCGTGCGAAAGCGAGAAGGCAACCTGCTTTCAATCGCCTTCCCTATCATCGCGCACATCTTTGGAAAGCTGTTCCCGAAAGATTCCGGCAGTTACCTCTACCTCAGTGTGCAAAATATCTTTCCTGCCAAAAGGTAATTGTACTAACTGGTGCTGCGGCTCCCAGAGGAGGATTAATAAATGCAATCACATCACTCTACCAGACAATAAAGCCCAAAGCCATAGATCTTGCTGCCAACCTGCAACAAGTACAATGAGGCGTTGACAACTCGTTAAATATTTAGTTCCTACTCATTAACAATGAGAACTTGGGAAACTTGCCACTATTTCTTCACTTATAAAAGCAGATTAGCTGCCACAAGTCACATCAATCGGCACAATCTCCTAACTTGACTCGATTGCCTTAATCGAGGAGGCATTTATTACAGTTTTTGCCTTGGGGTTTTAATCCTTTACTTTTTACTTATCCCAGAAGAGCGCTTGGAGATTTGAAGTTTAATCATTAGGGTCACATCAACACTGCAATGGAAGTTACTGTGAAAATACCCTGTCGCCACACTCCGGCGCCTGTTCAGGTATACTGAAGGAAAATTTAGCAGCTGACCAACATGCCTTTCAGACTGTCTGAGAAAGCCACAGCATCCGGAGGAAACCCACGCAGATATCGGGAGAACGTTTAGACTGTGCACAGTAACCCAAGCCGGGCATTGAACCCAGATCCCTGGCGTTGTGAGGTAGCAGCGTTAACCACTATGCCACTGTCCCACCTTTAGGTCACGGGCTGGGATGATGTTGTGCTACATGTTGGGATGAGAGAGGCCTGATGGACGAATTGGCCTCTCTGTCAGGTTACACATATTCACTACAATCACTCCTCCTCAGTCAGTGATCATGACCTTCTTCATGAGTCTAAAACTATGGGCAAATGTCTAAGGCAAGAGGGGCAATTCTTCCACACAGAGGATGGTGAGTGTCTGGATCAAGTTGCCAGAGGTAGTAGTAGAGGTGGGTACATTTTTGTCTTTTAAAAAGCATTTAGACTGCTACATTGGTAACTTAATGTATCCAAATCCCTTTGTGGACTATTTGTGCTCTCTTGACTATTTATTTTGCTATCTAATTAGGGATTAGGGAGTGGAATGCCCTGCCTGCAGCTGTTGTAGATGCGCCAAGTTTGGTGGCGTTTAAGAGGTTAGTTGATAAGTATATGGATGGGAAGGGAATGGTTTAGTTAGGAGGGGCATTGATTTTTATTTTGGTCGGCACAACATCGAAGGCCGAAGGGCCTGTTCTGTGCTGTATTGTTCTATGTTCTATGTTCTAACTTTGTTGCATCAGTCAATTTAGTGACCGCACTTTCAGTCCCTTAATTCAAGTTACTAATATAGATTAGAAATAGATGATGCCCAGCACTGATTCCACTCCACAACCTGCCAACTCAAAACGACCCATTTTTCTCTACTCTGCTTTCTATTAGCTAATCAATTCTCTATCCTTGCTCATATTTTATCCCTCCTTATTTGTGATGTTTTCTTTGAAGTAGGTATCTTATTTTATGGGAAATCCAAGATCACTACCTCTACAAGTTCTCCTTTACCCATCTTGCATGTTACATCCTCAAAAGAAGTTAAGAAGTTCTAAAATGCCTGATGCTTTTCCAATTTTGGATGGAGGATGAACATTACTTGCTTTACCATTCAGTGTGAGGACTTATTTTGGTTTGAATTTACCTTCTTCTGTAAGCGGCTGATCCCCGAGGTCAAACTAGCCACCTGTTCTTCTACTTTCGCGACAAGGGCACTTGTGTTCCATTCTGTTGACAGGGTATTCTGTGAGAAAACCAATGAATAGAATCACTTCGGGAGACAGCCCAGGATAGATCCACTAAATGAAATTTTGGTTCATTTCAGTATTCCTGATTCACGAGTGGACATTATAAGTTTCTGTTTTCTCCACAAACCAAAACGTTGTCATGAGGCTAAGGAGGCAACAAGATGTTTAAAACCAGTTATTAAACATGCCATTCAATCTTGCTTCCAGGCAATTGATGGAAATAATGAATCAAGTTCCACAGGATTTCTGAGCTGGCTATTCCCAGTTACTGTCACTGTACACATTAACAGCAGTGTGTGGACAGCAAGTCTGCAATGTGCCACGTAGTGCAATCAACAGGATTCACACAACAAAGGAAAATCTGGGGCAACTTTTATGTCCCCTGGAGGAGGGGAGGGGTCAGGGTTCTCCTGCCACGTGGCAATCCAGTGACCCCTGCTAACAAACATACATGTAACCATCACACAGGGAACTTCCTCCCTGGTTGAATAGCTTGCCAGCACGGGCTCAATAGGCCAAGTGGTCTCCATTTATGTGGCAAACATTCTATCCTCTAATGTTGACAGACAGTAGCCAGAATTCTCTGGCTGTTCACGCTGGTGGGATTCTCCCCATTCCCACCGGCCTGCAGGTTTCCCACAAGTGTGGGGAACTGGGATCTGGAAATCCCGCCACTAGCGAACAATGTGCCACCTCCTGCTGGCGGGAAACCTGCAGCGGGGAGGCCGGAGAATCTCATCCAATGATCAGATACTTGTTGGGAGATTGACTGGTTATTGATGTGCAGAATAATGCAACTCAGTGGGCAACTTGGAAAGAGAAAAACAAAATTACTCCATTTCAGAGGTAAAAGTCCAGCAACATTATCACAAATTAAAATAATTATGTTTAAAAATGCAGCTTGTTATATTTCTAGACCATTAATTTCACAATGCAGACCAGGGATCAAACAACACTACTTCTGCTTTGGGCTGGATAATGTGCAGTACAAATTGCATTGAAGAAGTTCAGGTATGAAAGAAAGGGAGATTTGCAGTTACAGATCATCTCTTGTGACCGCAACTGTCACATCACAGGCTGAAAAAGTAACGCTCAAAGTTAAAGTTAAATTATTAGTCACAAATAAGGCTTACATTAACACTGCAATAAAGTTACAATGAAATTCCTCTCATCGCCACAGTCTTGCGCCTGTTTTGGTCAATGCACCTAACAAGTACGTCTTTCAGACTGTGGAAGGAAACCAGAGGAAACGCAGACATGGGGAGAGCATGCAAACTCCACTCAGACAGTCATCCAAGCTGGGAATCGAACCGGGGTCCCTTATGCCATGAGGCAGCAGTGCTAACCATTTATGCTGCCCACAAGTTACAAGTTACAGATTTAATTTCAAGAACAACAATGTTTAATCTATCATGCTGACTAACTCCCTATGCTATCTAACCTTCAGCACCCCCAGGTCGAGTGACCCTATGTGTAATTTGAGTATACCTTATAGTATTTTATTTGTGCACCTGCATAGTCTTCAACACTCAAGTCTACACACACACACAATCAGCTATTATCATGACATCCCTCCTTATGTGACCACCGACACGTCCACGATGTATTCGGTTAGTACACAGAATACTTACAGTACAGAAGAAGTAAACCATTGAGTCCGTAACGACCACAATCCCACTCAGGTCCTTTTCCCTAGCCCTCATTTACCCTGCTAATCTCCCAGACACTAGGGCCAATTTAGCATGGCCAATCAACCTAACCAGCACATTTTTGGACTGTGGGAGGAAACCAGAGTACCTGGAGGAATCCCACACATATAACTTAGATTTCATCCGTTACTAAAGGGCGGCAATAAAATTCGGCAAACAAACTTAACAAATCATTATTTTGCTTGCTCATTCCCTCCACCACTGATGAACAGTGGCAGAAATGTGTATCATCTACAAGATGCACCGCAGGATCTCACCAAAGGTCCTTCGGCAGCACCTTCCAAACTCATGACCGATACCATCTAGACAAACAAGACAGCAAATATGTGGAATCACCACCACCTGGAGGTTCCCCTCCAAGCTACTCACCATCCTGACTGAAAATATATCACTGTTCCTTCAATGTCATTGGGTCAAAATCCTGGAATTCTCTTTCCAACAGCACTGGGAAGTTATGCCTACATAGGTATGCCTACATCTCATGGACTGCAGTGATTCAAGAAAACAGCTCACCACCATCCCCTCAAAGTAACTAGGGATTGATGATAAATGCTGGCCCATCAAGTAATGAATTTCTTCATTATAAATATCAGGTAAGTTCAGTACATCAGAATCCAATATAGTCTTAAGATCAGTATTTCACTTTCCGGAACTGTTTTACTAAAATCATAGGATCCTGACAGTGCAGAAGGCAGCCATTTGGTCCATCGAACCTGCACCAACCACAATCCCATCTAGGCCCTATTCCCGTAACCCCATATATTTACCCTGCCAGCCCACCTGATATGAACAGTTGATCCAACTAACCCACACGTCTTTGGACTGCAAGAGGAAACCAGAGCACCCAGAGGAAACCCACGCAAGCACAGGAAGAACGTGCAAACTCCACACAGATAGTGACACAGCCAGGAAATGAACCTGGGTCCCTGGCACTGTGAGGCATCAGTTCTAACCGCTGTGACACAGTGCCAGTCTGTGGCATCCTTTGTACTAATCACTGATATGTAATTTGATGTTCCTCAATCAGTTGTTTTCTCATATATTTGCAAACAGAGAATTTAAAAATCACAAGATTAGCGATTGGCATACTGCGTTTGTGTCATGAACACACTCACAACATACAAAAGTTCACACCTAGGTACATCCTTTGTAACAAGGTTTGCTGATTTTTAAATTAAAATCCATCGTTTTAAATCATGTATCTTCGCTCAAAATTTGATTTCCAATTTCATGTCCCGCTACTAAATCACACAAACACTTTAATGCCTCTCTGGTGGTCTCCTCTCATCCTGTGGTCTAGCTGTCGTGTCAGGACAGTAAGAAGTCTGGCAACAGCAGGTTTTGTGTCAGACACTGGTTATATTGTCATGATTGGAAAGTGGCACCATTGCCCTGGAACTGAAATTCTTCCCTGCGGATAGCGAGCTGCCTGCCTTCTATCAGCATTGCTGACTTGGTCTTCTGGATTGCTGGATGTCATCTTTGCCTCAGGCCTGACATCTGGTTCAGCTGCTGCTGCGTCTTTATCACCACAATACTTTCTGTCAGTGTTCATGCCAGCGACTGCATAGTCATACCATTTCCCTTCTTGGTGAAGAACAGTGTACGCATGGCTTAGGTAAAGTATTTTCTCCATCTTACACAGACTCTCCTACCTCAGCAATACTTTATCTCCTGGCTCCATGTCAGACTGCCGTGCTGTGGTGGCACAGTGGTCAGCACTGCTGCCTCACAGCTCGAGGGACCTGGCTTTGATTCCTGGCTTGGGTCACTATCTGTGTGGAGTTTGCATGCTTTGTGTGGGTTTTCTTCCCAAAGATGTGCAGATTAGGTGCTTTGGGAATGCTAAATTGCCCCTTACTATCCCAGGATGTGTAGATTAAAGGGATTAGTGAGGTAAATAGAGTCAGAGGTTTACTGCATAAAACAGACCCTTCAACTTGTCCATGCTGCTTTTATTTTTATTTTTAAAACCCCTAAGCTAATCACAATTCCCCACATTTGGCCCATATCTCTCTATACCCCTTGTACCCACATAACTATCTAAATGCTTTTTAAAAGATAAAATTATACCTGTCTCTACTACCACCTCTGGCAGCTTGTTCTAGACACTCACCAACCTCTGTGTGGAAAAACTGGCTCTCTGAACACTTTTGTATCTTTCCTCTCTCAGCTTAAACCTACGCCCTCTAGTTTTAGACTCCACTACCTTTGGGAAAAGATGTTGACTATCTAACTTGTCTATGCCCTCATTATTTTATTGACCTCTATCAGGTCATCTCTCAGCCCAGTCTATTCAGTCTCTCCTTATAACGCAATCCATCAAGTCCCCGTATCATCTAGTAAATCTTTTCTGCACTCTTCCTTGTTTAATAATATTCCTTCTATGATAGGGTGACCAGAATTGCAAATAATATTCCAAGTGTGGCCTTACCAATGTCTTGTACAACTTCAACAGGACATCCCAACTCCTGTATTCAATTTTCTGACTGATGAAACCAAGCATGCTGAATGCCTTTTTCACCACTCTGTCCCCCTGTGACTCCACTTTCAACAGCTATGAACGTGTAGCCCCAGGTCTCTTTGTTCTGTAACTCTGCGCACCACCCTACCATTAACTAAGTCCTGCCCTGGTTCAATCTATCAAAATGCATTACCTCACATTAATCTAAATTAAACTCCATTTGTTAGCACATTGGCCCAACTGATTAAGATCTCGCTGCAATTGGAGATAACCTTTTTCACTGTCCACCATGCCACCAAACTTGATGTCACCTGCAAACTTACTAACCATGCCCCCTATATTCTCATCCAAATCACTAATATAAATGACAAAAAACAGTGGGCCTAACACTGATCCCTGAGGCACACTGCTGGTCACAGGTCTCCAGTTTGAAAGACTCTCTGCAACCACCCTCTGGCTTCTGTCGAGAAGTTTCACAACACCAATTTTAAATCCAACCAATTTATTTGATAGTAAATTCGCGAGCTTTCGACACTATGTGCCTTCGTCAGGCAAATGCATTTGCCTGACGAAGGCACAAAGTGTCGAAAGCTCGCGAATTTACTATCAAATAAATTGGTTGGATTTAAAATTGGTGTTGTGAAACTTTACCGAGTTTACCCCAGTCCAACGCCGGCATCTCTACATTCTGTCAAGAAGCCAATTTTATATCCGTATATGAAATTACGGGGATAGGGCCTGGGTGGGATTGTTGTCAGTACAGACTCGAGGGGCCAAATAACCTCTTTCTGCACTGTAGCGATTCTATGTTTCTAACTCCCTGTCAGCATAAAACTTTGCAGCTGCCTTCTTCTCAGTATCATATCTTGAACCTCCTTGTGTTATTATGCCTCAGGTGCAGATGGGCAGTGTATCTTTAAGGATAAATGGTGTTTACTCCATCACAGCATCAGAGAGGCTGATGCAAGAGTAAAAGAGCCTTCGGCTTCATCTTGTAAACTCAACATCAACCAGTCAAGTGTCAGCGTTCAAGTCGAGTTAGCCAATCGGATCAGCATGCCATATAGAATGTAGAACAGCACAGCACATTAACAGGCCCTTTGGCCCATGATGTTGTGCTAAACATGATGCCAAATTAAACTAATCCCTTCTGTCTGCCCCCGCTCCATATCCCTCTATTCTTTGTACATTAACATGCAAGGACACTAACGAATAAACTTTAAACTTTCATGAAGTCCTGTATCTTTGTTTGGCCAGTTAATGTGCATACTCGATTTTCCTCATGCGGCAAAACAAATTGGCAATTGTAAATGTTATGCCAAGTTGTGTTCCAATCATTTTGGTAGAAAGGTGAAAGTTCAATCACACAGAGGTACAAGACGAGTCTACATTAGCAAATCCCTTACTGAGAACTCCAAGCTGTTTGTATTCAACGTTCTCGAACACAGAGAGCTCCAGCTGTTCCACATTAACTGATTGCAGCTTTTAGCTGAGTGAAGATTGCTGCTCCTGTTATCAGTCCCAGTGAACATCTGTCTTCATTTAACATTGAAACCCTAACGGACTTGACAACATCTGGTCTGTTCCACCAGTAGGATTTACCGCTCCTTCTGCGATATCGTTGTGAGTGAAAGTTTTCCAGAGTGAATAAATGCCGAGTATTTTTTCCTCATCCTTAATCCTTGACAATACATGATTTAAATTTACTGCAACAGGCAAACTAATCATTGAAATATTATGATGTGGAGAAGCTAGCGATGGAACGGGGAGGGGGGGGGGGTCGCATAGTAAGAAATCTCACAATAACAGGTTAAAGTCTATAAGCTGGTGTTGTGAGGCTTCTAACTGAAATATTAACAAGTTATCAACAAAGATGATAAAAGGAACACTTTCAAATCTCATTATGCAGTGTTTTGTCAAGATTCATAGAATCCTATAGTGCAGAAAGAGACCCTTCAGCCCATCAAGTCTACACTGACCAC
This sequence comes from Sphyrna mokarran, assembly GCA_024679065.1. Taxonomy (NCBI): domain Eukaryota; kingdom Metazoa; phylum Chordata; class Chondrichthyes; order Carcharhiniformes; family Carcharhinidae; genus Sphyrna; species Sphyrna mokarran. The sequence continues at coordinate 19,906,736 of JAGIQG010000007.1, read as the reverse complement.
AATCCCACCCAGGCCATACCCCCATATTCCTATATATTTTACCTGCTAATCCCTCTAACCTATGCATCTCAGGACATTAAGGGGCAATTTTTTAGCATGGCCAATCAATCTAACCCAATTGATCTTGTACCTCATCAATGAAGCTTCTCTCTAGCCCCAGCAACCTAAATATAGTCAGGGTTTCTTGGATGGGAATGGGACTAGTCTTCACATCTGCCTTAAAACTTGATCATAACCATCTGAAATTGGACATTCTACCACAGCCCTTTTGTATACTCCCAGCCAAGCATTATGTTCCAACATATAGAACATACACTGCTACAATATCAATCCATGACTTATTCAGAACATGTTTCAATTTATACCATCGCAATTCAGTTTAATCCAATTTCATTTCACTTTATTGTCCTTATGGAAATTCACTTCAGGTAAATTGCTCCTTATTCAAAAAATACCTCAAAATGAAGAAAAATAAAAGAAAGCTAAATAACCAATCACAACTTTAATTAAAATGTTGATTAAAAACTGTTCCAATGTACTCAGACAATCTACCAGTGAGTCAAAGAAACTAAAGCAGAAGTAGGCCATTCAGCCCTTTGAGTCTGTTCTTCCATTCTTTTTGATCATGACTGACCATCGAATTCAATGTCTTGATCCCACTCCTTCCTCCATATCCCTCGATTCCTTCAGCCTCAAGAGCTACATCTAATTTCTTCTTGAAATCACACAATATTTTGGCCTCAATGACTCTGAAAGGTAGTGAATTGCAATCCAATATCCATAATCCTAATGGTAGGATTCTTAGTAGTCTTGATGAACAGAGGGATCTTGGTGTGTATGTGCATAGATCCCTGAAAATAGGCAGTCAAGTCGAGAAGGTTGTTAAGAAGGCATATGGAGTCTTAGCTTTTATTGGTAGGGGGATTGAATTTCGGAGCCGCAACGTCATGTTGCAACTGTACAAAACTCTAGTGCGGCCGCACTTGGAGTATTGTGTGCAGTTCTGGTCCCCGCATTATAAGAAAGATGTGGAGGCATTGGAGAGGGTACAGAGGAGGTTTACCAGGATGTTGCCTGGTATGGAGGGCAGGTCTTATGAAGAGAGGCTGAGGGATTTGAGGTTGTTTTCGTTAGAAAGGAGGCGGCTAAGAGGAGACCTTATCGAAACATATAAGATGATTAGAGGTTTAGATAGGGTGGACAGTGATAGCCTTTTTCCTAGGATGGAGAAAGCTAGCACGAGGGGACACAGCTTTAAATTAAGGGGTGATAGTTATAGGACGGATATCAGAGGTAGGTTCTTTACCCAAAGGGTGGTTAGGGAGTGGAATGCCCTGCCTGCAGCAGTTGTAGATGCGCCAAGTTTGGTGGCGTTTAAGAGGTTAGTTGATAAGTATATGGAAGAGAAGGGAATGGTTTAGTTTGGAGGGGCATTGCTTTTTATATTGGTCGGCGCAACATCGAAGGCCGAAGGGCCTGTTCTGTGCTGTAGTGTTCTATGTTCTATGTTCTAATATGTTTAGTAACTATTTCAGTGTCCCTATGACGAACCTTCACAGGGACAATGTGATGGATGCGAGTATTGTGACAATATCAACACCTCTTGTGACCAAAAACATGACCGCACTTGTACAGATCTTTTGCAATATCGCACCCAGATTTTCTATACATGATACACATTCCAGTGCCTGCAACAGCAGAAATCTTACCCTGCCGCTGTGTTACTATCCAGCTCCATTCATTTAAATGGTATAATCAGACCATGGAGCTGAATAAAAAGGGTTGTTCCTCCTGTCCCGGAAACAATGTTAGTGTGGAGCTGACACACTCCATGGCAACCCATCCCACAGCCATTAAACACTGCAGGGCTGATGAACAAGAGCTGAGGGAGTCTTCATCCCTGACTTCACTTCCATCTTTTCCCTGTCCTGAGGAAAGGTCACAGAGTTGAAATGTTGGGCGGAATTTTACCACATCCAGGGTGGGCAAGGCCATCAGAACGACATTCCTTATTGGCCTCGGGCAGGATCTGGCAAGCCTTGGGTGGGCAAAGTGGTAAAATTCCAGTGTGCCGCTCTCTCCACCCACAATGCCATAACCTGCTGAGTATTTCCAACATATTCTCTTTAAATTCTATTTACTTAAAGATGATTTTTAAAAACTGGTCTCTTTGGAAGCACAAACATGAAACTAATTAGCCAGGAACTTGGACTTCATCGCTCTATAAAATATTCTTATTTGTGTTAAAGGTGTTTATGGTCCACCTGACTGGAACGAAGCAGTGCTGGAATATCTCACCTGGTACTGTTCTGTCCTGTTTTCTATGTCAGCGAAGAGATGATGGGGAGCCAGGTCGAAACCTGTCAGGTTTAACGTCGTCAAGGTGGTTTCCAGGTTGCTGAGGTCGGAGAGCTGAAGCCCTGTGCAATCATCATCACAAGCTGGGGGGAAATATCGAGAATCAAAAGTAAAGATATGTTATAAAATTCAATAATCTACAACAGCAATCCCATACTTCTGTGATAAATTTGTTGCCAAGTATTTGGATGTGGGAGAGAGACAGAGTTTGTCCAGCTCCAGTGACTGTGC